>JAHZTW010000003.1:29876461-29947119 GCA_020283515.1 Alliaria petiolata
GTTATGACTTAGAACGAATTTGGCTAAGTTAGTTTATGTTTTATGAACCTTTGTTATCTGGTTTTGGAATAATTATGCAATGAGAATGGGCTTGTTTTGAATCGAATCTGCTTGTTTAAGTTTAAGAAAAATCTGAAAAATATGCTAAGTATGGAATCTGGTTAGAGTTAGACTCGGTACGGCCGGCCTGGTTAGGATTATCAGGTTGGGTCGCTACAGGATCTATGGGGAATTTCATTAACTGTTGTTGAACCGATTGTTTAGGCCGAAGATTAGGGTTTTCTGTCTCACCTTATTCGTTCTTATTGCATGAGTCTAGCGTCATGAACTATATTTTGATCGCAGGATCTTGAGAGCGACGAATGTCCTGAATCTCAGATCTAGAACAAAATACGGTAGAGAGCATCCTTTAAAAGATGTCTGAATGTTTATTGTCCCGATCTTATTGTGTGTTCGTCTAGGACGCAGGATACGAGAGTATACCTGCGGAATAGAAGTTCGCAGATCGACCTTGCTTGATAAAGTTAGGTTGTTAAAACCAGTGAATCAGTTTGGGGAAAATCGCCTAGTTTCGTTTGCTTAACTTTTATGTGTTTGATTTCTAGTTAGAACCCCATAGATTTTCCGAGAAGATTCCCAACGTGTTCGCCTCATCTGCATTTACATCGAGATTTACGCACTTCAATACTTACTTTTTCTGCACTGCTTACCTAATTTCCTTTTTACAAGTCTTTAAGTTTATTTTTTTTTCTCGTTGGTTATAGAAAAGGCTGACAACCTTCTCTATAAAAGGTGTGGTACTGCTTTCTTTATTTTCTGCAAAAACCGTGACACTTACCCCAAAACCCCAGTTCCCTGCATCTTTGGTTGCCCTGATTCTTCTGTTTTGCGCTTGATCTCCTCCATGTGGATCGATACCCTAAGTACTACAACACACGATGTGCACTTGCAGCTTAGGGTCCTACAAATTCAAAGCTCGACGAGTCCCCAAAGAAATCCTCCAATCTCGGATGACTATTTAGACCCCATCAAGCTTTTGGCCTTCGTGGGCCGGCCTTCGTCTGAGACGCTTCCATCCCGAACCTCACCAAACCGGATCTCCTTCAACCTGTTTCAAGCCTTTCAAGCATCCTCCTTGATTCAATGGCCTGAACACGACCTAAAGACAGCAAAGATCACTTCCAAAACCACGGAACATTGCTGTTGCATCCAAGACGGCGAGACAAGACAAGACTCCATCCAAGTCAAGTCAAGTTAATGATCCATCTCTCTACTTACTTCGTCCAGCACGTTCAGCGGACCTGTATCCACGAAGACGAAGAAGAACACCACGGTTCTAGAGGATGAAAACCGTTGTGCAAGCTCCAGAAGGAAGAAGATGCAACTTCCTTCACCAAACCGCGAAGAGAAAAGTTTTCGAAGACTAGCTTCTCTCTTCCGCGACCAAGACCTTTACCGAAGCCAAGTAAGGATTTCATATGGCATTGATGTTCAAACTAGCAACACATGTCTTCCGGGATCCCGAACAGATCACTGGATAGGCCAGCATAGACCCAAACTTCAAGTCAATTTTCTGAGGTGACGTAATCTTCAAGACGCAAGGACGGAAGATTTTCCATCTCTCATTCATGGAGTTCTACAAAGGTCGAGGAACAAAGACGAGTACTCAACAACCGGAGTACCTGTTCTTCTCAACATAGGCGTGCCCCAATCATCATCATCATCACCAGCCGCCAACATCACCACCACACGCCCACCACCACCATCCGAAGCAAGGAAGCTCAACCGCGCAACACATTTCCTTTCGAGCTAAGTTTTCGATTTCTTTTGTTCAATCAAATCGATTCTAAGCAGGGACATAAGGAGAATGATCAAGTCATTAGCTCAACCATACCACACGCCCATCCGCCCATACCAAACCCAACGCCACTTTCAAGTAAGTCTTCACAAGCTTGTACTTGAATTTACCTATCTTTTTCACCTCAACCCGATTTAAACAAACTGGGGATAGTTTGATTTAAGTCTGGGGGGGGTTTCTTATATTACCAACTATGCTTTGATTTGATTAGTCTTATGCATACTTACATCATTTATCGAGTCGTTTTATAGAGTCAAAACTTTTTTTTCTTTTAGTCGGAAACTATGAACTTTGCTAGGTACAAGTCATTTCGAACAAGGAACCTTAATGACCATTCTCACGGTTTTAGAAGCAAGGTTTACTAAGTTGAACACTGCGAGTGGATCGTTCCAACGGAGAAAGTTCTAATCTCTAGAGTACTCGAAGGATCTTGCGTTGACTCCGCACCTAATGAATCAAATCTTCTCGTCAAGGGGCTTGAGGTACTTCGAACTTTTCTCCTCTTTTAGACTCTAGCATGACTAAGTAGATGCAATGCAACCTCTCCTTGATCTTCCCTTGTTATAGAAAAGAAAAAAAAAATAGAAAAGAAAAGTCTTAGTTTGAGAATGGCAACCAGAGTTCCTCAAAGGACCATGACGGTTCGCAGCAATCATGGAAACTTCAAAGAAGTGATCATTCTCAAGCTAAAAAGAAAAGAAAAAAAAATAGAAAAGAAAGTCGATAGAAAAAATAAAATGGTAACCTAGAAAAGTAGGGAGAAATCGACTAAGGGAAGAGAAAATATGAGAGTTGTGTCTGAAATGTCTTTGTCTAGATGTTTGGAAGAGAAGAGTATAATGTCTCGTCGACCAATACTCCCTCGATGGAGACCGCACGCCTAAAATGAATAAAGGGGTCAACAAGAGAGAGCTCGAAATACTCAAAGGGACCATGAAGCGTATCCGGGAAGGGTGAAAAGCTCAAGGTAACTAGACCCAAACGCCTTGAAGCTGAATTCCGAGTTATGTGGCTCAAACAGGTCGATTGCTAGACTTGATGAGTTCCCGAGTATTGGTGAGTTTCCACGTTTTCAAACCTCTTTTCCTTACTTATATTTCTGTTTTGTTTGAGGACAAACAAAGTTTAAGTCTGGGGGAATTGATAACATGCATATTTTACCCATTTTTACTATCATAAGTGAGTGCTTTAATAAGCATTTCACTAAGGTTTTGATGCATCAACACTAGATTTCGAGTATTAGGTTGTTCAAGACTCTTTTCATGTAAACTTAGCAAAAGACGCATATTTTGGAGCAAAATGGACAATTCCGAAAACAGTGCTCGATGACAGAAGTTCAACATCAAATGAAGGACTTCCCACCACGAGATCAAGCTCATATTTGGAGACAAGGTAGCCCTACCAGCTGTCTTTCACCTCGATGTGGTTTGAGAAAAATCCCACGGTTGGATCTCAAGTTATGGAAGAAGCAAGAAGGTCCGTCAAGCACCCGGAAGGACGAGCTGGCCGCGCCATGGCCGAACCAGACGACCAGTGGCCGCGCCACGGCCACTCGCTCGGGCGGCCAGGCCACTCACGGATTCCCGAGCCCATTTGAAGCCCAACTTAAACCCGCAGCCGTCTTATGCAAGCTAAGACCTAATCCACGACCTAGGGCACTTGAAAACCTATATATACTCGATGTTTAGGGTTTTTTTAGGGCATCACCACTTAGCTTCACGAAATTCTCTTGTTACAAACTTCTCTTGGCGGCCGCGAATCTCTGATTCGTGGTTTCCACTTTGTTCTTTGAGGGAGATTGATTTGTTCTTGAACCCTCTTTTCTTTTCATCGATTTATACAAGTTATGCATTCATCAATCACGTTTTCTACTTCTTCTTTCATGTCTGAGTAGTTTACTTTCGTTGGGTGTTTTTAACGGGATCTATGGGGAATTTCATTAACTGTTGTTGAACCGATTGTTTAGGCCGAAGATTAGGGTTTTCTGTCTCACCTTATTCGTTCTTATTGCATGAGTCTAGCTTCATGAACTATATTCTGATCGCAGGATCTTGAGAGCGACGAATGTCCTGAATCTCAGATCTAGACCAAAATAGGGTAGAGAGCATCCTTTAAAAGATGTATGAATGTTTATTGTCCCGATCTTATTGCGTGTTCGTCTGGGACGCAGGATACGAGAGTATACCTGCGGAATAGAAGTTCGCAGATCGACCTTGCTTGATAAAGTTAGGTTGTTAAAACCAGTGAATCAGTTTGGGAAAAATCGCCTAGTCTCGTTTGCTTAACTTTTATGTGTTTGATTTCTAGTTAGAACCCCATAGATTTCCCGAGAAGATTCCCAACGTGTTCGCCCCATCTGCTTTTACATCGAGATTTACGCACTTCAATACTTACTTTTTCTGCACTGCTTACCTGATTTCCTTTTTATAAGTCTTTAAGTTTATTTTCCTTTTCGTGTTGGTTATAGAAAAGGCTGACAACCTTCTCTATATAAAGCGTGGTACTGCTCTCTTTATTTTCTGCAAAAACCGTGACACTTACCCCAAAACCCCAGTTCCATGCGTCTTTGGCTGCCTTGATTCTTCTGTTTTGCAGTTGACCTCCTCCCTGTGGATCGATACCCTAAGTACTACAACACACGCTGTGCACTTGCAGCTTAGGCTCCTACAAATTCAAAGCTCGACGAGTCCCCAAAGAAATCCTCCAATCTCGGACGACTATTTAGACCCCATCACTACTCTAACCGCAAAATACACTCCTTAGATGCCAACAACTTCGTATCCTCTTTAGCACAATCTAAGCCACTACTTGTTGGAACAAAATTTTTGTGATTTACAACATGATCAGTAGAGTCATGTTCTTTGTTTCGATCACGATCTGGTGGTTTGCGATTGATTTGTCGATGACAATCTTTTCTCCATAAACCACGAGTCATATGTAGCTTCTGCAAATCCATATATGTATCATCGTCTCGCATGTCGGTGTCATTAAAGACTCTAACATGTTCTGGTGATCTAAAGTTTATGTCTTCAATGAGATTTTTTTTTCTTTGGATATACCGCTCATCCCAATGAGATCTAAAGCCAATTGTTGCAGGCAACATATGCAATGGAGAATGCGTTTCTTTGATATTGAAGTTCCATGAAACACCATTACTTGTTCCAAAATCGTTATGTGAACATACGGATTCGCTGAAATCTGATTTCAGAGAAAGCGTTGATGTTTCTTCTCATAGATTGGGTCATCGTAGATTAATCTTACATCTTCAAATCTTTGAATCTTCATCATATACATCTAAATCATCTTCCTCAACGTGTAGTGGATGAGGTTTCACACGCTCAACAAGATCTTGTACTGATGCATTGAGTTGTTGAATTTATTTTTCAAGTAGCACAAATAACTCTGCTTCAGTGGGTATTAAATTTTTCTTCGATCTGCCCATCGTTAGGCATGGTTGCTCGGCTCTGATACCAACCTGGGAATTGGTTTGAATGTGGTGTACATTATGCCTTTCATCTATAAGTACACTGATGGTTTTTTTTAAAAGCAAATGCACAATTCCTGTAAAGCTTCTCGCCTGCCTCTGCTGAAGCACGATAAAGTTTTGCCAACTCTTGCGCATCTTCTTCAACCATAATCCGGTGAATATACTCATCTACCTGAATATCAAATACTGTAAGTTGCTTCTCTTTTTCAAGGAGATAAAACTTTGGATACAAAAAAGGATAGACTATTTAAAACAAGAAAGAGATGACTTTACATTTCTAGCCGGACTCCACTCCTCCAAACTTCAACAACCGGCATATCCATTTTGTTCTTGGATACAAAAAAAGTTAAATTCAAGAAAACATATATTTACCACTGCAAGAGTTACCAAGAATGATCCAAAATTTCTTACATCTCAAAAAGCGCAGTAACATAGTCTACTTTGACAATAATCCCACGAAACAAAAGTATTCAGAAGCTGCTAAGAAAACGCCTAATGGAATCAATCAAGTGTGCGTCTTTACCTGAAAAATTCTTGGAAAGCGGAATAGCAAGAGGGATGAGTCCCTGCTTAGCTCCAGGAGATATGATGGTTTAACCTGCAGATGAAATATGAAAACACCTGAATCCGATTAAAACGCTGCGTTCATGCAGCGATCTCAACCAAAACGCAACTTTTGAAAATTTAAGTTAATACGGTGCGTTTAAGGTTTAGTCACGTGCACTGCTGATATGCGACAACGAAACGCTGTCGTATTCTGGTTTTGGATAGAAACCCAACAAAACCCTAGAGCCCATTATAAGCCCGTAATGCAAAATTTCTGTCAAACCGACTTTATAGTTTTAAATCTTGATCGTCGAAATTCATCCACATGACCGTCAATTGCTTTTTGTACATCTAATAAATACTACTTCTTCGACTCTTGCGGTATTACTGAACTTATCGGAAAATTTTTGTGTTCTTCTTCGTTTGCTCTTTGGTTTTCCTGATTCTAGAGTGTTGATTAGGGTTTAAGGATGGTTCACAGTTTCCCAACGGGATCGCCGTTATTTTACGTAAAATTATATCAGCTTGTGGATGATCCTTCGGTAGATCTAGTGATGTTAAAATGAGTCTAATACATGCGGGCTTAAACGGGCATATTTTAATTATTTTTGGCTCGTGACCTTTTTAGCTATGCTTAAAGATAAACGGGTCTGACCCGTGTAAGCCCGTTTAGTCAAAACCTACAATTTTAATCACTTCAGATTTGTCTCCAACATCCTAGACATCTGATGCGATTTCTTCTGAGATTTTGTTAGGTCGTGGTCATCGACAATGAAAGCTGCCTACGAAACTTAATGATTATGTGCTGAATACGATCAACACAAAACTTGCAGATGCTTCACCAGCGCTATATTCAGTCTCTGCATACATTGATTGTTATGTTTTCTCAGTTAATCATTGTCAATTTTTGGCTTCCATTACTATTGCTTATGAAAAACTTGCAGATCCTTCACCAGCGTAATATTCAATCTCTGCATACATTGATTGTTATGTTTTCTCAGTTAATCATTGTCAATTTTTGGTTGTCATTACTATTGCTTATGAACCACGATCCTACAGAGAAGCTATGGAGATGAAAATTGGCGTCTTGTTGTACGTCATGAGATTGATGCTTTTGAACTTCTTGGTACTTGGGATATTACAACACTTCCAAAAGGCAAAAAGAGCTATAGGTTGCAAATGGGTTTTCCTCTTAAAATTTCGAGCTGATGGTACTTTAGAATGACAAGGCTCATCTTGTCGTTCTTGGAAACAAGCAAATTGAAGGTGATGATTATAATGAGACCTTTGCTCCTGTTGCAAAAATGGCCATGGTTCGGTGTTTCTTACAAATCGCAGCATCGCTTAACTGGGAAGTCCATCAAATAGCCGTTCACAACGTTTTTATTCATGGTGATCTCAAAGAGGAAGTCTACATACGATTACCACCTGGATTTCGTGGTTCATATAAGAATCAGGTTTGTCGTTTACGCAAATCATTATACGGTCTTCGCCAAGCTCCTCAGTGTTGGTTTGCGAAGCTAACATCTGCCTTATTGGAATAAGGTTTTCTCCAATGCTTATCTGATTATTCGTTCTTTACTTTGGAACGTGGCTTTGATCGTTTAGATGTCTTGGTCTATGTTTACTTTGTCGCGTGATTCTTCAGTTGCAGATAACATGTTTTTTGAAATGCCTAGCTTGAGTTAGGAAATGAGAACTCTCACTCACACTGTCACACACGAGGTTAGGAGACATATAGCTGCTTAACTGCGATTTGTTCCAATGAATTCATATGGTTCTCCAATGTAACCACCATAAGAGCCCTCAACAAGAAGACATGGGCGTAACGTAATATGTACAGTAAGAGAATACAGTCACAAGATTAACACATTTGTTTCTAATAAAGCACCTTTGTTTCTACCAGTGGATAATAATAACTTATCATTCTCAAAACTAATACAACAACGAGAGAATCTTACCAAGAAAGAGAGCAACTCTAAAACCATTTTAAAAAAAGATTCATACATTACCATTAGCAGATACAATCTGAACAATGCAGATGCTAGTCAAATGACATAGAACCAAAATACGTTGTTTCAAAATATTATTTATCAATGCTTCCTGTTTCATAAAGCAGAAAGTTTGAGATGTTCAAGTAGCTAAAATTAGGAATGTACATCTCTTAAAAAAAATTATAATATGCTTCTTTTGAAACGAAGGTTTGACTACAAACTTTTAAATATATGGGACTTCAATTTATAAGAGAGAACATTTTATCAATAAGGGCGTTTGGTCTAGTGGTATGATTCTCGCTTTGGGTGCGAGAGGTCCCGAGTTCGATTCTCGGAACGCCCCTTTTTAGAATTTTTGATCATACAAATTCATCTCTGTGTGTACACGCGCATGATAGCAAGCGTAAGCATTATTTTAGTTCTCGAATTTACCCCTTATCCTTGGTTTTTCTATCCTCATCTTCATCATCTCTCTCCTACAAACACACTCAGAGAGACACACAAAACAAATCCCCAAAGAGGAAGAGTGAAAAATGGCAGCGACGACTCTTTCCATCGCATCCTCAATCCGTTCCTCGTCTTCTCCCACCCTCGCTTCCGCACATTGCTTTCCTTCCCGGCCCACCGCAGTCGAATTCCCGGCTCGCTCTGGTGCTTCTTCTTCCACGCTCAGCCACCGTGCAATCAACCTCCGTCCCATCGCCGCCGTCGAAGCTCCGGAGAAAATCGAGAAGATTGGATCCGAGATCTCGTCTCTGACCCTCGAAGAAGCCCGCATCCTCGTCGATTACCTTCAGGACAAGTTCGGTGTCTCGCCACTCTCTCTAGCTCCCGCTGCAGCGGCTGTGGCTGCTCCGGGAGACGGTGGTGCTGCGGCGGCTGTGGTGGAGGAGCAGACGGAATTCGATGTGGTTATCAACGAAGTGCCCAGCAGTTCGCGTATTGCTGTGATCAAAGCGGTAAGGGCATTGACTAGCTTGGCCTTGAAGGAGGCGAAGGAGCTCATCGAAGGGTTGCCGAAGAAGTTCAAGGAAGGAGTGACGAAGGATGAAGCTGAAGAAGCCAAGAAGCAGCTCGAAGATGCTGGTGCTAAGGTTTCCATTGCTTAAGCTTTAACAATCGGAAGTTTTTTAAAAAAAAATGTATTTTTTTTTTCGGAATTCATGGGTCCTTTTGTTGTTAGTATAGTTTGCGTTTGGAATTGTTAATTCAGCTTTGAGAAATTATTGTAATTTGAATCAGTTTCTTTTTCACATTGCGGATTTAGCCTTCTACGCATGCTTTGTTAGCTGCACATAACGTGTTTGTTGAAATGCCTAGCTCAAAGGAAGAGATAATACACAACAACACAGCGTCACACTCGCTCACGTAGTTTATAGAAAGAGTGAGTTTTATCGGGTTTTGGTGTCAAAGGAGTAAAGAAATATATGGCTAATTGTTGTATTTGGATATTAATCTGATAGTTTTTTTTAATAATCTTGTGTATCAAAAAAACTACAATAGCTCGTGTGACATGATAAGAGAGTTTGTGTCCATTTATCGAAGCTTTACATATATTATAATGGAGCCAATAACAAGATTCAAAAGAGAAACATTTCAGATGAAGATAAGAAGCCTGAAGTGAAGCAGCAAGGAGTGGATGCGAAAGAGCAAACCAGAAATGAACCGAATGAGGCGGTGAAGAAGAAGAAGAAGAAGAAGAACAAGAGAGAAGTTGAGAAGCAATTTTCAGGTGTTGAGCTATATATTAAGGCTGGTGTTGGACCTTTTGGTTCTACTCTGCCTTCAAAAGATGATTTGGTCAGTACATACAAAAAGTTTGGAGCTTTGGACATAGAGAGAAGCTGTATGCTCGACAATAACTCCTCCGCACTGGTTTCCTTCTTGAATGTATCTGATGGAGAAGAAGCCTTTTACAAGTCATTAGAGAAATGCCCATTCGCTACTACTTCCACCGTTACATTCAAGCTCAAGTACCCTTCTTCTGATTCACTTGAAAACCCAAATGTAAAGAAGGAAGATGAAACCATAATGGAAATCGAGTGTTTGAAAAAGAAGCTTGATGAGATGAGAGCATTGCTGGATCAATCAGAGGGAGTGATTACGGAAGAATTGAAGATGAAACTTGAAGACGAATCAAGAAACTTGCTGGACAAGATAAGCAATATGATTGTTTGTTCCTCTTAAGTCTGTTTGTTGATTAGTTGAAGACACTAGCTAGCTTTTAGGAGACTCGAGAGGTTTCAAAGCCTGAGGCTATTTATGCAAAAGAATAAAAACAATAATTTTTTATTTTTTATTATGAGATTCCATTTCAGGCCCAATGGGCCCTTTGTTCTCAATCCTGTGATGACCGAAAACAAAGTTGTTCAAGTAACCTAAACCCGCTAAACGAGAAACGCTTTAATTAAAAAGCCCAGTAAGTATCTATAAATACGGTTCATGCTCCTATAACTTCCCATCATTGTCTCATACTAATTTCTCCGCCGTTTCTTCTTTTTCGTTACTGAATATTTCGATTTAAGATCTCTGTTAGTTTTTTTTTTCCCTGTGTTGTTGATTTTGAAAGTATTTGATTTTGGCGAGGATGATTAATGCTTAATATTTCTGACACCTCTTGTATGAGAAGAGCCTGATAAACTCTTCTTTGAGCACATTATGCAAAACTCTGAGCCTCTCTTAATATTTTCTCTTAATTTCTATTACTCCGTTTTAATTTATTACTGAATTGATCCGGGGATCATCATCTGTTTCGTTTTTTTTTTTTTTTTGAAGTATTTCAAATTATTGGGTTTGGTGCGATGATTGTAAAAGTAATTCCTCGTACTGAAAGCCATTGTCTTGATAGACTCACATTACACCCATAGAATATGAGCACTACCCATTTTGTTCCAATCGTTTTCAATCACTTTGATATTTTTAAACCTTTTTGTTAGTTAGATTTTGAAGTTTGGTGAGAGAACGTGAATTTCTGATTCTCGATAACAAACTTCTGATTGTTCAAAGACTTCAGAAATTCGCTTTCTCCAATGAATTTCATCTATTTAACTCCGGAAAACGAAGAGTAACTTTATGATTCTTGTTCTTCAGCTATCCTCCATCACGCCAATTTCTCCATCTACAGAAAAGAAATAGCATCCGAGATTCAATTTCTACATTTACATGAAGAGTTTTGATACACGGGTTCTTACTTCTTCGATAGCTTGTTTGGACCAAGCATTGAATTTGGGGGATTCGAAGCAAAGTTGGACAGGGCATTCGTTCAACTCGATCGGCAAGAAACTTCTTCATACACACGAGGAAATCAAACGGAAATAAGGGTAGATAGTGATCAGCAATGGGAGAATCAAAAAGAAATGGAGGTTAATTGATTAATCAATGGCAGATTTGCATGAATTGAAGCCAAATCAGATGAAACGAAACAGGTATTGCGGTTTGCCCGCTGACCCTCAATCCTTTGACGGGCGAACCTGCTCAGCCCGCTAACCGCACGGGTCCGGCCCGCTAGACCCGCCTCTATATATAATATGTATTCAAGTAGAGATGGATATTGATGTGCACATAATCTTGATTGAAACATGTTCTGTTTCCTTTTTGCTTTTTTGTTGAGGATGGCAAATACATTATATAATCTGTGTTCAAGTAGAGGAGAAGGATATCAATGGGCAGATAATCTTGATTGAAACATGTTTCTGTTGTCGTTTTTCTTTCTGTTGAGGATGGCAAATACATTTCTATAATTTGTATTCAAGTAGAGAAGAAAGATACTGATGTGCAGATAATATTGATTGAGACATGTTTCTGTTTTCGTTTTGCTTTTGAGTCCAAACACATTATATAGCCTGTGTTCAAGTTTTAAAGAATCCAAATGCATTATGATATGTGTTCAAGTAGAGAACAGCCATTGATGTGTTTTGGTTGTATGTGTACAGAAAAGAGGCAAGCTGAAGCTTCTAGTATCAGGGAGAAGTATCCAGATAGAATACCGGTAAGGCGGTAACGAGTCTTTGCCATCTTCTTTCGAGAAAGTTGCATACATTATCTTATTATGTGTCTAATCTTGCAGCTCATTGTCGAAAGAGCCGAGAAGAGTGATGTCTCCGATATCGATAAGAAGAAGTAAGTCTTTGCTTCCATATTTTGCTTTGTGGCTTCTTGAGATAACTGAGTTATATTGGACAAAAATTTTCAGGTACTTGGTCCCAGCTGATCTAACTGTTGGCCAGTTTGTTTACGTTGTACGAAAATGGATCAAGCTCAGTCCCGAGAAAGCCATCTTCATCTTTGTCAAGAACATTCTACCACCAACCGGTTAGATACCAATAAGTAGTGAATGAATCATTTGCAATCAGGTTCATTGTGCAGCTAATGGTAGTAAGTGTTTATCTTTTCATTGCAGCCGCGATAATGTCTGCGATTTACGAAGAGCACAAAGACGAAGACGGGTTTCTATACATGAGTTACAGTGGGGAGAACACATTCGGGATCTTCTAATGCTCTGCTTGGAGCTGCATCAGATTTTCAATGTACATTCTGTCTATTTCTCTGCCATGTCTCATTGTCTCTAGTTTTTTTATTTATTTTCTGTCATTTGGACGAATCTTTGACACTTGGCTTATATAACTTGCTTGCTTTGTTATGAATATATTAGTCTCTGACTCTCTCTACTAATCTCCGTTTCCACGGTCTTGCTTTGCTCTAATGCTAACGCTTAATCGCATTCCTAATAATAGCTATAATCCAAAATTATAAATCACATTATTGTCAAATGAACATGTATAGACCATACCGATAAATTCAGATAATATACGCCACTTGGTTCTGTCTAGGCATGTGTGTTTAGGCATGTTCGGTTCTGATGGGTTTCGGATAGAAATGTTTAAGATTTATTATATTGGATAAAAAAAAATTATCTTATAATTGAAATCGGACATAGAACCAAAAAAAAAAAAATTTGATTTCGGTTCCAAACTATCCAAAACTACTTAAATTCCGAACTATAAAAAAAGCTAAAAAATTGATACAATTTTAAAGTTTTACAAATTGTTTAATGCTGACAAATATAATATAACTAAGAACATTCAGAAATTTTGGTTATTTTGGATATTTTAGTTATTTTGTTTTAAACATAACTAATATTTTCAAATTTATAATTGTAGTTTTGCATATATTAGTTATTTTAATTCTAAACATAATAACTAATATTTTCGGATATCCCCTATATATTATTTGAGAAGCATTTTTAGAGAGTACCCTTATTTTTTAAAATATTTATAGTAGTGTCATTTTGCTGATATGTCACCACCACATTCATTCTCACCAACCTTCTAAAAAAGAGTTATTTCAATAAACTAATTATCTTATATGCTATTATCCATTTTTTATTTTTAATATAACCAAAAAATTTATAATTCATTTTCTGTTATGAATCATTTCCAAAAAAATTCATAACCAATAATTTTATACAAAATAATTAAACGAAATCAAAATTTACAAATAATTTATGATACATAAAAATATAATATTTAATTTTTAATATAACCAAAAAGATTATAATTCATTTTCTGTTATGATTCATTTCTTAAAATTTTATACAAAATAATGATCTAATATTATACACATTCAATTACTATTTTGCTTAATTTTGTTTTCTTTTATTAGAAAATATTTTTTTTAAACATAATATATTGTCAACATAACAGCTTATTATATATAAAAAAGACTGGATTAAAATATCTTAATATAATTTAATTTTTAAATTATACAAAACTAAATAAATAATAAATTACTCATTTTGCGTAGAGCGCAGATTATCACCTAGTATAATTGTATTTCGGAAATCCATTTTGTTTTAGATTCGGTTCAGGATATTCGATATATTTAAAACAAAAACTATTCCGGTATTTATGACTATCCAGCTCGGTTTAATTTCTTTTAACTCTGTTCGGTTCGGTTTGATTTTTTTTCGATTTCGGATAATTTGTCGATAACTAGTTCAGTCATTGATTAGAGATTTAGTTAGATTCGTGCATACTATGATCGGACGGTGGAGAACGAGTGATGAAGGAAAACTTGATTCAACGAGTCAAAAAAAAAAAAAAAAAATTTAAACACCAGAATCATATTTGTGGCTATCATTTCTCCATCCAAACCACAACAACACCCAAACCTCGTCCACACCAAAATGTTCAAACCACAAACACTCAATTTCTCCTTCTCTCTACCATTAGCATCAAATCAATCACAGAGAGAGAGAAGCCAAGAAGCCAAAGCCGATTCCTATGGCTGCTGCTTCACTTTCTGCAAACCAAGCTCTACTCGGAACTTCCTTCTATGGAGGTTGGGGAAATCCAATCTCCGGCGAGGATTACCACAACATGCTCGCCAAGACGACGGCGCCGCCGCAACAAGCTCGAGTCTCAAGAAAACCCATCAGAGTACAACCGATGATGAAGAATGTCAACGAAGGCAAAGGCTTATTCGCTCCTATCGTTGTTGTCACTCGCAACATAGTAGGCAAGAAGAGGTTTAATCAGCTTAGAGGCAAAGCCATTGCTTTACACTCTCAGGTTTTTGTTTCTTGAAATCAATCATATCATTCTTTAAAAATTAGATCTTGAAATAGTGAAAAAGAAAGCTGAAGTTTTTTCGGAAAATGGGTTGTTATCTTCAGGTGATTACAGAGTTCTGTAAATCTATAGGAGCTGATGCGAAACAGAGACAAGGATTGATTAGGCTTGCTAAGAAGAATGGAGAGAGGCTTGGCTTCCTCGCTTGATCTTACATTCATCTTCTGCTCTTTGTCTGTAAACATACTCCTCTTGATGTTCTTGTCTAGATGTATTTTGTCCAAAACCTATAATCTTTAAAACAGAAATTGCCATTGTCATTCTGAAAAGTTATGTATGCCATTCTGTTACTTAGTCTTAAAAAGCCAGATGAATCTGCTATATATATAACAAACAATGACACTAATGTGTATAGTTAGTCTCAAAACGAAGGTCTCAGGTGAATTAGTATTCTTAGTAACACAGATACACACAAATCATGTAATATTGTCATTCTTTCAACAGTTCAAATCCTGAAAAACTGTCTTAGTAGCCTAATCATAACTTCAAAACAATCAACGGATTCAAAAAGACGGTAAGCTTTCATTTAAAGGGTATCTCGATTCTTCAAGATCAGGAGGAGAAGTATTGAGATGCATGTGCAAATCCCCAGAGCTGCAAAATTTAACAACATGAACTTGTATTCATTACTTCAAGATCAAAGTAAAGACTGTTTAATGTGGAAACTTGATAGCTTTACCTCAACATTCTTTAACTCAAACTCTGTGCTGCTAGCTAAGCATTCGTTCCCAAATGTCTCTGAAGGTCCACTTGTTGCCTTCAACCTTGTTCAAGTAGAAAAGTTTGGTTTGAGTTTCATCAAAATGGTTCAAAGGGAGAATAATTTAAAATGAGATGGAGCTTACAAATCTTCGTCTAAACATAGAGCAAAGTTTCCTCCACCTCCAAACGCCAAAAACTCATTCATACACATCAAGTAATATCGGTTTGCACCTGCTCACATATTTATAAGAGAGGTCTTGATTTAGGTTTCTAGGGCCTTTGTTCACAGTGTAGGAGCAAAAGATAAAAGACATCTATGAAACATTTTCCTGTTTTCCTTCTTTCACAAGATGGTTTATAGCAACAACTCAATTACATAAAACTAGTGTGGACCGAGTTGCTGACAAGAACCAGTTGGAACCAATATTCTTAAGAACTGTTTTTTGGAGAGACTTGAGCATTCTCCTCAAATTTCACTTCTCAATATTCTCTTATATTCTTCCTCCCAATATATCCACCCTCGACCTATACGATCGATTGCTCGAGCAGGAAAAGAAAAAGACTAAGAGAGACGGTCTAAATGGTTACCGGTGGGTCTAAATATGCGTGGTTGACCATAAATAGTTGTGAACAAGAATGTCTGGCTTGTACCCTATCATCAAAACAACATGTGAGAGAATCAGCATTACGGAAACTAATTAGGCCCTGAGCTGTTTCTTTGATTAGAGCTATAACATGGAAACGCAAACGCAAATACTAACTAAACATTCGGGGCCTTTAACGAGAGTGACTGAATATCATTACCTGATATTTCCTCTTAGGAGTAGGTCTCAATGGACATTCCAGCAGAGCTCCGAAAACCGCACCTTGTTTGTCTCCAGCAACCTGCACCATACCCAATCATGTCACAAACTAAGATCTATACCATGTCATTTAGCTTTCTCAAAACGTATCAAGGAGTATAGATGTGAGCACACAAACCAGTAAACAAGGACCGGGGAGCTCTGCGCTTCTGCGCAGAAGCGTACGAAGTGATATGCCATGTTTCAACGTACTGCCCTTCATCCGGATTCAAAGTTAATACCAAAACAAGAAGTCCAAAAATCTCCAATAAAGAGAAGAAACCCCAAAAACTTCTTTCTAACCTATATAACAAGATCCATTTGCATCCTCTCACGATGTTCGGAAGACAAGCGTGCAAGAACTCACACAAGTTAGCAGAGATAAAAGCAGAGCTTTCTGTTAATTCCGCCATTTGCTTCACCCCATCAAAGTAATCGTTATCGTTTTCCGCTTTCGCAGAACCTTCTTTATCTGATTCCTTGTCTTCTTCACCGCCATTCGAGATCGTCGCCATTGCCATGGCCGACGCAGCTTGGTTTTTCCCATTCCCATGTTTGTAATTCTCAACAGACTCGTAGCTATCTGTTCTAATGGGAAGAGGAGGAGGGCATGATTCAGAATCCTCGTTCTCATTCTCGTTTCCAGATTGAAGAACACCAAAAGAGAAATACGAAGAAAACGATTTCCCTGAACTCGAATTTAGCCTGGCCTACACATTCAAAAGCTTCAATGTCACAGATCAATCGCAAATCAAAGTCACGATCTTTTTTGGTTTCTCACCCAAAATTGATNATTCAAAAAATAAAAAATAAGAGAAAGTATATACTTTGCTTGTTATTGTTTAAAATCTTCACATGTATGGTATGGTAACCGGCTATTATGGCTACTTTTGCCAAAGCTTGTCTCCATTTCACAATGTCTTCCTTTGCTTTACCAGCACAAGTTCTTGTGAAGACCTTCCCAAAATCTCCAGACTGTTTCTTTACATATGATGGATCTACTTCATAGAAGATAGTAATCACTTTTTGACCCAACACATCCATGCACTTCATGATATCCACCAATTCGTTTAGGCACCATGTCGAAGAAGCATAGTTCCTAGAGAGCAAGACAATTGTGATCCTCGACCCTCCTATTGCTTCAATGAGCGCGTAACTGATGGCCTTAATCCTCTCAATACCATCATTATCAATGAATGGATCAACTCCCTTTCTTTTGAGCCCTTTCAAGAATTGACTGAGAAATGCTTCGCGGACGTCTACTCCATGGAAGCTTGGGAAGACATGGTGTTTCCAATTCCGAGACAAAGAAGACGAAGACGATGAAGGCGACAAAAAGGAACCGTTATATTGTTTTCTTGGTGCAAACTGAATTTTCTATAAACCATTAGAAATATTGTACTGAAAAGCTTGAAAATGCCTATTGTAGCTACAACAACACATCTAAAAATGAAAAATCCATTAGTATGATGGTCGATGGAGAGAGAGCTTTTTAGAGAACTATGTGAAGAATGAATTACTAAAGACAGACTGTTTACTTAACAGTTAACTCCATTGACATTGAGAATGTTCAAATAGAGTTTGCCTTTCCATGGAAGATATGTGTGAGACACAAAATAATTTTCTTACAAGTTCTGTGAACCTTTCCAATCTTTAAGATCAGAAAGGTTCACAGAACTTGTAAGAAAATTATTTTGTGTCTCACACATATCTTCCATGGAAAGGCAAACTCTATTTGAACATTCTCAATGTCAATGGAGTTAACTGTTAAGTAAACAGTCTGTCTTTAGTAATTCATTCTTCACATAGTTCTCTAAAAAGCTCTCTCTCCATCGACCATCATACTAATGGATTTTTCATTTTTAGATGTGTTGTTGTAGCTACAATAGGCATTTTCAAGCTTTTCAGTACAATATTTCTAATGGTTTATAGAAAATTCAGTTTGCACCAAGAAAACAATATAACGGTTCCTTTTTGTCGCCTTCATCGTCTTCGTCTTCTTTGTCTCGGAATTGGAAACACCATGTCTTCCCAAGCTTCCATGGAGTAGACGTCCGCGAAGCATTTCTCAGTCAATTCTTGAAAGGGCTCAAAAGAAAGGGAGTTGATCCATTCATTGATAATGATGGTATTGAGAGGATTAAGGCCATCAGTTACGCGCTCATTGAAGCAATAGGAGGGTCGAGGATCACAATTGTCTTGCTCTCTAGGAACTATGCTTCTTCGACATGGTGCCTAAACGAATTGGTGGATATCATGAAGTGCATGGATGTGTTGGGTCAAAAAGTGATTACTATCTTCTATGAAGTAGATCCATCATATGTAAAGAAACAGTCTGGAGATTTTGGGAAGGTCTTCACAAGAACTTGTGCTGGTAAAGCAAAGGAAGACATTGTGAAATGGAGACAAGCTTTGGCAAAAGTAGCCATAATAGCCGGTTACCATACCATACATGTGAAGATTTTAAACAATAACAAGCAAAGTATATACTTTCTCTTATTTTTTATTTTTTGAATGTGTGATTTTTGCTCACTATATAACATTTTTCTTTATCTCCCTCCTTTGTTAGGGATACTGAAGCAGTCATGATCGAAAAAATCGCTACTGATATCTCGAACAAGTTGAATAATTGCACGCCATCTCGTGATTTCATCGGTTTAGTTGGAATGAAAGCTCATATGGAGAAAATGAAACCGTTGTTATGCCTAGAATCAGATGAAGTGAGGATGATAGGGATTTGGGGTCCTTCTGGGATTGGTAAGAGCACAATCGCTAGATTCCTATTTAGCGAACACATTCATCAATTCCAAATGTGTCTTTATAGATAATATCAAAGTACGATATCCAAGACCTTGTTAAGATGAGTACAGCACGAGCTTGCACTTACAAAGATTATTCTTGTCTCAAACATTCAACCACAATGTTATGGTGATTCCTCATTTAGGAGTTATACAAGAAAGGTCGAACGACAAAAAGGTTCTTGTTATTCTTGATGATGTGGATAGGTTAGGACAGCTAGATGCCTTGTTGAAAGAAACTCGTTGGTTTGGCTTTGGGAGTCGAGTTATCATCACTACGGAATATCGAAAACTTTTAAAAGCACATGGGATCAGCCATTATTACGAAGTTGGTTTTCCATTTTCTCATGAAGCTCTTCAAATCTTGTGCATGTATGCTTTTGGTAAAAAATTCCCCAAATATGGTTTTAAAGAGCTTGCTTGGGAAGTTACAAGACTTGCAGGTTATCTCCCTTTGGGGTTAAGGGTTATGGGTTCTTATTTAAGAAGAATGTCTAAGGAGGAGTGGATACATGCGATACCAAAGTTAAGGACGTCCATTAACTCGGAAATTGAGAGCATTTTAAAGTTCAGCTATGACGCCTTAGATGACAAAGATAAAGATTTGTTTCTTCACATGGCCTGCTTTTTAAACCATGATGAGATCAAGAAAGTGGATGAGCATCTTGCAAAGAAGTTATTGGATGTGAGGCAAAGGCTTAACGTCTTAGCTGAAAAATCTCTCATATCTTTCAGTTCGTACAGATATATAGATATGCATAATTTGTTAGAACAATTGGGTGAACAATCTGGTCACTATTTGGTTGATGCAAGAGAGATATGTGAAGTACTCATTGATGATATAGCTGTAAGTTTTGAAATTAGTTTTTGGTTGTATACAAAACTACAAACTGAGTTTATATTATAACTAACCATATCTCTACTTCTATATTTTCTTTGTATTTCTCCAGGTTAGTAGAAGTATTATAGGGATTAGCCTCGATTTATAAGTGATCGAGG
This sequence comes from Alliaria petiolata, assembly GCA_020283515.1. Taxonomy (NCBI): domain Eukaryota; kingdom Viridiplantae; phylum Streptophyta; class Magnoliopsida; order Brassicales; family Brassicaceae; genus Alliaria; species Alliaria petiolata. The sequence continues at coordinate 29,896,317 of JAHZTW010000003.1, forward strand.
AGACCTTATGCTTTTGGTTTTAAATGGTAGTTGAATTTCATGAATGCCTTGGATTATTCTTCTGTCTGTGTTGTTCCTTCAGCTTGCTATTTGCATGATGCTTGAATTCACACATTCAGCTAAAAAGGGAGAGATTGTAAGTTTGAGATTTTTGGAACACTGAAGATGTGTGTGACACACTTGACGGAACATTGAAGATGTGTGTGACACACTTGACGCGGGAAGAGAGCAGCTGTAAGATAGATGACGTGGCACCAGTGGAGTTGCTATACGTGAGGATCAAGGAAGATACCAAGTTGCATAACTTGGAGATTCAAAAGATCTGCTAAGGCTGGAAAGCTTCTTGAAGATACTTGGCGCGAGGACACGTATATAAAGGCAAAAAGGATTATGGGGCTAGAGTTAGCGGTTTTAGAGATTTAGCACTTTGAGACACAAAGAGAGGTTTATGGTTCTTGGTGAGTGATAGGGTTCAGGTTTTACCCTAATAAAATTACTGCAAGTGCACATCAAATGCAATCGTAGTATAAGGGGTATCGAAATCGCAAGGGAAGTAGATGCTACACTAAGATTTCTAAATTCAGATTATGCTAGGTCGAATAATAATTAAGTAAATAAATGCAACTAGGCGAAATAAGTAAACAAGATTAAGATGGATTAAAGTTCAGGAGACTAAGGCGCTAGGCAAGGGTAATTATCAGGTTGAATCCAAGAATGCATAATCTAAGTTTATTTAGGGATTTATTAAGAACCGTCTAGAACTCAAAACTCTAAGTTAAAACCAATCAACTCTCGTTGCAGAAGTTATCTATGCCTAGATTCCTAAATCACAAATCTCTTTGCGAATTTAAACAATTAAGGCAAGCAATAAGAACATGATCGATTTGTTCACAAAATACCTAAACCAAATCTCTTTGCGAATAGATATTTTGCTCACCTATGATTAGTTCAAGTTACTAATAATGCTCTCGCATCTATTAAATAACCTAAGGTTTGATTTCTAAGTGATCAATTCAGAATATCAAGTTAAGTTCAAATCAAGGTGAAGATCCAATTGATTTTCCTAATAATTTTAATAATTCTACAAACTCTTCATCAAACCCTAAATCACCCTAACCTAACTAGCAAACTACCCAGACATAATTATGCAAACACAAATCATGGCTAAAATAAATTGCATAAATGAATAGAGAATGATACAGGGGTTCGAAATCTGGCTCAGATGAGTTAGAATTGTCTCCCCAAAAGCTCAGGATAAATCTTTCTCTAAGTCTCAAAAACAGAAAATAATGATAAGGTCTTTGGCTAAACAATGCCTGAAAACTATCCCTCTGGAATTAAGGGTTATAAATTACTGGATTTGGAGAGTAATTCGGTTTATATTTCCAGGAATGTTGATTTCCATGAGGACATATTCCCTTTGGCGAAAGATCACAAATCAGAAGATTCTCTGGATTTGTTCACACCAAGATCTTATTTGTCTTCAGGTAACACCATTCCCTCTCCATCACCACAAATTTCTTCACCACATCTGTCTCCATCATTACAAATTTCTTCTTCACGAGTAAGGAAAACACCTGCTCACTTACAAGATTACCATTGTTATTCTCTTCATTCTGATATTCCACATCCCATTTCTTCTTACATCTCTTATTCTCAAATCTCTCCCACTCATCTTTCTTTTATCAATAATATCACCAAAATTTCAATCCCTCAATCATATTCTAAGCAAAGAATTTCAGATAGTGGTGTGAATAATCGATAAAGAAATTGGAGCTATGGAGGTAACAAAGACTTGGGATGTCACGAGTTTACCTCCGGGAAAGAAAGCCGTTAGATGCAAATGGGTTTTCACTCTCAAGTTTCATGCTGATGGTAGCCTTGAGAGGTATAAAGCTCGGTTAGTTGCCAAAAGGTATACGCAGAAGGAAGGTATTGATTATAAAGAAACATTCTCTCCGGTTGCTAAATATACGACTGTTAAGATGCTGTTGAAAGTATCTGCATCTAAGAAATGGTTTCTTTCTCAACTTGACATCTCGAATTCTTTCCTTAATGGTGATTTGGAAGAAGAAATCTTTATGAAACTTTCTGAGGGTTATGCTGAGAGACAGGGGAACTCTTTGCCTAAGAATGCTGTTTTAAGACTCAAGAAATCGATTTATGGGCTTAAGCAATCTTCACGTCAATGGTTCTTGAAGTTCTCTGCAGTTTTGATGAGTTTTGGCTTTGTTAAAGGTACTGGTGATCATACATTGTTCATCAAGTGTTGTTCTGATGGGAACTTCTTAGCTGTGTTGGTATACGTTGATGATATCATCATTGCTAGTACACGTGAAGCTGATTATGTTCAGTTAACTAAGGATTTGGCTGAGCACTTTAAACTTCGTGACCTTGGTACTTTGAAGTATTTCTTGGGTCTGGAAATTGCTCGTAGTGATGCAGGAACATCACTATGTCAGCGGAAGTATGCATTAGAACTCCTTACATCTGTTGGGATGTTAGGTTGTAAGCCTTCTTCAACTCATATGGTTCCAAATCTGAAACTTACCAAGGAGGATGGTGATTTACTCTCGAATAAGGAGATGTATAGGAGTCTTGTGGGCAGACTGATGTATTTGACAATAACAAGACCTGACATTACGTTTGCTGTTAACAAACTTTGTCAATATTTTTCTGCTCCTCGGTCATCTCATCTCAAGGCTGTGTATCGGGTACTTCAAGACATCAAAGGAACTGCTGGTCAAGGTTTGTTCTATTCTGTAGACTCAGATCTTTCCGTAAAGGGTTTTGCTGATTCAGACTGAGCATCTTGTCCGGATAGTAGACGTTCTACTACTGGTTTTTGCTTGTTGTTGGGATCATCTCTCATATCGTGGAAATCCAAGAAACAGGATAGGATTTCATGCTCTTCAGCTGAAGCCGAGTATCGAGCATTGCATTTAGCCTCCAAAGAAATGGTTTGGATCAAGAAGCTGCTTATTGATCTTCAGGTGCCTCCCGTTGATACTCTTGATAGTACAGCAGCAATATATATTGCTACCAACCCTGTCTTCCACGAAAGAACGAAGCATATCGAGACAGATTGTCATTCTGTCCGTGAGAAGATTGACAAGAGTATCATCAAGACTCTTCATGTCAATACTGTGGATCAAGAACTGAACCATTGTTCCCTTATCAATTTAATCATTTGAAATCCAAAATGAGTCTTCACAACATTTTCGAAGCCACATCTTGAGGGGGACTATTAGAGTTTAGTCATCTTCGGTTTATATTGATTTACATCAATCCAGCTTCCTTTCACTGGTTTAGTTAAATCAATTTTATAGTTTTCTTGTATATATTTTTGTGCAAACGGATGCTTTTTCTAATTGAATGAGAAAATATTTTCCCAGAAAACAAACTTTCTCTCTCGATTCTCTCTTTCGTAATAGAGAATAATCTCTGATACCATATCTTGGATATATTGAGTGATTCGAGAAGAGGTGGGTTCTTCTCTCACCTCTGAGGTTTTTGGGATTCTGGGTTTCTGAGGAAGAAAGGTTGAAACTTTTTTCTTCAAAGTCATCAAAATCGTGAGTAAGCATGAGGATCGTTCTGGATCAAAAGCTATACATGAGCAGTGGTCGTGAAGTCGAAGTATGTTACGAAAAGGATTGCTTCGCCTGTTATAAATCGCATGTTTGGTACAAAGCCATTATCGAGAAAACGCCACGAACGAAACAGCAATCTATTTCACGCGGACAACTCAGTGTCCGGTTTCTCAAGGACGACTTCGCGACACCTCTTACAGAACTCTCCGAAAACGCCTTAATCCGACCGGTTCCTCTAAAACAGCTGAAATCTCGCTACGGTATCAAGGAAGGCTCCGTCGTCGACGCTTATCGTGAACATGGGTGGTGGACTGGTCTTGTGATCAAAGAGATTGATGATGACAAGTTTCTGTGACACCCCGACCCAGCAAAGCTGAAAAAGTCGGCGGTATCAGGACACCTATCTCAAGCCACACGGGCCCAGACAGCATGTTTTTTACCAGAGTAGGATCCCAGGATAATCTTTGACCAAAAAACCACCAACATGATCCGAACCTGCGAAACGAAAAGAAGAAACGGAAAAAGGGAAAAGGAGGGGTGAGCATAACGACAAAAGCTCAGTGAGAGAAACTACGATCAATCACCATCACACAACACACATCATAGCAAAAGTACCTAGTCAGAACATCCAGTAAAGTATAAGCAATCAACAAAGACCGTGGCTACCACGTGACCCGCGCCACCTCAGTCGGTCACCACGCGTTCACGCCCCTATACCCCACAAAGTCTATCCGTGACCCGCGCCACCCTCATGGTGTCTCAATGCGTTCACGCCCCTATACGGAAATCAGTGTCCGCACCACTATCTTTGGGCTCGCTGCTTGCCCCCTCCAGCGATGGGTCCAATGCCACCTCAATCGGTACCCGTGTGACCCAACAAGAAAGACGATGCAACTCTACTAGGAAATCGCCATCCCAACAGGCCTTACACCGACCTCACACACAGGCCTCAAGCCTCATCCTAAAACTCATACTTCCCAACCCGCACATGGCATAATCCCCACGAAATACACACACCCGCAAACAATCCTCAATCATCACATAACCATATTCGTTCTCAACAATCTAAGCGTATATCTAGGTGTATCACACATCAACCATCAGTATAATATATATATATATATATATATAGATATAGTTTTACGTACGAATATAGATCAAGACAACTACATGTATGCTTATAGATACACATAGGTATGAACGAACTACCTAGACACTTCTACCATGATATAAGGTGTATGAGGAATTGATCGGAACCATCCTCACCTTAGCAAAATCCTGATAATTGCGGTTCTGAACTCTGAATGCTTGAACGGATGCTGAAACTGGAATCAGCACGGAAAATCGAGTGAGAACGGCCTTCGAACGGGTTGAACCGGTCAAAGTCAACGGTACGGTCGAAGTCAACGGTCAATGCTGGTTAAACCCGGTTAACCCAGACCTGAACCAAACCGGACCAGACCCGTTAACCCGACCCGACCCGATCCGACAACCCGACCGACCCGATAACCCGACCCGACAACCCGACCCGATTACGTAAACCGGACCCGAACCGAATCAAACCGGCCTAACCAGACCGAACCGGATTGAACCAGCCGGTTAACTGGTCACGGGCGACGGTCACCGGCAACGAGGAGGGACGGCGGTTTACGGCGACGGCGGCGGCGGCGGTGGCTCCGGCGACGGCGGTCGATGGTGGCCGGTGGCGCGTGAAACGGACGCACCTACTTCAGGCGGCGCGTGGCGGCGCGTCCAGCAGCGGAATCGGACGGTTTTGGTGGCTATAGTGGCCTCGGACTGGCGAAACTAGATGCGCACAGGGATACAGAAGGAAGAAGACGATTTGGAGAGGCTTTCTAAGAAGGGAAGAGATTGTTTTGGTGTGTAGAAAATGAATAGAGGATGTGTTTTATATAGGGAAGGAGAAGAGAGGAAAGTGTGGGTTTGAGTTGATAAGTAGGTGGGATTGGAGTTTAATGGTGGGGTTTAGTGGTGAGAAGGAAATTAGGTGAGGAGAGGAAGAGCATGGGGGTTGGGGTCGTTACAGTTTCTTGTGTTCTTCGATTCACCACCTGATGTTATTCAGTTCGAGAGAGAGTGTTTAAGGCCTCATTTTGACTGGGTCAAAGAGGGATCCTGGGCCGTACCACGATCTGGATTTCAGGTATCTCAATTTTGTTGGTCTATTGTGCAAGCTTAATGAGCAAAGACTTCAACTTTCTGTTAGCTATTGAGGTGTTTGAGAGAGGAGTCAAAATCTGATTCTCAATTTTGTTGCTTTCCTTGCAAAAGTATCGATTTTTATTTTGTGTGTCTAATGTGTAAGCTTAATGAGCAAGACTTCAACTTTCTGTTTAGCTATTGAGGTGTTTGAGAAAGGGGTCAATGTTTATCTCCGGGACAATGGTGGAAGTGAGTTCTATGATAGAGAATCTGGAAATGGTGTGGCTCCCTGCATTGGTTATTAAAGAGGTTGTGGAGAAGGATGATGAGAAGAAGTATATTGTCAAGTTTTGCTGCAACAAGGGTATTAAGGCAAATGTGACCGTTGATTCTTCAACGGTTAGGCCTACACCGCCTCCTTTCTTGGCTGAAGAGTATAGATTGTTGGACAGCGTAGAGGCGTTTTGTGGTTCGAAGTGGCGTAAAGGTGTAGTGAAAGGAATCGTCTCTGGGAAACGGTATTTGGTGAGTTTCGAGGCTACAAATAAACAGCTGACATTCGATTGCTCGGATCTAAGGCCTCCAATGGAGTGGGAAGATGGTGTTTGGAAGGTATTTAACGTTTTTTCACTGACTATGCTAAGTTGTTGCCAGTGACTAAATCTGTATAAACTGTTTCAAGACTCTTGGAAAATGAAACTGCTATTTCAGCTTTAGAACTTGACACCATTTGTTTGTTGTTGCAGACAAAGGAATCGCCATTAGCTCAAGGATCAGGAAATAAGTCAATAGGTTATTGTCTTTACCTCCAAAAATCTAATGGATTCTCTTAATTAATCGTTCAGTTTATGCATCTTGAAAATTGATCTATAGTGTCACTGTTTTCCAGCAAATGAATCTGTTTCAGTTATAACCCAGTCACCGATAATAACTGCAACACCGTCGAAACAGAATGGCTTGGGAAACGATTCAACACGAGAGAAGGTATAGTTAACTCTTCGTATGATTCTCATTTTCTCGGTAGTTTGTTAGATGGTGGCTTATTTTCTTTGAGATGATTGTTCTTCTTTGAAATTTTACAGGGAAAACCCGAAAAAGAAACTACTCCACACGGAAAAAGAAACAAGTCAGTGGCTTTGGAAGTGAGAAATGTGCAAACAAAGGAACCATTGTTAGCTCAGGGATCAGGAAATGAGAAGGCTGATGGTGTACTAAATGGTTATGCTCTGGTCATAATCCCACAAGTGGATTCTTTTAGTCTTTGTTTATTTATGCGTCATGAAACTGATCTAACATCTCTCTGTTTTCCAGCCGAGATAACTGCAACACTGGTGAAACATGACAAAGCTCAAGGAAAGACATCCAACGAAAAGACACTTGAGCCTAATCAGAACGGCTTGGGAAAACAACCAACTCGAGAGAAGGTATCGTTATAATCTTCATGATTGTTATATATATCCTTAAAATGGTTCTTCTTTATGTTAAACACTTTTATGCACAGATGCCTGAGGAGCATAACAATCGTAAGAGGAAAAGAGGAGAACTAGAGCACAATTCAGACCTCAATGAGACTGGTATGTCTTTACTCTTAACTCTCAATGGACCTTTTGGAATACATGATCTGCTTGCAATGGTACTAAAGCAATTTCGTTTCTTTTCTCCTTGTTTTGGGTGCGTTGATCTGTCCAGTGCTATCCTCTGATCTGACCTCTAATTATGTTGCTCCTGATGATGAGAAAACCAAAGCAAAGGATACAACAATGGTTTTACCGTTTGCAAAGAAATCACCGATTTGGAAGACATATGAATCAATGGAGGTCTTCAAAAGAGTACCACAAAGTCCTCATTTCAACCCATTGTTTGAGGCTAAAGAGGCTTTCCGTGAAGGGTATGCGTTAGGAATGATGGTGACTTTTTCAGGGTTATTAGAGAATTTGAAAGCTTTGGAGAAGGATGTTCTTATAAGCCAACTAGATAGCCTGAAAGACTCCTTTACCGAGCTAGAGAAGCATGGATTCAATGTCCCAGCGCCTTTGTCGCGGATCAACAAATTGTTAGCCCTCAAAGATAGACAACTACATATATTGGAGACACAAAAAGGTTTCTACAAAGAAATGACCGGTGAATCTAGCAAAAAGCACAAGGCTGAACAAGAGTATGGTGAAATGGAACGCAAGATGCTTGAGGTGAAACACAAGATTCTCAAACTGCAGAGGCAAGAAATGGCTTTGCAAGAGCATATGGAGGCAGCAAAAGAACGGAAGGATTTAGCCTACGAAAAGATATGTAGGATGGAGTCGTGTGCAAGAGATCTTGGTGTAGAGCTTGAAAATGTGGAGTTTGAGTTTGAGACAATTTTGTCAGCTCCCTGGTAAGTTTTTTTTTGGTCAGCTCCCTGGTAAGTTAAGAAACACAAAACTATGATGAGATCTCTTTGTTTGGATTAAAAGATTTGTCTGAGATTTATAGATGACGATGATGTTTGACCAACCACTTGAGTTGTGCATATAAAAGAGCTAAGTGCCACTTAGTAAGTGGCACAATACTTTTGGCGATTCCTTAATTTTTCCAAGCATTTGTGATACGAATATTTCTAGTTATTTAGAAAATTATTTAGGTTTTCCATTTTATTGTTTCATATTTCTTAGAGAGTTTACTTCTACGTAGCACGGAAGTTTCTCTCGAGGTCCGCTTCCCGCATTGGAATCGGAATCGGAATCAGAAGCTTTCAGAATCTCTGTTGCATAACGATTCTAAAAATATTTTTTTTAAACATATTAGAAGCTTGCGTTTCTGTTTTCGAAGCTTACGTTTTCGTTTGAAAGCTTACGCTTCCATATTAAATGCATATATATACAATATATTTCATCTTTTATCTATAAAAAATATTATTTTAAGAAGTGATTAAATTGATAAGATTATCTCAAAAAGTAGAGCTGTATAATCTTTCTTTCGATAACAAAGAATTTTAAATAATTTTATTTGATGAAATTAAAAACAATTGTGAATAAAAAGAGTGTTTTGGTTTTTTTTTTTTTTGATTAAGTTGAATTATGTAAAATATACTAATTAAATTTGAATTATTTATAATTATTTATTAATATAATATAATGTTTAGCCTTATATATATACAGTACAAACTCTATAAATTAATATTCGATAAATTAATAAATTCTGTAAATTAATAAATTTCTCCGGTCCCAAGTTGGGCCGGTTCAAAATATAGCATAAATCGATAAGATAATAAGATAATAATTTTTTTGAGAAACCTATGTAAATATATGGTCCCATTAATATCATAAATTAATAATTACCATAAAAATAATTTTATATAATTATGATAATCTACTAAAATATGAGTATATTATTGTTTTTATGTATTAAAATTGAAACATTTTTACAATTTATTTCTAATTTTTAAATGAAAAATGAAAAATATTATAAACTTTAATTTTTAATTATTTATTAATAAATATTTTATTTTATTCAAAACCGATAAATTAATAACTCTATAAATTACTAAAATATTAAAGTCCCAACATTATTAATTTATAGAGTTTATATTGTACATATATGCATACGATTCCAACATGTACCCGCTTCATAATTTTTTTTTAAAAAACCGTTTTCGCGTTTTCATACGATTCCGCTTCCTCATACCTGCTTCTGATTCCATGCAGTTTAGGTTTACTTTTGCTCTTTTATTATAAATAAGGGTTATGGTTTGTTTGTGAATCTCATCCAAGCAAGAGATAGCTTTAGAGGATTCATCGGTTTAGACTGAGGGAAGAGTTTCTTAGGGAGTTTATACTCTGTTTCTTTTTACTATTAATATCTTAATAAATGTTTTTTGGCTTTCATACCAATTCTATCTCTAACAATTGGTCCGAGCTAAAGACGAACGCCTAAAGGATGATGCAAACTCGCCATGCAGAACGTTTGGAAGAGTTAAAGAAGAATCAGGAGGTTATGGCTGCAAAGATTGATGGGTTGTATTCCAAATTTTACGGTTTGCAAGAAACCCTCAAGAAATTGTTGGCTTCTTATCAAAAGAGAATGGTTACCTCAATCACTCAAGACCTCTCAACTAAAAGCAACATTATCGAGTCACAACCTTCTGTTGCGACTCCTCATGACAACCCATGTGTTGTGAAACGAGTCGAGATGCAAGTTTCAATGGTGACCATCCTCTTGGCTGGGTGGCTCGTGTTGAACAATATTTTTCTTTGCAGCAGACACATGAAGCTCAGAAGGTTGAGATCGCATGATGCTTTGCACTGGTTACAATGACTTCACCACTATATCCCAACACTGTCTTGGGTGCAACTTAAGACAGAATTACTGGAACAGTTTGGAGGAGAAGTTACAGCATCTACATTTGAACAGTTGGCAGCTCTTCATCAAACAGATTCAGTTGATTTGCTTATCTGAATCTGCAGATCGTAAACACCTTTCCCTTTATCAACATGAACAATAATCTGCTTATCTGAATCTGCAACTCCATCTGAATCACTAGAAGTGACCACTGTTTCTTCGCTGTCCAGAACTGCAACATTTTGATTCATTATTGTAGGATCTGTAGCTAGAGACTCTGAATGTAAAGCCGGTGTAGCCTGATCTGTCTCTACTATAAACCCAAATAGTTGATCAATGAAGTTAGGAGCAGGGAATTCAGTGAATGGAAATAACGCCACATAGAAGATCACATTCCGGGAAATAAAAACAGTGTGAGTCTCTAAATCAAGAAGCTTGTAACCTTTGTATCCATTTGGATACCCGAGAAACGCACAAGCCTTAGCTCTTGGGAAAAATTTGTGTCTTTGTTTTGAAGAAGTTGAACTGTAGCACAAACACCCAAAAACCTTTAGAGAATCATAATCCGGAGGCTTGTTCTTGAGCAACTCATAAGGTGTTTTGTTTGATAAAAGTGGCGATGGGATTCTGTTGATCAAAAACACTGCTGTTAGAACACAGTCACTCCAGTAGTTGACCGGAATGTTTGACTGAAACATTAAGGCCCGTGCAACATTTAGAATATGCTGATGCTTTAGAATATGCTGATGCTTTCTCTCAACTACTGAATTTTGCTGAGGAGTTTCAGGGCATGAATGATAAGAAGTTATCCCTTTTGTTTTGAAATATTGCATGAAGTTAAATTCAGGAGCATTGTCCGATCTTACTCCCTTAATGCTTACTTCATATTGCTTCTTAATCATCGCAACAAACTCAAGGAAAACTGTGATGGCCTATGATTTATTTTTCATTAGGTAAATCCAAGTTGCTCTAGAACAGTCATCGACAATTGTGAGGAAATATCGATAACCATCATAGGAAGTTTCAGCAAAAAGACCCCAAGTGTCAATATGCACCAAGTCAAACACTTTATTTGAAAGATTGTTGTGGGAAACAAAAGGTAATTGTTTTTGCTTTGCCATATGACAAGCTTTACAATGGCTCTGTCTATGAGCTTTATTCTTTTGAGAAGAAATGGATAGTGCATCTGCTAACACTTCCAATCTTTGATGACATGGGTGCCCTAAACGTTTGTGCCAAACCTCTGGATCACTGACCGTAGCTGTGCAAACTGAAGGTTGAACAAGACTTGTAAGGGAGCTAACATCCAGAATGTACAACTGGTTAAGCTGATTACCTTTCCCAATCGTCTATTCCCTTGTAAGATCCTGAATTTCACAAACTTTATTGTCAAACCAAACTCCACAAGATAAATTGTTGGTTAAAGCACTGACATTGAGCAGATGAAATCGGAACTGAGGAATGTAGAGAACATTCTGGAGCTTTAGAGTATCATTTAACACAATTGTTCCCAGACCAACAATGTTAACAGCCACCCCATTGGGCAAATCCACATGTGTGTTATCTAGAGAATGAAATTGAGTGAATAGAGAGATGTCAGGAGACACATGACAGATGTGTAGCTCCCGTGTCTATTACCCAATCATTCATAACAGCAACATCATTTGTAGTGGAGTAATAATATGACTGATTTGTACCATTGATGGAACAAAAATGGGAGGATAGAATTTACCAGACACATGGCATATGGTAGGCTTAGAACCAGGAGTAGCTGAAGTAGAAGCTTCATTCGAATTAACCATTGTGCTCTGAGGTTGAAGTTTGGAGCTAAAGAAAGATATGATCTGCTGAATTTGATCGGTTGATAGATCATTTCCCATCTCTGACTGATTAACCAAAGAATCTGTGACAGCTAGGTTTGCAGAAGCATGATGAGCATACTATGTAGGAGACTTTGATTTCGGATCCCATTTTGGTTTCCATCCTGGAGGATAACCATGAACTTTGTAACACCTATCAACAGTATGACCCATCTTGTTGCAATGAGAGCAAACAGCTCGAGACTTCCCTTGATTCTTTTGGTAGCCAGATGTTGCAGCCGCCATAACCAGTTGAGAAGTATCATTAGACTGAAGACTGAATGCCGATGGATTATGAGTAGGCTTAGTCTTCATCCTCTGACTCTCATCTGCATCCATCATATTGTAAATGTCAGATAAGCTTGGCCTTGGTTTAGTATTCAAAATATGGCTTCTGACAGATGCAAATTCATCGTTCAACCTCATTAAGAATTGCACAATCTTGCTAGTTTCCTGATCAGCCAATAGCATCTTCACCTTCGGATTATCACAATCTTCAGCCACAATCATTGGTCTAGTACTAGCAAGTTGTTTCCACAAGGTGACTTTAGCCGTGTAGTAAGATGCCAAGTCCATAGAGCCTTGTTTGAGAAGAACAATATCTGATTCTAAACGGTAGACCAAAGACAGATTGCTTTTATGAAAGCGTTTAGCCAGATCTTTCCATATAGTGTGAGCATCTTGGAAATAAAGGATACTGGCGTAAATCTGTTTCGAAACAACATTGAGAATCCATGCTTTCACCATACTATTGCAACGACACCAGATAGGATATAACGGATCTCCTTCATCATGTCTAGGCAAAGATCCATTAACAAACCTAATCTTGTTCTTAGCTTCTATGCTAACAGTCATCGCAATAATCCAGGTGTTGTAATTATCTCCATTCAAAACTTCAGAAACGATAGACATACCAGGATGATCTCCAGAATGCAGAAAATACGGACTGTGAATACTATCGATTGATTCTGAGCCATGAGGAACATAGGATCTGTTGCACACTTTGCGACCAGAAGCGCGATGAACCGGAGTGATCGGAGAATGCTCAATATCCTCGGGACCAGAGGCGGAGCGACGATCTGCCGGTGAATCATCTCCGGGACCAGGAGACGTCGATGCCTTATTCCGACGAGCACGAGTTGCTTTCTTCGCCATTTCTGAGCGGAATCCAGAAATTGAACCGATGAAACAACTCAAATCGAACGCTGAAGAAGATTAATCTGAAGAATTCTGAGAACTTTCATTCAAGATGTAGACTTAACTGTAAATAGTGCCACATATAGTTCATGAGAGAAAACTGATATAGGTAGGAAAAACTGATATTCTCAAGTGATTGTCCTTGGTTTTTCTTGATGGTCATTGCGAAATGTAAAACCAAAGGGAAATGTCTACGTTATTTCTGGTGGCGTCACAAACATCTTAGGTATTAAAATTATTTGTTCAATCATTTTTCTCATTTCATGTTATAATTCTGCCTTCAACCACCTGTCGAGCCATATGAGTAATCAAAAGTCTAGTCGCATTACATAACCCATCCTTAAGATCAATGTTATGAATATACATGACCAAAAGCACCAACCTTTAATTTCAAGCAATGATTTGGTAATACAAAAACTTTGTGCTATTCAAAAACTATATTGGATAAAAAATAATTTCTAATATTTGGTATATGCAGGAGTAATGTTGTCAGGCTTAAGGTATACTTTCTACTCGCTTGAGATATTTATATAATAAGAAATTTAATAATAAAAATGTGAATCAACCAAAAGAAAACAATGTGAAAGACGTAAATATTATTAGAATAGTAAAATTAGTTATGTGATTCAAGTGAAATCATATAATCATTATCTTCCTATTGATTTTAAAAATACATTGTTTCTAATAAAAGAGTTCAAAAAAGAAATAAATATATAACATGTTTAGAATAATGTCGATTTATAATGAATAAATAAGAAGATTATCACCTCCCATAAATCAATTTTTGCCAACTAATGAAATAAATTATAATGAAATAATCACATTTTGTATAACAATTTTAGAAATTTTAAGCAAACGATACTTTAAACTCACATATGAGTGTAACATTATTGCAAAAGAACTAATTTATAAAATATATTTAACCAAAACTATATTATTATTTTTGTTGTAAAAGATAATATTATACTTTATATCAGGAAGATCAATGTAGCCCATTAGGTAATCTAGTACTAATTTTTATTTTTTTCTCTATAAAATTATAATACACATTTGTTGTAAAATTTGTGAAATCATTGTATTTATCACCTCCATTTGATTCAACGTTAATAATCTTAGTGTTATGATTGAACACAAATTTATATTTGTTGGGAGTAATCATAACTCAACCAATCAAAACATTTCTCTTTTTTTTTAAGGAAAATTGTAATGTCACATTTTCATGTCAAATTTAAAATACACCATGTTTGATTGTGAGTGTGACATATCAATTTTTTCACAAATTCTACTTCACAAATAATAAGAAGGGGATGTTATAAAAATTGTCATGTCACAAATATACTAATTTTGATTGTGAGTGTGACATATCAGCTTTTTTACTAATTCTACTTCAAAAATAATAAGTAGAGGATTTATATAAATATTACCTTTGTTGGGACTAGTTTTGCGGGAACCAATCTCGTGGCGCCACATTACAATAAAACCCCATCAAACATAGTATCTACTGCTAGATCGCACGCATGGTTTGACGAGCGTTGGAGGTGTAAGAATCATCCAACGAAATGAGTAAAGAGACTCCCCTCGTCTCGAGGAAGGAAGGGCAACTCGATGAGAAGAGGGTGTTCAATAGGAAGAGATGACTCTTCTTATAAAAGGAGAGAAAGGCCGAACCATATAAGAGGCCGAACCATGTAAGAGGCCGAAAAAGGGAGGAGGAGGAGAGATAAAGTGGCATGGTGTCCGGAACCTACCATCCCTACAAGAATAAGTTAACATAGCTACGTATTTTCTTACAAAAAAAATTGTAGCTAAATTTTGTTACATATAGCGAAAAGTTGTAACAATGAAAAGATAAATGCTTAATTATAAAAAATTTGTAACTTTTTGTAGAAAGTTTACTACGGTTTGCGAGAAAGTTTTAATAGTAGCAAATCTATTTCAACACACCACAAAAAATTTGTAGCAAAGTTAGTTACAAATTTGTTTGTAACGTTTTGTAGATAATTAACTATCGTTTGCGATAAATTTTTTTTGTCGCAAATCTGTTTCAAAAGACCAGGGAAAAATTTGTAACAAATTTAGTTACAAAATTTGGTTGTAACATTTTGTAGATAATTTTGTAACGACCGGAGCCTGGCCCATTTGAATAAGTTCAAATGAATTGATTTGGCTACCTATGTCATCAAAGTGCACTTACCTTTTCCGGTCACTTACCCCAGACAACTCCAAAGTTAAGTGTGCTTATGCTAGAGTAGAACTAGGATGGGTGACCTTTCGGGAAGTTCTCTGTGGAAGCGTGTGAGTGAGGCCAAAACACGGAGAAATGTCACGTGGTGATCGGTCAGTAAATAAGTCGTTCGGGCCACCGAGAAAAATAACGCACCGACCGTCGGACAGGGGCGGGGGGCCCACAGCCTGAGAGAGGTGTGGGGCCTCGCTGGTAGGGGCGGTCGGGACGTCACAAGTGGTATCAGAGCCAAGGGAAGTCAAACTGGTTCTGTCCCAGGAGACTGTCTTGGGGTTTGGGGGTTAGGGCTCACACCGGCGGGATCAGAATCCTGGGACGAATTCTCGTTTAGTGGGGGAGAATAGTAACGACCCGGGCCTGACCCATTCGAATAAGTTGAAATGAATTGATTTGGCTACCTATGTCATCAAAGTGCACTTACCTTTTCCGGTCACTTACTCCTAGAGAACTCCAGAGTTATAAGCGTGCTTATGCTGGAGTAGGACTAGGATGGGTGACCTTCCGGGAAGTCCTCTGCGAAAGCGTTTGAGTGAGGCCAAAACACGAGGAAAGGTCACGTGGTGATTGCAAGGTTAGTAAATAAGTCGTTCGAGCCAACGAGAAAAATAACGCACCGACCGTCAGACAGGGACAGGGGCTCACAGCCCGAGAGAGGTGTGGGGCCTCGCTGGTAGGGACGGTCGGGACGTCACAAATGGTATCAGAGTCAAAGGAAGTCAAACTGGTTTTGTCCAAGGAGACTGTATTGGGGTTTGGGGGTTAGGGTTCACACCGGTGGGATCATAATTCTGGGACGAATTCTCGTTTAGTGGAGGAGAATTGTAACAATACCCGATCCATTTGAATAAGTTTAAATGAATTGATTTGACTACCTATGTCATCAAAGTGTGCACTTACCTTCCGGGAAGTCCTCTGCGAAAGCGTTTGAGTGAGACCAAAACACGGAGAAAGTTCATATGGTGATTGCAGGGTCAGATGATGTTTCAGAAAGAAAAAAAATTTAACCCTACTTTCCCCTTTGTTTCTTCTCGGCCTCCACACTTATCTGTTTATCAGTCGATTCCTTCTTCCTTCTGAGAAACCAAAGGTCCGATTATCTCTCGTTTTTTTCTCCTTATTTCTTCAGGTTCGTCTTGCTCTCTCTCTCTGTCCTTTTTGTTTTTATTTCTTTCTCCGGCGATAACAAGGTAGCTCACGTTTCTTCTTCTCGATTCCTCCTTCGTTCGACTCGCTCTCAGTCTCTTCACCAAATCATGGTTCGTCTCTCTCTCACTCTTTTCTCTCTCTCTTTCAGTATAGTTTTCTTCCTCTTTAGCAATTAACTCTCTTATTTTTTTTTCATGAACGTTTCTTTTCACAATTTGCTCTTCGTTCGACTCGATTTCACATTAGCCGCGATTTTACAAAATCTGAGCTAACAAACCCAAGTTCAAGCGTTTTATTCTTTTTTATTCTTGTTTGAATTTCGATTTGAAACAACGCTTCTGCTGATTGATTTCATTTAAGCCTTCGTGTCCATGAATTTTCTTATGAGATCCAAATGAAGCAGCCCTTTTGTCTGCAGGATATGATATCTGTGTGTGTTGGAGTTTGATAATCGTTGAGGTAGTTTGAATCCTGAAGCAATATTTTGACCGAAACTCATTCAGACTTGAACTAGTCCCAGCTGAGTCTTTTGGTTCTATTTAGCTTATATATCCGCCGCCGTTGAATGTGTGCTAATGCAATTTTTCTGATTGACAGGAGGTGAAAATCCAAGTCAGAAGTTGTTGCTGCAACATATCTCAAGAATTTTACCAGAAGGAGCACTGGGACCATCTCAGAAGTCAGCAAGGAGTTTAAGGATCAGCTCCTCCGAGCTTTGCTTCAGGCAGAGCCTGCACTTCTTAAAGTTCTACTTGAACTGGTAACAAGCTTATCTTCATCTAGCTGTTGTTTATCTTAATTTTATCCTCTTCTTTCCGTAATTTTTCAGTTTAGTTTTGTGCACACCTTCATTTTACTTCTTGTGTGGCCAGTTCCACATCGTTGTTGTGTCAGAATTTGTGAAGCAAAATGCCTGGCCTGAACTTGTAATGGAGCTGCATTCTGTTAACGCTTTGATGGTATTGCTCACTGTTGTAAAGCCTTTTCAGGTAATTGTTGCATTCCCTTTTGTCAGAAAAATTATAAAGTGGTGAGCTTTAAACTTACATTTTTATCTCGCTCTCTCTCTTTCTCATTAACTTACATGGTTGGTTGTCCAATATTGTGGTCGTGAACTTTTGCTGCTCTGACGAAAATATATTTTAGGAGTATTAACAACTTCAAGTAAATATGAAAACATGTGTATTTGAAGTGGTAATCCTCTATTATGAACCTGGTTCAGTTTGGTCTTTTGAATGAACGTGGCATATTTTTATGTCTGCTTTGCAGTACTTCTTGCAACAAAAACTTGTTAAGGAGCCAGTATCACAACAGCTTGAGAGTATCACGAATGAAATTCTTGTACCCTTGCTGTCAGTATACCATCGTCTCATTGATAAGGTTATTCATTTTCCCTTGGTTTTTTTGGTTCTTCATCTTCTCACAACTTTATGTAAGATATATCTACTCTTTGTATCTCAATGAGCATTCATATATTGTATGATTCTGAAGCAGGCTTTGACTACACATGAATGGGGTGAACTGGAAATGGAAAAGAAAATCCACATCATTTGCAAATGCTTTTACTTTTCAGTAAGTCACACCTTCAGTGTATATTGTGCATTTCATATTTCTTTTCATGTTCAATTCGTACTATCCACTGTGATTGTTTTGTTAAGGGTGTTTAGTGTTGTAGGCGAAGTCCCATATGCCATCTGTTATTGACTTGCTCAGGCGCAAGCAACCAGAACCGATCATGGATAGAAGGGAAAGGAAAGCCGGTATGGATCACAAAACATGATGTTTAGAATGCATATATAAGTTATTGGAATAGTGATGAGGCAAAGAAGACTACCAGTTTGCTAGATGTTTTGTTAAACATGGCGTACAGAAATTTGGATATGTATGAATTGTTATGTTTTATGATGTGTATATTTTTATTAATTAATATTTTATTAACGTTTCTATTAATGTTTTTGAATTTTTTTTTGAATTTTTTTCTTATAAAAGCTACTGATTAGCTACAAATAAATCTGTGGGTTTTTCTCACAAAATTTTTGTAACCCTTAATCACATATTTTAAACTTTTTTTGTCTCAAATTGTTACGATACTTTTCGTAGATTATTATTGTCTTCTTTTTTTTTTTTGGTCATGAGATTATTGTCTCTTTTTGCAACAACAACTACGAATCAATTTGTACGTAATTTGTTACAACCGACTTGAAACAATTTTGTAACAATTTAGCTACAATATATTTTCTAACAAATTAGATTCAAAATGCGACAAAAAACTGTTGTGACTAATTTGTAGCAAATTTTCTTCAAATACATACAAAACCCAATTTGCTACGACTCTATAGTTACGCCCACATTATTGTAACAAATTTGTAGCAACATGTTATTAGCTACAAAAAAAAATCATACCCACACTAAAAATTGTAGCTATGTTAACTTTTTCTTGTACTGCATTGACTATATTTAGTCCTACGGAAGCCACAAACAACCGAATGTAGTCCCTAATTAATCAATACTGACCCTTGGTGAGCCTAAGCGTGACTCCCATCCGTAGGAAGACCCCTTTACTACATCTGTATCCGAATAAGGATTCCCATCCAGATTAGTAATCCTTCTCTGCGAACATCTAATTCACCCGGTGAACCACCAATCAGTATGGGAAAGCTTCAAACTACTCATGGATGATATGGTCTATGTCAAGTGTCCACACTAAAACAGTAAATATGAGTCCCGATCTATGGACAAGACTCATTAGTTAACAACTTCAAACACCTTCTGATTATACGGTCTCAGTTGAATACGTCTGAATTGAGCGTCGGAAAACGTTTGAAAGGGAAACCCATTTTTGTCTCTTCCGAAGGTCCTTTGATGTATTTTCTGTGACTTTAGATCCAATTAACCAGAGGGTAAAGACCCGTCGAGTACTTCTCATCCGCCCAGAGGACGAACATACACCTCAAACTCGTTCGATATCGAAGAATACATACCCTCCGAATGCATCGCGCAAAATGCTCCCGAACAACCTTAATAACCATCAACAATTTACATTCACACGTTCTCTTTCTTTCTTCCTCCCCTCATCTTATTTAATATCAATCTATTCACACAAACTGATTTAGTTTGCAATACTATAAAAAATAATTTCTACTTTTTAAAAAATCAATATTTTTTTAAAAAACAAATAACTATTATAAAAAACGAATATGTAACTAAGTAAAATATGCCGAACAATATAAAACGGTTATACTCACGCATGTATATAGTCTTACAAATTTTATATATAGAAAACATAAAATATACTAACTCTTTAAAAATTAAGAACTACATTATTTTTGGATTTTGAATTTATTTATAACATTCGAAACCTAAATTTTTGGGTTAGAGTTTAACGTTTTGGGTTTTGGATATAGTATGTTGGATTTAGCAATAAGCATTTAGTTATGTAAAAATAAAAAAATTGTATTTGTAAAATTTATATAGAACATAGTTTAATGTGTCAGTCTATATAGAACAATTAGACTCACGCATGTTTTATATAGATTTACGCATCTTCTATATAGAAAACATAGAATGTACTAACTCTTTCAAAATTAAGAATTACTTTATTTTTGGGATTTGAGTTTAATTATAAGGTTTAAAAATTAAATTTTTGGGCTAGAGTTTAAAACTCTGGCTTTATGATATACTGAGTTAGATTTAGTGTTTAGTTATGTAGAAGTTATAGTAAAATGAACAAAAAAGTATTTGTGTTCTACTGCGAGATAATTGCATATATACTCTATATATGAAAACAAAACAAAGAAAAAATTATAATATTACTTTACAAAGTCAATCAACAACTCTTACAAAATTTTAAAATGATGAATAAATACTAGTAGTTTTCAATAAACCATAATCATAATATGAAGACAAAACCAACGGACTACGAAAAGGAATGAACAATAAAAAGTAAAAGTCTCTAAAGACTAGAGAAAAAGAAAAGAATTATAACATGCATGCTTTGTTAATTTTTCATAAACTTTGTTATCATTAATATGAATGATTAATGTCATAAAACTGCTTTTGATAAACTGTATTTAAAATATTAAATATAAATTGATGATTGCGATGCATGAAAAATTTAATTTTAATTTATTTACCATCTATATTACCAATAAATCTTATACAAGCATGTGTAATCACAAAATCATTACGATGAATAATCGACTGTGAAATGATTTCCCATATACGATATAAATGACAAACCATAAAAACAATTTCATAGAAATTTTAAAGTCAATTATTTCAAATTTCTAAAAATTAAAAAACGAGTAATTTGCAAGAAATATTAACCACGATATGTAAACGAAACAAATAGATAACAAATAGCCAAAACAATAGTCAAATCATTATATTTTGTGCTTATACATAATCATCTAGTTGAAGGTTTATGAATCATAATTCTTATTATTATATAAATAATAAGAATTATTGTTGTTACAAAAAAATGATTAAAAGAAAATATGATTTAACTGCCTATGCCTATTAATTTGCATGTGACCTTAAACATAACACGATAAACAAAACACATAGGAAATAAAATCCCAAAACAATCTTCTGGAACACCAAGTAGAACGATGCAACAATCCTTTGTGATATTTTTGAGTTCTAAATGCTTCACTGCCTCTACACAATTCGGAATTTTTATCGTGTCTTTCACACAAGACATTGGATTTAGCAGAATCCCTTTCTTGGACATTGGAGCAAGCGCAAGATCTTTATTACCTTTCATATTTTGAGAAATCGATAGCATCACTATCATCACTATTGAGATGGACACACACAATCTTTGCTTGTTTCCACTCATTTTTTTGTGTGTTTATACAAATTGTATTTGAATTTGTGATTACTATGGTGACATTCTTCATAGTATTTATAAATCGTGTAGGTTATAACTGTTTTAGTAGATGATATGTAGTGCATTTTCTATCGATTTTGTACATGCATGTGTCAGGTGTCCTCTAATATCTTGCCTTTTGCAGTAAAACAGTATATGTATATCATCAATTATATATAGTATGTTTATGCATATTGCAAACAAATCAATTAAGATTTTTTTCATGATTTTTTACTTTTTAGTTTTTTTTTCTTTTTTTTTTTAATTTATCAAGCAACTAAAAGTCTAAAAGTATTTTCTTCATTTTACAAAAATATGGGTTTAACATTACATTATTTTCATGAAAAAATTCAAAATTATATATTAAACACAAAAATTATGTAAAATTATTAAACAATGAATTAATATAAGTATTAAAAAAAGTTGAAGCAGTGAAATGCAATTTATAAAAAATATTTTATAAAATAGTTTTGACATATACCAAAATTATATTATTATTGGATGTATCAATTTTTTGGATATTACAAAATTTACATGATGGTTACATATTTAAGAAATAAAGTATTGCTCACTGATGATTGTAGCAAGTGTCATACATGTTTTATTATATGTTTACCATGATATAAAACCGTTGTTAGAATTTTGCCAATAATATGATAGTTCCACGAATGAATATTTTCAAGCGATTAATATATGAGTATAGTTTTTATTTGATTTTTTTGTTTTATAATTTAGATGGCAAGTCTTCTTAGAAACTAACAAACACTTGGATGTTTGGCAAACACGACCGAATGGTATTTACCAAATGCTTTCCAATGAAAAAGTTAGAATATATTTATATAAATAAATAAATAAATATATATTTATATATAAATATATAATAAAAAATAAAAAAAGATGGATGAACATATTATTTCTAATGAGACACTTTAGTGGATTTTCTTTCAAATAAAATAATTCTCAAAGCGATGAATGAAATTTTATAAAACAATTTGAACAAAACAGTTTTGACATCGACCAAAAACATATTTTTACTAAATGTATAATATTAGGATATTGCAAAAGGGTGAATTTGTTGTATAACATAAAAAAAACTAAAATTTATAAACTAACCAAAATACTTAGAGAAAGATAGGAAGAGACTGAGAGAGAAAAATGGTTAGTTAGTTTTTAAGTTATAGTTTTTTTTTTGGGTTATTGAACCAAATTTCCCATTGCAAAATATACATTGCGGTTATATATTCAAGAAATTTATCTAATTTCCTGAAGGTAATGTAGAGATAAAATATTGCTCATTTTATTATATGAAGAGGGTGAGAGAGAGAGAGAGCCTGAGTATCTTAGATGGAGAAAATCTGCGAAATAAGTTTTTGATCACTTTAAAAAAACAGAGAGACTTGAGTCAAAATTAATTTTTTAAAAAAGCAGTTATTAATTGGAAATTTGGGTAATTAGAAAGCTACTACCATAATGATATTACGATTGAGTTCGGATTTCTTTTGTGTAACATGATTTTCCGTCAATCGGACTTTCTCTTCAGTCAATCAAAAAATTTTAAACCCATTTACATGTATAAGAATCGAACATTGTACTTTGATGCGAGAACATGTACACAATCACTATACCACAATCACATATTCAAAATTGATGCCTTTAAATTCTTATTAAAAATTTAGCATCTAAGAGCACCTCCAATGGAGGTATTTAAAACAGGTTTTAAAGAATAAAAAAATCAAAAAGGAGAAGAGAGATAAAAGAAATGGTTCTTATTTAAGAGGTTTTAAAATCTGTTAGAACCTATCTCTAAGGGCATATGCATTAGAGACATTAAAAGGTCTAATAACATTATTAAAATAATAAAATCTTAAGACTAAAGATTTAAAACTGATAAAAAGTGTCTAATATAGAATTTATTTGTGAGCTTTAGACATCTCTCCATAACTAAAATATCTTAAAACATTAAACTTATTTAAATTTAATCAAAAAAATAATTTTTAGACACCCACTTTTAAAGTCTCCAATGCACATGCCCTAACCACTTGACATCATCTGATTGATTTACTTTTTAAAAATAAAATAAAATTTAATTAGATAATTTTATTATATTAAAATATTATTAAATTAAAGTTAAAAATCTCTTTTTTAGAACCTCAACGTTGGTGATGGTCTAAACACCTGCTTGTTCTGCTTTAGTTTAGAGCCGATCCTAATCACCTGCTGCTCAAAAGATTTCTTATTCTTTAGCTCCAACAAGATCTAATCAAGA
Organism: Alliaria petiolata; assembly: GCA_020283515.1. Lineage (NCBI taxonomy): Eukaryota > Viridiplantae > Streptophyta > Magnoliopsida > Brassicales > Brassicaceae > Alliaria > Alliaria petiolata. The sequence goes on from JAHZTW010000003.1 coordinate 29,919,970, forward strand.
ATAGTGGTCTTGAATCTGATGAAGATATTTTCCTAATCACTTGCTGCTCAAAAGATTTCTTATTCTTTAGCTCCAACAAGATCTAATCAAGAATAGTGGTCTTGTATCTTTGTAACAGTTTGCTTCCGAGACATTCCTTGTTGCCGTTCATTTACATGGCAGAAACTCGTTTGACTCCAACTCCTTGACAATGTTTTTTTTTTTTTTTTTTTTTTTTGCGAAAGATCCTTGGCAATGTTCATGCCTTTGCTTATTTGGTTACTCTAATTTTTAGTATAATTTTTTGTGTGTGTTATATTGTTCACGACATATGTGAACTAATAATTTACTAAACAAATTACCATTCAAACTTTTCGAAAAACTAAAAATCTATTGTAAAACCAAAAACAAAAATTAAAAACCCAAAAACATATTAGAAAGCTGAAAACCATAAATAAACCAAAAACCCACAAGAAAATGAAAAGCTATATTTTTTTTTTCTTTTTTTGAGAAGAACAAGATTTACAATAATCATTTCAAAACGATTAAAACAAAGGAGGAGAAGTGGGTTCTATAGAAGATGTATGAATGTTATGAATGGTCGTGTATTCTATTCATGTACAAGGTACAAGCGTGATTACAGGAATTGTAACAGAGAAATTACAGGGATTCAAAAGAGTAATTACAGAGATATGATTGGAGGATTTAGGGTGATTGAGATATCACAGTAAATATAGTGAGTGATCTTCTCTTAATAGGTGTTTGAGAGAGGAGTCAAAATCTGATTCTCAATTTTGTTGCTTTCCTTGCAGAAGTATCGATTTTTATTTTGTTTGTCTAATGTGTAAGCTTAATGAGCAAGACTTCAACTTTCTGTTTAGCTATTGAGTCATTTGAGAGAGAAGTCAATGTTTATCTCCGGGACAATAGTGGAAGTGAGTTCTAATATAGAGAATCTGGAAGTTGTGTGGCTTCCACAAAATGGAAGTTCGAAACTTCCGTACCCATAAACCACAGTTTAACACGATTTAATGGTTTGTAAACAAAGATTAACCAACTGTAAACCGAATAAAACCTGATTTTGACCCAATTACATCTACTAAACCAATTAACCCTTAAGTCGTCATTGTGGTTTAACCAGTAAATCAAAGCTAAAACCCTTAAGTCGTCAAACTTCGTCTTGCCCAATTCGCAGAAACAGAAAATCAAAAATTGAAATCGCACAAACACAAAATCGAAGCTCGATGATGGCGTTAGTGATTCGCGATGACAGAGGCGACTTCGACGAAGAAGCAGGTGAACGAGAAGAGGCTCAAATCGAGCAGTTTATCCAAGAGTTCGAGGATGAGCAACCAATTGAACATGATGTTTATCCCAAACCGAAACCGATAGTGAAGGAGACAACGAAGAAGATGGTCGACCAGAGAGACAAAGACAGCGAACCCATATCAGACGTGGTGATGGGAGATTGTACCAGAATCAAACATTCGTCAATGGAGTTTCATTTAAAGAGTGTGTGCTCGACTATGTACTAAGAACATGTTGAAATTTGAAGCGATACATGTATGATAAGGATAAAATATGGTTTAAATGTGTTGGTGGTGTTAGTGATCTTGAAGATAACAATGGATGTCTGTGGCAAGTATATGCGTCAACCCTTCCAAATGATGCAATGTGGAGAGTTAGGTTGTTTGTAAATGAGCATAGTTGTGTTCCTAATGGAGAATGTGAGATGTTTAAGGTCCATGTGATTGCTAGGATGTTTGTTGATAAGATTAGAGAGGAATCCGATTATTACATGCCTTTGAAAATTGAGGAAATTGTGATGGAAAGGTGGAAGATTGTTGTATCTAGGCCTCAGTGTCAAGCTGCTAGAAATAAGGCATTGAGGTGGATCGAGAATTACTATGATCAACAGTTTGCTCGCCTCAAAGATTATGCTGCTGAGCTAGTGGATTCTAACAAGGATTCAAGTGTGGAGATTGATACTTTTTAAAACGCAGAAGGCGAAGATGTGTTTAACAGTTTCCACGTTTGCTTTGATGTGTTGAGAAGAACATGGAAAGAGACTTGTAGGCCTCTAATTGGAATTTGTGGGATCCCTTGCGAGCATGCCTATGTAGTGATAATGGTGAAAAAGCTTGTAGCTGAAGACTTCGTTTGCCACTGGTTTCACACATCATTATGGAGGAGGAACTATAAAAGAAGGCCTTGTTCCAGTGAGAGGTACACGATTCTGGCCCCAAACAGAGCATCATAATGTGCATGTTCCTCCTCAACTGGAGCAACCTGACAAGAAGAAAGTAGCTAAGACTGATAAGAAAAGGAATAAAGGTGTGAATGAGTCTCCAACCAAGAAGGCAGACAAAGTTAAGAAACGGATAATGCATTGTAGAATATGTGGTGTAGCCGACCATAACTCGAGATTTCACAAGAAGGATCATATAGAGGTTTGTGGTTTCAGGTTTGAGCTTTGTTAATGGTTTCAGATTTGAGCTTTGTTTGTGGTTTCTGATTTTTGGCTTGTGTTTTTGGTTTTTTTTGCAAGCTTCTCAAGGTGAACCCTCTGAAGGAACTCTCACTCAAACTTAATCTTCTCAAGGCATAGAAAAATTATTTTGGAGTAGGAGGAGCTGATATAGGAGGAGCTGATGTAGGAAGTAATGGAAGATTTGCTTTGGCTAAGAAGAAGAAACTAATGTAGGGTCGGTTTTTGTGTTTCTCGGCTAAACTTGTGTTATATTACTAGATATGTCATTGAGCATTTATGATTTTGATAGAAGATCATTAGAGGTATTTCAGCCGTTTATTCAACATGCAATTGATTTTAGTTTTTATATTATTATTTTTTATTTAATTCTTATACACTAATTATCAAATACATGTGTTTTTAAATATTATCTATTTGGATTACTTTAACTCCAATTGCCAAAAAAAATTAAATAATTGTAAACTTGTAATATTAAATCTTAAAATTAAAATTTTAACAAAAAATGAATATGTAATTCGACATAAGTAGATTAAATGTTTTTTTCATTTTAAAAAAAAATCCATAAACATGTAAAAGAATTTTTCAAAATATATTTTAAAAATAAATTTAACTAATCACATTTTTTGTCTACCTAAACTAAACATATTTAAGATAAATAAATTATTAATTTTTTAATTAAAAATCAATGTGAACAGTTTAAAAAAATAGATATCCACAACAAATCTAATAACAAATAAGTACATATTTGTTACCTTTTTAGCTGATAAATGAAAAAAAAAAATTTCATTTCTATTATTATTTTATCTATAAATACTAAACTAAAACTAATACAAACTATATAACGACATCATGTACACACACAAAAACTGTCAATATATCTCAAACCTTAACTTTCATAAATACATTTTTTCGACACAAAATACTAAAAATTGAAAATATATAAAAAATTACATCCGCTCTCAGGGGGGGTTTTATTTCCCATTTCACATTTTTGACAGTATAAAATTTATTTAGACTCGTCATTTCACATTAAAAGATTACAAATCAACACTATAATTTTGAAATGTCTTTTCCACAAGCTGACACATCAGCTTTTTAAGTGATTGTGGAGCTGTCATGTCAATAAATGAAAAAACTTAAACAGCGAGTAGGAACATTTCGTTTTAACATGTTACATTTTTATATGGGTCTAGATGTTTAATTTGGTTGGGCCTTAAAAGAAAATCCAATGTATTATTATTCATTAAATTATAAAACAATTATTATTATATCAAATAAAGAAATATGTTAAAGTGTAGAAAATTAAAGAAGCGAGGTGTAAACGGCACAATCATTTCTTCAGGGGTAACTTTTGATATAATTACAACTTGCTCACTGAGGGGAAAAAATGGCTTCGGAAGTCAGTGAGAAAAGCAAATCCGATGAGAGATGATGTTTGAAGATCAATTAATCTAAACTCTAAAGTTCGTGTTTCTTTATGCAATTTTTCAACACTTTGTAAGATCGTTTTTGAGACAGTCTTCTTCTTCTCTTTGTGGTGGAATCTATGGGATTGATGACTAAACTAAGACCCTTTGTTCAATCATTTATGAGAGAATCAAATGAGATGTTCGTGATGTATATATACACGATGGGGTGATATGTGTTACACTTGGGGGATGGCTAAGCTGTTAGATCCGAAAGGTGAGTATTTTTGGGATCATATTATATCTGGTGATGATTGTATCATCTATGGTGAGACATAAGAAGAGTCTTGATATTGTCTTGGGAAACGACGAAGTTGTTGTTATCGTCGATGACTCAAAGAATGTTTTTGGTCAAATGAGCATCAAGGTAACTTCATAGAGATTGAGAGGTACCACTTATTTGCTTGAAGCTCCAAACACAGAACTCTAATTCGTTATCAGAGATAAAGATGGATGAAAGTGAATCTGATGGAGCTCTTAGTACAATTCTTAAAATTCTAAAACAAACTCATCGCCTATTTTTTTAGGACACAAATAAGGATCTAACTTATAAAAATGTGAGATCGATAGTAAAACAAGCGCTAAAAAGAAAAATATGACATCGAGTCAATGTTATTCTAATAAGTATCATACATGTAAATGTAAATTATGTAAATAAAATAAATAATTCTATTATCCAAAAAAATGTAAATAAAATGTTCAAATAAATTTCCCCGCACGTAGGGCGGGGGTCAACACCTAGTTTTATTAAAGAAAACATTTGTCATGTGTGGGTGCGCGTAGTAGAATCTAGTGTAATATTATATGTTGATTCATTAGTATTTGTATGTGGTGAATTGTGTTGTAAAGAATATGGTTTTAAGAACATTTGATAGTTAAAAATGACTATAAATAAAGTGAGAATTGTAGAAGGTTACAATACAAAATAAAAAAATAAAAGCTCAGATAAAAAACAAAAATATAATAACTAAGTAAACCAAAATAACAATAAAACGTGTGTTGACCAAAAAAAAAACGTGTAATGAACTGTTTAAAATAAAATATCAAAAGCATTAAAACTAAACACTTCCTCGTAGACGACATTAATCATTTTCTTTTGTACTGTCATTTCTTTGCCTCTTATTAGAACTTTTAGTCCTAATGTAGACTTAACTTAGATAGTGAAACATATAACTGTTCATGAGAGAAAACTGATATAGGTAGAAAAAACTGATATTCTAAAGTTATTGTCTTTGACTTTTGTTGATGGTCATTGTGAAAAGGTAAAATCAAAGGGAATTGTCTATGACACATTCTGAAAAGAAACTTTTGTTTCTGGTGGCGTCACAAACATCTTAGGTATTAAAACTATTTGGCCAATCATTTTCCATTTCATATTATAATTCTACCTTCAACCACATGTCGAGCCATATGAGTAATAATAAGTCTAGTCGCATTACATATCTCACACTTAAGATCAATGTTACGAAGACACATGACCAGAGTACCAACCTTTAATTTCAAGCAATGATTTGGTAATTCAAAAATTTTGTGTTATTCAAAAACTATTTTGGGTAAAAACAATTTCCAATATTTGGTATCTGCAGGAGTAATGCTGTCGGACTTAAGGTATACTTTCTCTTCGCTTGAGATATTTATATAATAAGAAATTTAGTAATAAAATTGTGAATCAACCAAAAGAAAACAATGCAAAAGAGGTAAATATTATTGGAATAATAAAATTAGTTATGTGATTCACGTGAAAGCATATAATCATTCACTTCATATTGATTTCAAAAATATATTGTTTCTAATCTGCAAAATAAAAGAGTTCGAAAAAGAAACAAATATCAAAATGTTTAAAATAATGTCGATCTATAATGAATAATTAAGAAGATTATCACCTCCCCAGAAATCAGTTTTTTGCCCACCTAATGACACAAATTATAATGAAATCATCAGATTTCGTATAATAATTTTAGAATTTTCAAGAAAATGATACTTCAAACTCACATATGAGTGTAACATTCTTGCAAAAAAACTAATTTATAAAATATATGTAACCAAAAATATAAATATTGTTTTGTTGTGAAAGATAATATTTTACTTTACATCAGGAAGATTAATTTAGCCTATTAGGTAATCTAGTATAAATTTTTTTTTCTCTACAAAAATTATAATACATATTTGTTGTAAAATTTGCGAAATCATATTTATGAAATCTATTATAAATAGCTGTAAAATTTGTGAAATCATAGTATTTCTCGCCTCCACTTGATTCAACTTTAATAATCTTAGTGTTATAATTGAACAAAAGTTTATATTTGTTGGAAGTAATCATAATCCAATCAATCAAAATATTTCTTTTTTTTCATAAAATTGTCATGTCACATTTGAAATACATTAAGTGTGATTGTGAGTGTGACACATTAGTTTTTTTTACTAATTCTACTTCACAAATAATAATAAGAGGATTTCTATATATATTACCTTTGCTGGGACCGGTTTCGGGGAAACCAATCATGTGGCGCCCCATCACCAGGAAAACCCACCAAACAGAATATCTACTGCTAGATCGCATGCATGGTCTGACGAGCGTTGGAGCTGTAAGAATCATCCGGCAAAATGAGTGAAGAGAATCCCCTCGATCTCGAGGAAGGAAGGGACAACTCGACGAAAAGAGGGTGTCCAATAGGAAAAGAGGACTCTTCTTATAAAAGAAGAGAAATGTCGAACCATATAAGAGGCCGAAAAAGGGAAGAGGACGAGAGATAAAGTGGCATTGGTGCAAGCACCGAATCTGATCAAACCGTGCAAGGAGATCCCACGGTCATAGAGGGCAGGATGACTCGGTTCAAGACTAAATCCCTACGTCAGAAGTTCATCCTGTCGGTAGAGGAGATCATGAGGGCTTTCGAACCAGAAGCCACAGACCCACCTAATTCAACCGCGAGAGAAAGCCTCAACAGACCAGAGAAGGATCAAGGGAGAGAGTTACCTCAGCAAGGCATCGTACAAGCCTTTTCTCTGGAAAACCAAGGTATGAAATTTGACTTAAGTGATCATAAAATGCAAAACAACATGAATCATGAGGAGACCACCGCTGAGCCTCAAGAAACCGCGAACACAAGTCTAGTAGCCGATACAGAGCACATGGCGTTTCAAGAGAAGTTTGAAGACAACGACAAGCGACCACTTGAAGATTTCAACCACACTGTCTCACGCACAAATCAGACTAGCAAAGCCACTGAAAATCTCATCAAAGTCGCACCAGTACAACTCAAGAACCTTCAACAACAATACTGGCTATTCCTTAGCGAGAATAAGATACTTTCAATTTCTATAATGCATGCAGGTACAAGCCACATTACAGAGGTTCCAGGCTAAGTCAGACACGACGAGAAAGCCAAAGAAACACGTCCAATAGTTGGCCAAATCGTTACTTGTTTAATTATTTCTTTTTTTGGTTAAAACATTAGCAATTTTCTTTTATTTGTAATAGGTGTTTTTCCTTTTGTTTTCTTTTTAATTTGTTTTGTAATTTTTCCTTTTTATTTTCTCTCTTGGGAGACCCTAGAAGGTCACGCCGTCAGACTCTTATAAAGTCTCACTTCGGCTTTGTAGTTCCTCACGTTTTTGCTTATTAATAAAGCTCTTGGGAGACCCTAGAAGGTCACGCCGTCAGACTCTTCAAACCTTTGTGTGTGGATTCACCAAAGTCTCGAGGTCCTTGCTGTATCATAACCCCCCCCCCCCCCCCCCATCCTCTCTGTGGTGCCATCGATCCATCATCAATCCCATTAACCGATCCAACGTGAGAGAGTCCTGTCTCTTATACACATCTAGATGTGTATAAGAGACAGGTATCAGAGACCCCCCCATCCTCTCTGTGGTGCCATCGATTCATCATCAATCCCATTAACCGATCCAACAAGAGAAATTCTTCAAACCAGCACATTCGATCCCATCTCTCTAAGATCCAGCCAGTCCGAGTCTTATACCATTTGGAATCAGAGCCGAAAGGTTATAACTATCATGTGTTATCTATCCCTTGCTTTTTACCTTCGTTTAGTTTTCGTTTTCACTCTATCTCAGTTAAAAAACCCATAAAATTCAGTAATGCTGCCGTTAGTTCTTGTTTAACTTTGTGTTTTAGTAGATCCGATAAAAACTCTAAAAGAAAAGTTGCAATTTGTTTGATCCGGAGCAAGAGAGTCGCCTTAGCAGCCACCCAACTCACTGACAATGCTATTGCTTGGTGGGACAGAAACGTTGATGAGAGAAGAGAAGAAGGAACCGTTTTGCACCAGTCACCATGTGGCGTGACATGAAGTTTCTACTAAGGTGAAGGTATGTTCCTGATCACTATTATAGAGATTTGCAAAAACGTTTTAGAAAATTGTCCCAGGGAACGAGGACCGTGGATGAATACTTCAAAGAGTTTGAGAAACTCATGAACTTATTGGATTGGAAGAATCGAAAGAAGCTTTGATGGCTCAGTTCATAGACGGTTTACAAGAGAGCATAGCAAGGAAAGTGAAGAGGACTCAATACAGTGGGATGAACGAGTTCTTACACTTAGCTGTGCAAATAGAACAACAAATCAAATGCAAGGTTTCCTTGTCAAAACGGACCAGAACTCCCCACTCGTGGAATGCAATACATCAAGAACTCGTGAGATTATCTGTTTTAAATGTGAGGGAAGAGGCCATATGTCAAGAGATTCCCCAACCAGAGAGTCATGATTTTGATACCAATTGGAGACTATGAGTCTCCATACAAAGAAGATGATGAGCCTAACAAACTAGAAGGAGAAACAGACAATCCTGGCCATGGCGAGATGCTTGTTACCAGGAGAATTCTAAGTTCTCTAGTTACACCAGAATAAAAAGTGTAAAGAGAAAACTTCTTTCACTCAAGATGTACCATCCAAAACAAGGTATGTAATCTCATAATCATGGTGGTTTTAGGTCTACAAAAGACTAAGCATCTAAAGCCCTACAAGCTAAGAAGGTTAAATGATCAAACCGAGTCGAGGATCTCAGAACAAGTCACCATTCCATTCAATGTGGGGGTAGTATCAAGATGAAGTAACATGTGATGTTGTGCCGTGGCAGTTTGATCGAGAAACAAGTCATAATGGGAGGACCAACTTCTATTCTTTCGTGTATAAGGACAAAAAACACTTCTTAGCCCCTTTGAGCCCAAGCGAAATGCATCTATTGCAAACCCATATGGCTAAGGAGATAGAAGTAAGTAAGTGTAACCTTTATGTTTCAACTAATACTGTATTTAAAACCAAGAGTGCCCAAGGCACCGTGCTTCTAATGTCGAAGTACATATTTCTGTGAATTGCAACTTCCAAGTGAGGTACAAGCTATCTTAGATCGGTTTAAAGATGTGTTTCCAGAGGAGATACCCGCTGGATTGCCTCCTATACGTGGAATAGAACATCAAATTGACATAGTCCCCGGTTCTGCCTTGCCAAACAAAGCCGCTTATAGGATCAACCCCGAAGAGACTAAAGAGCTTGAGAAGCAAGTAAAAGACTTGATGGACAAGAGATAGATCAGAGAAAGTCTTAGTCCTTGTGCAGTACCCGTTATGTTGGTTCTAAAGAAGGATGGTACGTGGAAAATATGTGTTGACTACCGAGCTATCAACAACATCACCATCAAATATAGGCACCCCATCCCATGCCTAGATGATATGCTAGATGAGCTTAGTGGAGCGACTATATTCTCAAAAGTGGATCTTAGAAGTGGATACTGATAACATGCATATTTTACCCGTTTTTACTATCATAAGTGAGTGCTTTAATAAGCATTTCAATAAGGTTTTAAAGCATAAACACTAGATTTCGAGTATTTGGTTGTTCAAGATTCTTTTCAGGTAATCTTAGCAAATGACGCATATATTGGAGCAAAGTGGACATTTCCGGGAATTGAGCTCGAGGACATAAGTTCAACATCAGATGAATGCCTTTCCACCACGAGATCAAGCTGATATTTGGAGACAAGGTAGTCTTATCAACTGTCTTTCACCTCAAAGTGATTTGAGTCCAATCCCATGGTTGGATCTAAAGTTATGAAGGAAGGAAGAAGGTCTGTCAGGCATCAAGAAGAGCAAGCTGGCCGCGCCACGGTCTGACCAGAAGACCAATGGCCGCGCCACGAGCCCTCGCTCGTGCGGCCAGACACTTTGCGATTCTCGAGCCCATTTGAAGTCCAACTTAAACCCGCAGCCGTCTTATGCACACCAAGACCTAAATGACGCCCAAGGGGACTTGAAGACCTATATATACTCGACGTTAAGGGTTTTATAAACAAGTTTTGACAATCTCCTTTTAGGTTTTCGTTGTTTTGGTTCCGATGGCCGCATATCTCGTTCTCTCTCGATCTCCATCCTTGTTCTTCGAGAGAGATCAATTTCTGTTGGAACCAGTTCTTACTTCCTATTGATTTATACAAATATGCATTCATCAATCTCATTTTCTACTCCTTCTTTCATGTCTGAGTAGTTTATTTTCGTTGGGTGTTCTTTAAGGGAAGCTATGGAGAATTTCATTAACTGTTCTTAAACTGGCTGCATCAATTGTTTAGACCGTAGATTAAGATTTTCTTTCTTATCAAACTTGTTCTTATTACATGAATCTAGCGTCATGAACTAGAGTCTGATTTTAGGATTGTTGAAAGCCACGAATGTGCTGAATTTCACTTCCGAACCTAGTTTGACTGAGCGAACCCCTCCGGGATGCTAACGCATATCTATGAGGGGAACATGAACGTCTATGAACCTGATCTATATTGCATGTTTGTTTAGGACGTAGGATACGAACGTATACCCGCGAATTTTGCATAACATAGTCGGTCTAGCTCGACAGAGTCTAGGTCGTAAAACCAGTGATTCCAGTTTAGGGAAAATCGCCTAGTCTCGTTTGTCTGAACTGATGTGTGTTTGATTTCTAGTTAGAATCCCATAGATTTCCTGAAGAGATCCCCAACATGTGTTTCCCCATATGCTTTACAACTCGAGATTTACGCACTTCAATATTTACTTTTTCTACACTGCTCATCTGATTTCCTTTTTACAAGCACTTAAGTTGATTTTCCTTTTCCCGTTGGTTATAGAATTGATTGACACCTTCTTCTATATAAGACGTGGCTGCCTCTTATTTCTTTTCTACAGAAACCGTGACACTTACCCTCAAACCCCAATTCTCCGCGTCTTTGATTGTCCTGATTTCCTGTTTTGCAGTTGACCTCCTCCCTGTGGATCGATACCCTAAGTACTACAACGCACGATGTGCACTTGCAGCTAAGGGTCCTAAAAATTCAAAGCTCGACGAGTCCTTAATAACCATCCTATATTTGGACGACGATTTAGACCCCATCAGATACCATCATGTGAGAATGCGAGAAGATGATGAATGGAAGACTACCTTCAAGACTAAGCAGGGGCTCTATAAGTGGTTAGTCATGCCCTTTGGCTTAACCAACGCTCTAAGAACCTTCAAGCGACTTATGAACCAGGTTCTACGATCTTTCATTGGTAGATTTGTTCTAGTGTATTTCGATAATATACTTGTTTACAGTAAGTGTTTAACTGGTCATCTTGCACACTTAGAACTTGATTTAAAAACACTTCGAAAGGAAGGTTTATATGCTAACCTAAAGAAGTGCTCATTTTTCATTAATAAGCTTGTTTTTATTAGGCTTTGTAGTAAGTGAACAGGGATTAAACGTACATGAGGGAAAAGAACAAAGCCATTCAAGAATGGCCCACACCCTCTACCATCGGCCATGTCAGAAGTTTCCATGGGCTTGTTTCTTTCTACCGCCAGTTTGTAAGGGATTTCAGTACAGTAGCTGCCCCACTTACTGCTATTATCAAGAAAATTGTCCCTTTCTCATGGGGAGAAGCTCAAGAAATTGCCTTCAGGACGCTCAAGGATCACCTTACACAAGCACTTGTCTTAGCATTACCAGATTTTGAAGTGATGTTTGAAGTAGAATTGATGCTTCGGGTTTGGGCATAGGAGCTATGCTACATCAGAAGAGACCACCAGTGGCTTACTTTAGTGAGAAATTGAGTGGAGTCACACTGAATTACCCCACTTATGACAAGAAGCTGTATACTTTAGATAGAGCTTTGGAGACATGGAAACATTAGTTGTTATCTAAGGAGTTCGTTATTCACACTAACCATGAAACATTGAAGCATTTGAGGGGTCAGACATCTTTGAAGAGGTGGCACACAAAAATGGCTAGAGTTTATAGAGACATTTCCCTATGTAATCAAGTACAAGAAGGGGAAAGAGAACATTGTAGCTGATGCCTTGTCAAGAAGACACGCCATGATCTCTACAACGGAAGCTAAGGTTTTGGGTTTCCAGCACATTAAGGGTTTATATGTAGAGGATCCAGACTTTGGAGAAAGTTATAAAGAGAATGGCAAAGGAGATTACATCGTATTCTACATCTTTGATGGGTTTCTGTTTAGGGACAAACGACTGTGCATTCCTCAAGGTTCCCTCCGAGACTTGCTGATCAGAGAAGCGCATGGTGGTGGTTTAATGGGACACTTTGGCATCGCCAAGACCCTAGCTGTTCTGGCCGAACACTTCTTCTGGCCACACTTAAAGAAATATGTAGAGAAGTTCTGTTCTCACTGCATCACATGCTGAAAGGCAAAGTACAGGTTACACCCTCACGGCTTATACACTCTTTTACCAATATCTAGAGCCCCTTGGGTAGATATTTCCATGGACTTTGTATTAGGACTGCCAAAGATTAGACACATGGATTCAATATTAGTGGTGGTGGATCGGTTCTCCAAAATGGCACACTCAAACCATGCGCCAAAGTGAACGATGCAACTCAAACCGCAAACTTGTTTTTCAAGGAGGTGGTTCATTTACATGGAGTGTCAAGGACCATTGTGTCAGACCATGATACCAAGTTCCTCAATCACTTCTGGAAAATTCTTTGGATGAAGATGGGTACAAAGTTACTATTCTCTACCACTTGTCATCCCCAAACGGATGGCCAAACTGAAGCGTTAAACCGTACTCTCTCAACTTTACTTAGAGCAACACTTGGTAAAAATATGAAAACATGGTTAGATTGCATTCCATTTATTGAATTTGCTTATAATCGTGCTACTCACTCTGCATCTAAGTTATCCCCTTTTGAAGTTGTGTATGGTATTAATCCACTAGCGACAATAGACCTCGCACCCTTACCTCAAGCTGAACAAGTAAATTTGGATGGTTTTAACCGAGGCGAATTCATAAAGAAACTTCACCAAAAGGGTAAAGAGAACATAGAAAAGAAGACCGAAGAGCACAAGAGAAACAAGGACAAGGGACGCAAAGAGCTTGTCTTTAAGTCGGGAGAGTGGGTATGGTTACATATAAGGCCTGAACGGTTCCCACATAAGAGAAGCTCTAAGCTCGCACCTATAGAGGAGACGACCCATTCAAAGTCTTAGAGAGAATCAACGACAATGCCTACAAGCTGGAACTTTCAGGTGAGTTTTACATCTCTCACAACTTTAATGTTGCTGACTTATCTCTGTTTGATGCAGAAGAAAAGATTTTGAGGGCAAAACCTTCTCAAGAGAGAGGGAATGGTGCAAGCACCAAATCTGATAAAACCGTGCAAGGAGTTCCCACGAACATAGAGGGCAGGATGACTCGGTCCAAGACTAAATTCCTACGTCAGAAGTTCAACCTGGCTGTAGAGGAAATCATGAGAACTTTTGAACGAGAAGCCATAAACCCACCTATTTCAACAGCGAGAGAAAGCCTTAACGGACCCGAGAAGGATCAAGGGGGAGAGTTACCCCAGCAACGCATCATACAAGCCTTTTCTCTGGAAAACCAAGGTATGACACTTTACTTAACTGATCATAAAATGCAGAACAACATGAATTATGAGGAGACCACCACTGAGCCTCAAGATACCGCGAACATAAGTCTAGTAGCCGATACAAGAGCACATGGCGTTTCAGGAGGATTTTGAAGACTAAGAAAAGCGACCACTTGAAGATTTCAACCACACTTTCTCAAGCACACATCAGACTAGCAAAGCCACTGAAAATCTCATTAAAGTTGCACGAGTACAACTCAAGAACCTTTAACAACATTACTAGCCATTCCTAAGCGAGAATAAGGTACTTTCAATTTCTATAATGCATGCAGGTACAAGCCACATTTCAGAGGTTTCAGACTAAGTCAAACACGACGAGAAAGCAAAAAAAACTTGTTTAAGTTTAGTTTATTTCCTTTTTTTGTTAAAACATTAGCGATGTTCTTTTATTTGTAATAGGCATTTTTCCTTTTGTTTTCTTTTTGATTTCTTTTGTAATTTTTCCTTTTTTATTTTCCCTTTTGGGAGATCCTAGAAGGTCACACCGTCGGACACTTATAAAGTCCCACTTCAGCTTTGTAGTTTCTCACGTTTTTGCTTATTAATAAAGATCGTACTTTCTTCTCAAGTCAAGTCTTGTGAGAATTGTTCCTTGCTTCAAACCTTTGCGTGTGGATTCACCAAAGTCTCGAGGTCCTTGCTGTATCAGAGAAACCTCCATCCTCTATGTGGTGCCATCGATCCATCATCATTCCCATTAACCGATCCAACGTGAGAGAGTCTTCAGACCAGCACATTCTATCCCATCTCTCTAAGATTCGGCCAGTCCAAGTCTTATACCAGGCATGATGCCTGGAACCTACCATTGACTACATTTAGTCCTCTAAAAGCCACATACAACCGAATGTAGTCCCTAATTTATCAATCCTGACCCTCGGCGACCCTAACCGTGACTCCATCCGTAGGAAGACCCATTAGTACATCTGTATCCGGAATGAAACGGAACTAAAGTAGTAGTGTCGTTTGAATCCTCCCTGATTGGATCTTGATCCATGGAAATCTCTACTGAAAAAGATTAACCATCTATGGTGGATGGTCCTCTTAACTTGTCCATGTCAAAATTCATGACAACATCACCCAAGTCAAGCTCTGTTTTCCCTTTTCTCACATCAATGATGGCACCAGCTAAAACCAAGAATGATCTTCCCAAAATAAGAGGATTTGTAGGTTCTTCATCATATTTCAACACCACAAAGTCTGTGGGAATCATGCATCCTTCAATCTTCAATGGAACATCTTCTAGAACACCTTCTGGGATTCTTTTGGATCGATCAGCTAGGACAAGGGAGATTCTGGTTGGCTTGAAATCAGTCATTCCAAGTCGAACAGCGACGGAGTATGGTATCAACTTGATACTTGCACCAAGATCGCAGAGAGAACGAAGAAACCTTCCTGTTGAGATTGAGCAATCTAGCACAAAATTTCCTGGATCAGGTAGCTTCTCTGGAATCCTCCTCTGAATCACAGCACTGACTTGTTCAGAAACCCACACCTTCTTCTTCTTCCTTGGAACTATGTTCAAGAGAATTGCATTCATGTCTCTGGTAAGTAATGCTCCTTCCTCAGGACTCACACCATTGACAACCATTCTCTTGACATATCTTCTTAATGCAGGTGCAAGTCTGACTGCATCAACTAGGGGTAGCTCAACCATCAGCTTATCCATCATTTCCTTGCATCTGGCTTCTTCTGTCTCCTGTTTAGATTTTCTAGGAGGCCTGGGATATGGTATTTTAGGTTTATACACCTTTTCCTCTTCTCCTTTCGAAGCTTCAGAATGAATTCGTGAAATCTGGGCATAGTGTCGATCGACACCCTGCTGGTGTCGATCGACACTGGTATCTGATGTCGATGCTCTGGTCAAATTTGGTCCGCCAGAACTCGAATCGTCGGGATTTTCCACTGGTGTCGATCGACACTCAGCAGTGGTGTCGATCGACACCACCTCTGCAACTGTAACGTCTTCTTCTTCCTCAACTTCCTGAGGTGCCACGATTTCTTCTACACTCTTCACCATGATGGCATTGACATGACGTCGAGGATTCACGTCTGTCTTTCCAGGAAGAAATCCCTCTTGTCTCTTCAAAGCTCCCGTAATTTGAGCGACTTGAACATCCAATTGCTTGACATGAGTCCCTAGAGACTCAATTTTCCAATTCAGTTCTGTGTATAAAGCATCAATCTTCCCATTGAAATCCACAGTCATCTTCTGTTGACCTTCCAAGATCTGTCGAATCATGGACTTCATCTCTTTGGAAGTTGTTATTTTGAAAAGGTTTTTGGTAAGAGGAACCATAGCCTTGCTTATTGTTGAACCACTGTCCTTGAAAACCAGCATCATTGACATAGTTAACTTCTTCTTGCTCAGGCTCAAAGGTCTCTACTTCATTAGCAAAGTGAACTTGCTTCTTCCCCACCAAGATGTCCAGCTTCCTGTTAACCTCAGCTATTTGGTTTTCTCCATTTGCACCAGCATGTTGTTTCCTCTCAAAGTCTACATGCTTGGTGCTGTTGCAAGAGGCCAAATTCTCTATAAGCACCATCGCATCTTCTGAATATCAGGTGTTGAAGTTGCCATTGCTCGCAGAGTCTAAAGCCATATGGTACCTCTGATAACACTCATATTTTACTCCTAAAACCTATTATTTCAAGATCGTTTATAAGTGTTTTAACCCGGTTTTCAACGGTTTTAAAGTGATTTCCACGTTTTCTTGTCTCGTTCTGGCGTGCCAACTCCTCCTAAGCGCAACGTCCGAAACTTTGGAGCACCAATGGACCCGGACATTGATTATTTAAAGGAGATGAAGAAGATGGAGATAAGAACAACCTTGAAGATCGATTACTCCGCTTTAGATGCTTTGGGCATCACTGAGGACGTCACATGGTACTTGGACGAGCTAAGGCTCATGACCTTTATGGAGATTGATCGACCCACTTACAAGGAGCTCGCCCAAGAGTTTTTAGCTTCAGTTCAGCTAACATACTGGAGAGGAAGAAAATCACATCCGAAAGACGGTATTCTTTATTTCACCATTGGCTCTCGGGATTATGAGCTGAGCATCCCTAGACTCTGCGAGATATTTGGTTTTGACTTGAGGAGCAAGACGAGCATTGAAGAAGAATGGAGTGCTGGCCTTTGGGGACTCATGGGCCGAGGCATTTACGACAAGGGAAGGCATCCGTCTGCCTTTCTTTCATACCCAGTCGTGCGTTTTGTGCACCGCCTCATAGCACATCGACTTTACTCTCGCAGCAACCAATCATGCATTCTCATTCTAGAGCTCGTCCTACTTCAGTCCGCCTTTAGAGACGAGCCACTTTCAGCATGCTTTGGATGCATCCTAGCAGAGAGACTCGTGCGAGTGAAGCACGACGTCACCGCAACTAGATGTGAGCTGCCTTCACGACTTATGGAGGCATCATCACAGCGATCATGGAGGCCGAAGGAGTAGACACCAGCATTGAGACGCCCTTAGATGAGGCTTGGTTTGACTTGTCCCAGTTTCAGACGGACAGGAACTTGACAGGTGTAGCCATGGATCCAGACAGGTTCGGATACCGTTACAGACTAGGGAAGGAAGACAACCGCACGGTCTATTTACCGTCTCCCACAGTCCCGCGCCTTTCAGAGGGTTCACCACAGTGGATCCCGAACCATGATGAGTTCCGCGCAGAGTTCTCACGTCTACCGCTTACCATTGGGGAGTATGTAGCCGCTAAGGCTAGGAGAGAGGCGATCTGTCAGAGGACTCACTACCACACCTCATCCTCCTCCATGCGCAGTACCTCATGATCCGCTGCACCGTCCACCTCGATTGATCCCGCGATCACCGCACTTCAGGAGCAGCTGGCACGCCAGAACGAGATGCTTGAGAAGATGGCGCAACAACTTCGAGAGAGAGGACACATAGATGGCAACCTTTAGACCCTGAGTTCAGATGCCTAGAAGACTTCGCGTCTCGGCCAACACTCTTTCTGGGTACGAGCCTGGTTCCATCTATTCCACCCCTATCCTTTATTTTTCATTCATGCTTTATTTTTAATTTATTTTCTGTCATTTCCGACCTGTCACCACTATTTCACACTGCGCACAGTGTGATTTAAGTCTGGGGGGAGTTCGTACTAATGACTTTGCTTCATTTTGATTTTATTTGAGTCTTTTTTTTTTTTTAAGAACTAAGAATGATGTATCTCGATATATATAATATGGTTTTAGGGATTTTGATGCAAAACCAAGGATGATATTCGACCAGTGTGCTTCTACGCTATTTCTAGTGACATATCTTTCAAGATTTAGTACTAGACTAGGCGGTAGCTAGAAAGCCGGAGATGCGAAATCCTGGAGAATGCCGATCTATAGAGATTTCAGGGGAAGGAATACACTAGCTCTATTTTTATTGGACTTTAAACTGACTTTTAATTTTTTTGTCAACAGATTTAAGCATTCAACGAAAAGCCAGAACGTTCGGGACATCTTTATCCATTTTTTTTCACACACTCTCTTGTTGTTCCCGAACTGCCAACATATCAACAGTTGGTACCATACCCGAAACCCTTACCATCTTTTCATACCTCATGCAACTCTCTTGTTTTCACCATATGCAGATATGTGCAAAAACGCCGGAGAGGGAGGAATGACACGATTTCTAGTCACTCGAGACAAAGGATGGAATGGTTAAGGAACGGAAGTGTTAGCTACAAAAGAAGGACGACTCATACATCGGAAAATTCGAAGGAATGGTAATATTCTCGTGATCCTTAAGACTCTTACATCGAGGCACTTCCCGTTTCATAAAAAAAAAAAAAAAAAAATTAACTCGGATAAAGGACCCGAATTCCTTGGAGTGATGACGGTACTTATCCGCTTAAAAAGAGAGTTACATAAAAAAATAAAAAATAAAAATAAAAAAGAGAAAAAGAAACGGGAAGAAAATGCCTAAGAGTCTTAAGAGGATCGAAACATCCACAGAGGCAGACTCTGATCGATATGGTGAGAATTTTTAGACGCCATCCAATCCGAACCAGAGACAAGAAACTAAGTCTGGGGGGGGGGTGGCGGTATCAAGGAGAACTCGCGGATGCGTACGTGCGCAGAGTGATTGGAAATCGTGGATCTCAATAGTTCCACCTTCTCCTGTTGTTTTGCATAATATCTCGCACCTTCCGGAGAGATTTATACGGTAACCCGAAACACTCTTAACCTCACCAATAAAGGCCTTTATACACCTAACCTCGTTCAATCTAGCTTAATATCCCTTGACAAGGATCATGCCAATCTTAATACTACTTAGAGAGCTAGTTGACCGAAACCTGGAGTTTAGATAGTGAAAGTTTCGTAAAGGACTAGTGTTGAAGGAACTATAGTGAGAATTTTCTTGGCTGAGCTTGGATAGACTTGTTCGAAGACTTATGGTTTAGAAGGACGGTCGCTGAGTTTTTGCTAGTTCCTATATTTTCAAACCTCTTTCCGAGACTTTATCTGCGTNCCAATCTTAATACTACTTAGAGAGCTAGTTGACCGAAACCTGGAGTTTAGATAGTGAAAGTTTCGTAAAGGACTAGTGTTGAAGGAACTATAGTGAGAATTTTCTTGGCTGAGCTTGGATAGACTTGTTCGAAGACTTATGGTTTAGAAGGACGGTCGCTGAGTTTTTGCTAGTTCCTATATTTTCAAACCTCTTTCCGAGACTTTATCTGCGTTTTGTTTGAGGACAAACAAAGGTTTAAGTCTGGGGGAGTTGATAACACTCATATTTTACTCCTAAAACCTATTATTTCAAGATCGTTTATAAGTATTTTAACCCGGTTTTCAACGGTTTTAAAGTGATTTCCACGTTTCCTAGTCTTAAGAGTCATTTTAGAGAAATTGGACAAAAAAAACACATTTTGGAGCAAAACAGGAACTTCAATGACATGTGCTCGGAGCCATAAGTTCAGCATCAGAGGACGACCTTCCCACCATAAGATCAAGCTCATACTTGGAGACGAGATAGCCCTTTCAGCTGTCTTTCATGCCGAGGTGGTTTGAGTTCAATCCCACGGTTGGATCTCAAAGCAAGAAGGTCCGTCAGACACATCCCCAGAAGAAGGACGGCCGCGCCACAGACCTCAGAAGACCAGTGGCCGCGCCACGCCTGGTCGCTCGCTCGGCCAGACCATTTTGGCCCATCCCGAGCCCGTTTGCACTTATTCGATATTTCCCGAGGTTAAAACGCGAAGCCCACTTTCTGAAGACAGGAGAGCCTATATAAAGGGACCTTAGGGTTTCAGAAGAGGCGTGACTTCACACAAAGCTTTTCCAGAAACACTTTCACGCCGCAGAGAGAGAAAAAGAGAGAGAGTTCGACGGCCCCGGAGTTGAAGACCTCGAGAGAGAATTCTTCTTCAGCCGCCCACTTCTTCTTCCTTTCCCTTTCATCTTTTGTTCTTAATTCTTTGTTTTTTAATACTTTAAGAAGACCTCTCTTCAATCGATTTCCTCTGAAGAAGTTTTCTCACTTTGTTTCTTATTCAATATAATTCGCACCTTTCATATCTCAAAGATGTCTCTCGTTCCCATGAACGAGTAGTCATCTAGTTGTGTTTTTAAGGGGGTTTTTCAAAGGGGTTTAATCATGGATTGATTTCGCTAGGTTGATAGAGATAGAGTTTCTTTTAGGTATCTTCGGTTATGTCTTGTTCTTATTGCATGTTTGCTTCTCTGATCAATTAGCAACTGATTCCAGGGCGATTAGATACATGAATATGTGGTCTATCGTCTGGATCTAGAAGTTAACGAGTGGATCGCACCGTAGGATGCTTAGGCATGTCGACGGATCGCTCCGTGAGTGTTTACAAATAGGTGAATGATATATATGCGCGTCTGTCTTGCATCGTGGGATGAGAAGTCATATCCGCAGTGTAAGACAAACGTAGGTGGCTAGATCCGCGAAAGAGGGGTAGTCATAGTCGACCTTTTCAGCTTAAGAACCTAACCCATTGAATCATTTAGAACCTATCCTATTGCTTGTTAGATCCGATCCATGAACCCCAGAGAACACCCCTGAACCCAACGCCTTTTATTCATTGATTTACAACCGTTTAATTCTCTCCAGCTGCTTGATATTACTACTGCAAACCGTGACACACTGCACCCCCAAGTTCCCATTTGGTTTAAAGAAGTTAGAAATCCTAGGACTTTCACAAACAACAATCTCTGTGGATTCGATCCCCTAATATACTACTGTGATTTCTGTGCACTTGCAGCTATCTTAGGGGTAAAACTTGAAGTAACAAACCCCACCGCATCAACCTCCAATTGATCCCTCGGTAGAAGATTTCGATAAGCTGCGACTCGTTGAAACCATGATGTGGGCAGTCTCTTTGGTAAGCTCTGAACCTCACCCAAGAAGCCTTGAATCCTTCAGTGGGTCCTTGGGAGAATGTAGTGATCTTTGTCCTCAGCTCTTCGGATCTTGCATCAACAAAGAAGTTGCATAAGAATGCATTCTTTGTTTCCTCCCAAGTGGTCAAGGATCCTGGATCCAATTTCTTCAGCCAGTACGATGCATCTCCAGCAAGTGAGTAGGGGAAAAGCTTGCATAAGAGATAATCATTGGGCGCTCTATTGGCCTTAATGCTTGATGCCAAGTCCTCAAATCTCTCAATGTGGTCCATGGGATGCTCATTAGGAAGACCATGGAATGGATGCTGAGCCACCAATGTGTAGTATGCAGGCTTTAGCTCAAAATCATTCCTCTGGAATGCAAGAGGACGGATTGCAGCTCTATTAGCATAGAACTGGTCTGGTCTGTTGTAATCGCCAAGCGTTCTTCCACGTCCAGCTTCGGCAGGTGCGATTTGTACTGCTTGCTCGATGATAACAACTCCATTATCATCAAGTCTCTGGCCACGGTTGTTCCTTATGTTCCCCTCTACATCTACCAAGTGACCAGCTTCGTTTCAGACTAAAATCACAGGATCCATTGCGATCTGCGACTGGTGTCGATCGATGCCAATGGTGGTGTCGATCGACACTCGTGCAGATTTGCGGTTCGTACGTTCCAAACGACCGAGCTCCTGGTTGAGTTCAATTAGCTCCTTTTCTTTGTTGCTTCAGGTACTGCGATTAAGCCTGCACCTAAAACCAAAAATAAGAAACTAAAAATTAGTAAACAAAATCAAAAATAAAAACCTAGACAAAATTCTAATACTAGAAATCTGTAGGCAACTAATCTCCTTCCCCGACAACGTCGCCAAAATTTGATATGCTCTCAAATTTACCCTAGAGCTACTCTCTCAAATTAAGAGATCGATTGCAGTACTTAGGGATCTAATCCACATGGAATTAGATTTTCACACAACAAAATTCTAAGTTCGAATTAAGCTAAGTGAGAATGTAAAAGTAAAAACAGAAGACAATTTAAAACTTAGTAAATCCAGGAGACGAAACGCTAGGTTCAGAGAAATTCTCAAGTGAATCCTAATTGTAGATCTAGACAGAATGTTAGGATATTATTAAGCACTGTTCTTGAACTCGAAATACAGTTATAAAATCAACCAACTCTCGCTGCGAAGATTATCTATGTATAAACCCTAGAATTCCAAATCTCTTTGCAAATCCTATCAATTCAGGCAAGCATTAATAACAGGTTCGATTGTTCACAAAATCCCTAAACCAAATCTCTTTGCGAATAGGTATTTTGCTCATCTAACATTAGTTCAGACAATCAATAATACTCTCGCATCTATTAATTAACCTAAGATCAGATTCTATGTCATGAAGCTAGAATAAGCATTAATCACAAATCCAGATGAAGAACTCTAATGATATTATCCTAACAATTCAATTCGACCTAACAATTCATCAATCACCTTTGAAAAACCCTAAACCTAACAACCAAACTACTCAGACATGATCAATGAAACAGAAATATAATTTGAATAGAAAGCATAAAAGAAATCAATAGAAGAAATAAATGAGTTCCAAATCTGCTCTTAAGGAGTCTGATTCTTCTCTCCAAAAACCTGAACTTCTATGATTCTTAAAGTATGAGATAATGCCTAAACAATGGCTTTGAAAACTATATTTATAGGCTCAAGTACGAATCCTCAATTTCTTGGAAGATTAGGAAAAGTCTTGAAGATTTCCTTTTCTGCAAAATTCTGGAAACTTCACGCTTTTGGAATAGGAAAACCTGGTGTTGATCGACACCAACAGTCTGTGTCGATCGACAGCCATCGTGCAACTTCAATCCGACTTCAACACTTCGTGACTTCATTCCATTGTGCTCCAAAATGTATCCAAATCTCCAATTTACCTCCAATTGTACCTGAACCTATAAAGACTCTATATAGAATCGAAAATAGTACTAAGACTCAATAAAAACACTTATATCATGGTCCAAAAATGGGTAAAAACCATGATATATTAATCCTCTAAACAATGGAGCCCCTGCCAGACGCAATGGAGTTCACATACAAGAACCAGTAGCAGACAATCCATTAGAGGATGAGTATTCACAAGAAGAGGATGATCCAGACCCTCCTCGCCATCAGAACCGTGGAAGAAGAAGACGTGTAGGACGGCGACACTATGAGGATGAAGAAGATGACGACTATGCGCCTAATGAGAGGCAGAACCATGGCAATATCAAGCTCACTGCACCAAACTTTGCTGCTAAAGTTGATCCAGAAGCTTACCTGGAATGGGAGAAGAGAATGGATAACATTTTCGACTATCAGAACCACCCTGGACCCAAGAGAGTGGCCTTGGCAGTAGCACAACTCACTGACAATGCTCTTATATGGTGGGATAGAATGGCCTCAGTCCGCAAGAGGAGCAGACTGAGAGCTATTGACTCATGGAGCGACATGAAAGATCTATTGAGGCAGAGATATGTTCCTCCACACTTTCATAGAGACCTACAGAGGAAGTTCAGAGCTCTTAAGCAAGGAACTGGGACCGTGGAAGAATACTATGAAGAGTTCGAGAGGCTGAGAAACCGTCTGGATTTAAGTGATGATGATGAATCCATCATGGCCCAATTCCTAGATGGTCTACAAGAGAGAATCTGCCGAAAGGTAGAGAGACAAGCCTTCCAAGATTACAAAGACCTCTTCCATTTGGCTATTCAAGCAGAGCAGCACATCAAGAGGAAGACAATCACCACCAGAAGCAAGCCTCAAGTCCCCTGGACGCCGAGTACAAGCAAGCCTCTAGACAAGGGGAAGGGTATTGAGATTGATTCTCGGTACAAAGGGAAGACTACTGAGCCTAACCGAGACACCAGCGCTGATCCCAGCAAAGCTGCTGCTTCTCAACGTGCCAGAGACATCACTTGTTTCAAATGCAGAGGCAGAGGACATATGCAGCGAGATTGTCCCAATCAACGAGTTATGCTCATCACTGAAGCTGGAGATTATGAATCTCAGGATGAGGAGGAAGATGATGCTCCAGGAGACGAGTATGGCCACATAGAGTATCCTGACTCTGGAGAAGCCCTCATCACTAGGCGAGTGCTGAGTGTAATGATAGAGCCTGCTGAGCTTATACAGAGGGAAAACATATTCCATACTTGATGCACAGTGAAAGGCAAGGTATGTAATCTCATCATTGAAGGTGGATCATGTACAAACGTTGCAAGTGCTCATATGGTAGACAAACTAGGCCTTGAAAGAACTAAGCATCCCCGTCCCTATAGGCTAAGATGGTTAGATGATAAGTTTGAGCTTAAAATCAGTGATCAAGTAACCGTACCGTTTAGTATAGGCAAGTACCAAGATAAGATCATATGTGATGTAGTACCTATGCAAGCTGGGCATTTGTTATTAGGCAGGCCTTGGCAATTTGATAAAGAAACTAAGAATGATGGTAGGACTAATATGTATACTTTTATGCATGATAAGCGTAAGGTTAGCTTAGCACCCCTTACACCATCTCAGGTTCATGATCTGCAAATGCAAATGGCTAAAGAAAAAGAAATTAATTGTAAGTCTAATTTTCTTATTCAGCCTAGTCATGTCAGGAAAGCTATTGCTTCTAAACACACAATGCTACTAATGGTATTTAAGGAGGTTTTGAGTGCAGGATATACAGCTTTAGACTTACCCCCGGAGATCATTAAACTACTAGAAGCTTTCAAGGATGTATTTCCAGAAGAGTTACCAGAAGGATTGCCACCACTGAGGGGAATTGAGCACCAAATCGACTTCATACCAGGAGCTGCTCTACCCAACAAACCTGCTTATAGGATGAGTCCAGAAGAGTCAAAGGAACTGGAGAAACAAGTAAAGGAGCTATTAGACAGAGGATACGTGAGAGAAAGCCTCAGTCCATGCGCCGTTCCGGTGTTACTTGTTCCCAAGAAAGATGGGTCCTGGAGGATGTGTGTAGATTGTAGAGCAATTAACAACATCACCAACGAATACAGCATCCAATCCCAGGTTAGATGATATGTTAGATGAGTTAAGTGGAGCTAACCTGTTTTCTAAAATAGACCTGAAGAGCGGATATCATCAAGTGAGGATGAAAGAGGGAGACGAATGGAAGACTGCTTTTAAGACAATTCAGGGACTCTATGAATGGATGGTGATGCCATTCGTCTTTACCAATTCTCCCAGCACGTTTATGTGTCTAATGAATCAAGTTCTTAGAGCATACATCAGTAAGTTTGTTGTGGTTTATTTCGATGACATTTTAATATACAACAAGTGTTTATCTGATCACATAGCACACCTTGATATTGTTTTAGAGACACTTCGGCAAGAAGGACTCTATGCAAACTTACAGAAGTGTGCTTTCTGCACTAATAAGTTAGTTTTCCTAGGTTTTGTTGTAAGTTCACAGGGCTTACAGGTTGATGAAGAGAAAATCAAAGCCATCAAGGAGTGGCCAGAGCCTACAAACATCAGTCAAGTGAGAAGCTTCCATAGATTAGCCAGCTTCTACAGACGGTTTGTCAAAGATTTCAGCAGCATAGCAGCCCCTCTTACAACAGTAGTCAAGAAAAGCGTGGGTTTCACTTGGGGAAAAGCTCAATAGGATGCGTTTGATCTGCTAAAGGAGATATTAACACATGCCCCTGTCCTGGTCTTGCCTGATTTTGCCAAGACATTTGAGGTGGAATGTGATGCTTCAGGCATTGGCATAGGAGCAGTTTTAACTCAAGAGAAGAAACCAGTGGCTTATTTCAGTGAGAAGTTGGGAGGAGCAACGATCAACTACCCAACCTATGATAAGGAGCTGCATGCGCTTGTTAGAGCATTGGAGACTTGGCAGCATTATCTAATGTCAAGGGAGTTTGTAGTACATAATGATCATGAGACATTGAAGCATCTAAGAGGTCAGACACATCTCAAGAGAAGGCATGCGAGATGGATGGAGTACATAGAGACTTTTCCCTACATCATCAAGTACAAGAAGGGAAAAGATAACATTGTAGGAGATGCCTTGTCAAGAAGACACACGCTCATTACAACAATGGAGAGCAAGGTTATGAAATTTGAATACATAAAGGACTTGTATTCTGAAGATCCAGAGTTAAAAGAAGCCTTCAGCGAAAGCAGCAAGGAAGCTTATGGGAAGTTCTACATTCACGAGGGATTTCTGTTCAGAGAGAAGAGACTATGCATTCCTCAATGCTCACTCAGAGATTTGATAGTGCGAGAGGCTCATGGAGGAGGACTTATGGGTCACTTTGGAGTAGATAAGACGCTAGCAGTGGTTGAGGAGCATTTCTATTGGCCACACTTAAAGAAGACAGTTGAATCGCATTGCGCCAGATGCATAACTTGCAAGAAAGCTAAGTATAGAGTTCATCCACATGGTCTATACTTGCCTCTGTCGATCCCTACAACTCCATGGGTGGACATCTCAATGGATTTTGTGCTTGGATTACCCAAAATCCAACACAAGGACTCCATCTTTGTCGTGGTGGAGAGATTCTCCAAGATGGTACATTTCATTCCCTGTGCCAAGGTGAATGATGTTTCTCAGACCGCAGACCTATTCTTCAAAGAAGTAGTACGTCTACATGGTATTCCACGTACCATAGTCTCAGACAGAGATAGTAAGTTCCTCAGCCACTTCTGGAGGACTTTATGGAAGAAACTAGGTACCAAGCTATTGTTTTCTACAACTCGTCATCCTCAGACCGATGGCCAAACAGAGGTAGTCAACAGGACATTATCAGCCTTGTTAAGAGCTGATATCTCTGTAAATTGCATGTTTTTAGCACACATTTCATGCTAGTTAGGACTTCATTCTTGCACTTTCACCTTAGTTTTCATCACATATTCACTCATGTTAGGTTTAGATGCATTA
>JAHZTW010000003.1:29948235-29963961 GCA_020283515.1 Alliaria petiolata
AGTTGTCTATTCAAGCTTGCTGCTTTCATGGATCACTACGTGATAGCGAGGTTAGGTCGTGAGACAGCAAAGAGACTTATACCACGACAGTGGATTCGTCCAGATCCAGAACTCTACGCTAAAGGATTAGCCTTATAGGAAGTAAATCTAACGTCAAAGGAAAGATCTTTAACGTATTAGACCCGAAAAACCCCTTGTCCCTTGAATCGATTCCTATTTTCTTTTGCAAGTTCACATCTTTAGCTATCATATCTTCAGTTCCCTAGCAATACTTAGTTTCAATACCTGTTTTCCTGTTCTTTTACAATCTAAGTGTTAGGTTCTCACCATTTCACCTTTTTTTTTAATCTCTCTTAGCTTGTAAAAGAATTCCATAAATGCAATACCTTGAAATCTCCCATCAGATTGATAAGACCCATAACCTATAGATACTACATTCGGTTATAAGTAGTGGGTCATTGACTGAGTAGAACCCATAGAAATATCTACTTATCAATTGGCGCCATTGCTGATTTGGGAGAAATTTGAGTATTGAATTTCCAATTCTTAGCAAGACTAAGACTTTACTTTCTTTTTCGACTCTAACATCGCTCCTTTAGACTTTTTCGCAGGTACCGATAACAACACGATCAGATGGATGACATGTACCAACTCCAAGAAGGAATGAATGACGTATAACGGGAACAAGCCGATATACCGTGACATCAACGTCTCATCGGCGAATGTGATTCTCCCACCAACTACAGACTACGAATCAGTATTACCCCACCCTCAAGTGATGCTGGATACGAGATAAAGAGTAGTATGCTTGCCATGGTCCGGAACAACAAATATAAGGGTGAAGCCGTGGAAGACCCCCTTGATCACCTATATGATTTTGAGAAGATCTGTTCTCTGACAAAACAAGAAGGAATCTCGGAAGACGGATTCAAGCTACGTCTTTTTCCATTTTCCCTGGGAGGCAGAGCTCACCAATAGGAAAAGACTCTCAAACCGGGATCTATAAAAACGTGGGATGAATGCAAACGAGCCTTCCTCAAGAAATTCTTTTCGCCGTCACGAACAGCGAAGCTGCGATTGGAAATCTCCACGTTCACCAAACTAGAAGATGGGCGATTAAGTGAAGCTTGGGAACGTTTAAAAGGATACACATTAAAATGTCCCCATCATGGCTACTCAAGCTCCTCACTACTCAGTATCCTCTATAGAGGTGTGTCAAAGAAATATAGGGATCAGCTGGATACCGCAAGCAATGGCATCTTCCTCGGCCAAGACGTGGACGACGGAATGAATCTCGTCGAAAATATGGCTACAAGTGATAGTAATTACGAGGACGACATTGAAAACGAAACAACCGAGCTGAATAAGCAGAGGGAAAACGAGGTAATGCACCTCCAAGCCCGTTTGGACGCTTTACTAAAAGGCCAATACGCTCAAAACGCTAACGTAGCGAGTATCGGGGTCATCCCGACGGAAACTGGCCGATATGGGGAAGCGACAACCACCAACGAGCAAAGACAATATGGGGAATCTCCAATTTCGGTTACACATCCTCAGCAAGCCCCGCCGTACAATGCAAATGCTTACACTCAGCAAGCATTCACTCCTCCTACCCAATATTACCCTCAACATCAACAATATCAAGCTCCATACACACCACCACCATATGGACATTACGGTTTCTACCCACAACAACCGCAAGATTCTGACATCAAGAATCTCCTAACTCAGCTGGTCCAGAGTCACTGCAGTAGCAACCAGGATATCAAAACAATCACTTCAAGGTTGGATAGGCAGGACGAACATATACGGCTAATACAAAACCCAATGCACTATGAAACCACCCCGCCACCAGCCCATATCCACGACGTAACTCTACGAAGTGGAAAGACTCTTGCACCAAAAGATCACGCCCCGCAAATCAGCGAGGACGCTCCCGACCTAGTGGGGGGGGGGATGGCTTTGAAAAATCAGAAGCTAACAACGAAATAGAAGAAGTTCAAGAGAGTGTTGAAGACCAGCTCTTCACCAAACTCAGAGAACAGAATATCGGGATTAAGCCGACACCTGCAGTCCGTTCTGAGAAATCCAAAGAGCCACGGTTTGTTCCCCCCGCATACAAACCTCCTTACCCTTTCCCAGGAAGATTCAAGAAAGAACTCCTCGAGAAATACAGAGCTCAGTTTGCAGAGCATCTAAGGAAGGTGGAACTCACCATGCCGCTCATGGATGCTTTGACATTGGTACCGCCATACCAAAAATTCATAAAGGATGCAATTTTAGCAAGAACAAAAAAACTCCAAGGCATGATGGTGATGACGCAAAATTGTAGCGCCATTATCCAAAAGAAGATAGTGCCCAACAAGCTAGACGATCCGGGAAGCTTCACTCTCCTGTGTTCAATAGGCCCACTCACATTCAACATTTGCCTTTGTGATTTAGGGGCAAGTGTGAGCCCCATGCCACTGTCAATAGCCAAACGACTGGGTTTCACATCCTACAAACCAAGCCGAATATCTCTGATACTGGCAGACAGATCAGTAAGGTTGCCGAAAGGGCTACTCGAGGACGTTCCCATCCGGATTGGTGATATCGAGGTACCGATTTTGTGGTGCTCGAAATGGATGAAGAACCGCGAGATCCTCTTATCCTTGGGAGGCCCTTTTTAGCCACGGCAGGGGCAGTGATTAATGTAAAGAAAGGCAAGATTAAGCTCAATCTTGGAAAGGAAATCATCCTCAAGTTCGACATAAAAGAGGTTATGAAGAAACCTACTATAAGAGGAAAAGTCTTCTGGGTGGATGCAATGGATGAGCTAAACGATGAGCTCTTTGAGGAGCTATCTTTGAAAGACCCATTGCTAGTCGCTTTGACAAAAGAGAAGAAGCAGCACTGATATATGGAGGAAGAAAGTAAAGTCTATGTCATGCATCTGGATGCAAGGAAAGCCACTGAGGATGATGAGTTTCCCGAGGACTTAGAGCACGGAAGGCATAAGATCGCATGGGGAACAAAAGAAGGAGAATATCGGGATCAGACCGATAAAGACGCACCGAGCTCGGTTGGGCAGTGCACACGCAGGGATTGGAGCGAACTTGATGCCCCAAAACTCGAGCTCAAACCTCTTCTAGAAGGACTAAGGTACGCTTTCCTAGGTCCTAACTCATCTTACCTGGTCATCGTCAATGAAAACTTAAATGAAATAGAATTATCCTCCCTTTTATGCGAGTTAAGAAAGTTTAGGAGAGCAATTGGTTATTCCCTGGATGACATCAAGGGCATATCCCCTTCTCTCTGCACACATAGGATACATCTAGAAGATGAATCTATGACTTCTGTAGAACATCAAAGGAGGCTAAACCCTAACTTGAAAAAAGTTGTAAAGAAAGAGATTCTTAAACTTCTAGATGCGGGTGTTATCTATTCAATTTCGGATAGCACTTGGGTTTCACCTGTCCATTGTGTGCCAAAAAAGGGAGGAATCACTGTAGTTAGGAATGAGAAAGACGAGTTAATACCCACAAGAACCATAACAGGCCATAGAATGTGTATTGATTATAGAAAGTTGAATTTGGCCACAAGAAAAGATCACTTCCCCCTCCCTTTCATAGACCAAATGCTGGAAAGGCTAGCTAACCATCCATACTACTGTTTTCTGGATGGCTATAGCGGCTTCTTCCAGATACCGATACACCCGAACGACCAAGAGAAAACCACATTCACATGCCCATATGGTACCTTTGCATATCGAAGGATGCCATTTGGGTTATGTAATGCACCAGCAACTTTCCAAAGATGTATGATGTCAATTTTCTCTGACCTAATAGAGGAAATGGTGGAAGTGTTTATGGACGATTTCTCTGTGTATGGTCGCTCTTTTGGTGTTTGTTTGTCGAATTTGTGCAGGGTTCTCAAACGTTGCGAGGAGACTAACTTGGTACTAAATTGGGAGAAGTGCCATTTCATGGTCAGAGAAGGAATAGTGCTTGGTCACAAGATATCGGAGAGGGGTATCGAGGTCGATAAGGCGAAAATAGAGGTCATGGTGCATTTGAAGCCACCCACCACGGTGAAAGAAATCCGTAGCTTCCTTGGTCATGCGGGCTTCTACAGAAGGTTCATCCGTGATTTCTCCAAGATAGCTAGACCACTCACACGGCTCTTATGCAAGGAAGTCGAGTTTGTCTTCGACGAAGATTGCCTCCAAGCGTTCAACACAATCAAGGACGCACTTGTGAGTGCTCCCATAGTTCAAGCTCCTGATTGGGACCTTCCATTCGAGATTATGTGTGACGCGAGTGATTATGCCGTGGGAGCTGTTCTCGGCCAAAGGAAAGAGAAGAAGTTACACGTGATCTACTACGCAAGCCGAACGCTAGACGATACCCAAGTGAAGTACGCCACGACCGAGAAAGAACTATTGGCAGTAGTGTTTGCCTTTGAAAAATTCAGAAGCTACTTGGTGGGATCAAAAGTGATCGTTTACACGGACCATGCTGCACTAAGGTATATCTATGCGAAAAAAGACACCAAGCCGAGGCTGCTAAGGTGGATTCTCTTACTACAAGAGTTTGACATGGAGATCCTGGACAAAAAGGGGATAGAGAACGGTGTAGCTGATCACTTATCCCGGATGAGGATAGAAGATTTGATTCCCATCAATGACGCTCTACCAGAAGAACAGCTCATGATGGCAGATGTCCTTGGAGGAATGTACCAAGTGAATAAGAGTTTGGAAACTGTAGCCAACATGGAAGAAAACGACATTCCTTGGTATGCAGATTACATCAACTACTTGGTGAGTGGGGACATCCCAAATGACCTTGATGCTTACCGAAGGAAGAAATTCTTCAAGGACATTAACTATTTCTTCTACGACGAGCCGTATCTCTTCAAGAGAGGCTTAGATGGGATCAACAGAAGATGTGTGTCAAAAGGAGAAGCGAAAGGGATCCTATTCCATTGTCACGGATCAGCCTACGGTGGCCACTTTGCCACGTTCAAAACCGCAACAAAAATATTACACGCGGGATTCTGGTGGCCAAGTTTGTTCAAAGACACTCACGAGTATGTCTCCTCTTGCGAAGCGTGCCAAAGAAAGGGGAACATTAGCAAGCGGGACGAGATACCACAGAACCCGATATTGGAAGTCGATATCTTTGACGTTTGGGGAATTGACTTCATGGGACCATTTGCCTCCTCTTATGGCAACAAGTACATACTAGTTGCTGTTGATTATGTCTCGAAATGGGTCGAAACCGTTGCTAGCCCCACCAACGATGCAAAGGTAGTACTAAAGCTATTCAAGTCAACTATCTTTCCAAGGTATGGGATCCCAAGAGTGGTAATAAGTGACGGTGGTAGTCATTTTATCAACAAGCTGTTCGAAAACCTCCTGAAGAAATATGGGGTCAAGCATAAGGTAGCTACACCGTACCATCCACAGACAAACGGGCAAGTCGAGATATCCAATCATGAGGTCAAGGCGATATTGGAAAAGACGGTCGGAGCTACAAGAAAGGACTGGTCAACAAAGTTAGACGACGCTCTATGGGCATACAGAACTGCTTTCAAAACACCCATTGGAAGGTCTCCTTACGCCCTCCTATATGGCAAGGCATGTCACTTACCCGTGGAACTCGAGTACAAGGCTCTATGGGCCATCAAGCTCTTGAATTTTGACATCAAGACAGCTCAAGAGAAGAGGCTGATAAACCTACACGGGCTGGAAGAAATCCGTTTGGAAGCATTCGAGAGCTCGCGGATCTACAAGGAGAAAACAAAAGTTCTCCACGACAAGAAAATCAAACCAAAAGAGTTCGCACCAGGGAATCAAGTGCTGCTATACAACTCAAGACTGAGTCTGTTCCCCGGGAAGCTGAAATCGCGATGGTCCGGACCATACACCATCAAGGAAGTATTGCCATATGGAGCTGTGACACTGGTTGGAAAGGAAGGAGCGGATCACACTGTGAACGGATACAGACTGAAGCCGTATTTGGGAAATGAGAAATACCAAGTTTTGGAAGAAACCGTGGTCCGTCTCCAAGACCCCAGCAAAGCTTAAACGACCTGAAAAAGTCAAGCTATGAGACTCTAAACAAGCGTTCTTGGGAGGCACCCCAAGCTTATCCTTTTACCTTATTTTTTATTTTTCTCTCCTTACTTTACATTCTCAAGAATAATTATGAGTGGATCGATGATTTAGATATCAGGACGTGGGATATCGGGGAGCCATAACGGGAAGAATTGTTCGTTACGGGCGTGAAACCCATGCACCGGCCAGTGTGAAAGACACACCCTCAGATATCGGGTCGGGATTACGGTCTAAAGCCGTTATAGAAACATAACCTGTCTGGGACAAACGGGTTCACCCCGTAATGATCACCCGGATACAGTCGCGCCCGTCTGAAAATTACTGAACCACACGATACCGGACTCCTCCAACAGTCACAGCCCGACATAACCAAAGGTAACACTTTCAAACCATTGTACATAACCATTTTTCTTCATTTTCGCTCTTAGTTTGAAATTCTGCATTTTCGTAGGACCGTATTCTTCCTCTCTTCAATCAAACAGGGACTGTGTGATTTAAGTTTGGGGGAGTATGTAGTACATGCGCTCACATAGATTAGACATCATGCATTCATCAAATTTGCATAGAAAAACACAAAAAAATTGAAAAATTTTAAAAATTTATCCCACAAAAAGATTCATGTAGTTGCATTTCCATATTAGGATTGAGTTTAGATGCACTCATTTAGGATTCATAAGCATTCACATAGGGTGTTAAGTAGGATGAATCCTTGTAAATAGCCATTTTTAAATCATGAATTTAGTGCCTTAGTTCTTGTTTGTTTGATGCATTTGGAATTAGACTGAGCTTAAGGCAGCACCACATTTGGAATTTGTCTTGTGAAATTCGGTTTTACCTTGATGCATTGCGATTTGAACCATTTCCCTAATGAACTTGAACCGTTAAAATGAAAATTTAATTATCTTGTTCACATTTATCGATCAACTTATAGATTTCACTTGAACTCTCTTTCCTTTTGACCACTCTTCTGCTAGTCCAAATACCAGGCCACACCCAAAACCTAAACCTTCGTTTTGAGCCATAAACACTTTTGTGAGAGCATGTGAGGCCTTTGCACCATTTTCGAATCTTCTTAGGCAAAAAGTGTTGGGTTTAGATCGACAAGGTTAGATTTTCATGTAGACGTTGGCTCACATCTCGAGTCAACACTAGGATAAGTGGTATAGATACTGAAATGACTTGATACCGAAATTTGAGGAAGA
This sequence comes from Alliaria petiolata, assembly GCA_020283515.1. Classification (NCBI taxonomy): domain Eukaryota; kingdom Viridiplantae; phylum Streptophyta; class Magnoliopsida; order Brassicales; family Brassicaceae; genus Alliaria; species Alliaria petiolata. The sequence goes on from JAHZTW010000003.1 coordinate 29,955,535, forward strand.
TATTGCTGGTTAGGCTAGGAAAAGAGGGTGGGTTCCGGTTAATGATACATTGACAGAAACGGGAAAGAAGAAAACCACTGAGTCAGACGGGGACACGAACAAAGAGATGGCGGCAACAAATGAGGCTCGAAACCAAAAGAAGAAAAAGGCGATTCCAAAAGAAAGCAAAAGAAGGCCAATCAACAAAGTCTAAAACCGGCCAACAACACCAAAGGTGAAACACAAGGAACGCAACAAAGGAGCCAGAAAGCCGAAACCGATCTCCAACAAAGAAGAAGTCCCCCGAAAATGACCAGGAAAGGTAATATCGAAGAGTAATATCGGGTATAAGGCGAAATGCCAAAACAAAGGGTAGCTTAGGAGGGAGCAGTTTAGATTAGGGTAGGAAACGAAATAGATGTTCTGGGTAGATGGAAGTCTAGCCTTGTATGCATCCATTGGTTTTTACCCTTAGCATTTTGCATTAAGAAGGTTCCTTTCATGAGTGATCCCATCTAAACACTTAACCCGTTCGCGCTACGAGTTCATACTTAGCTCGTGACCTTACCCTGAGCCAAATGAGTTAGTTGACAGGCATGAATGAGATCCACGTTTTAAATTTCATAATGAATGTGAAAGGGAATTGGGAATTTGAATGTGCATCTAAGTTGGGATTGATTTCGCTTGATTATTGTGATGAATGTGGCTAAGGCTTTCTGGATAGGTAGAATTCGACTTGCATCCTAGAAACCTGAACTCAGACATTGAGTTGATTTCCTTTAAATGGCGTTTTGGATTCGAACTTACATCTTTTATTTTAAAACCTCACCCCTCCGGTTGGCTTTTGCTTGAGGACAAGCAAAAAGGCAAGTTTGGGGGTGTTGATATCTCTGTAATTTGCATGATTTTAGTACATGTTTCATGATAGTTAGGACTTCATTCTTGCACTTTAGTGATAGCTTGCATCACATTTTCACCCATGTTAGGATTAGATGCATTAGGTTAGGTTTCTGCATAGTCTTGCATGTTTGGAGTGTGTTCTCAGGTGCTTAGGATGATCCGAAGAAGAGACCAAGGAGGGAGGTCACAAATGGAGAATGAGCCGGTAATATCGAGCATGGATCACGACACGAGGTCGATTTAGACGAGTAGTAGCGGCTTAGTCCCGAAAGGAGAACCTCGGTGTGAAGATCCAGCAAGAAGATGCCCAAAGGACGGATATCGGAACAAGGCAACGGGAAGTGCCCGATTCAAGTACCAAGGAAGGGAAGCCTTCACGACATGACCCCGAAATCCTTGCCCGATATGGAGCCTGCCCGAAGAATCAGAAGAGTTAGCGTTTCGGCTCGTCCATAACGACGTAAGCCCGAAACGCTAAAAGCCAAAATAGTACCATTTCGGGAAAGTGGTCCCAACGTTTATGTTTTTCCCTTTTTGTGTATAAATACCTACTCCCTCACTCTTATCTCTTCATCACGCTTTCTACTTTTATTTTGTCTATCTTCTCTTTCAAGAACCGAAACTCTGTATTTTTTCACCATTGAAGCTTGTTTAAAGCTTTGATTTTTATGCAATCTTGAAGTTTTAAGTCTTATAGCTTAGTGTTATTTTCTTAAAGCTTCTTCCTTTTCTTGTTTTCGATTATCTCACGGCTTATGAGTTACTCTCTCATCCTTATGGATCTTGAGGTTTCTCAAATGGCTTGTGAGTAGTCTATTTCGGTTTTAGGGGCAAAAGAGTAGGGAAAATGAGTTAAAGCTCCAACCTTTGATGCGGATCTATGCTTAATCCATCTTAGTCCTTTCTTATTTGATGCTGTTAATGCTTAGTCATCTTCGCTATTTGAACTTTGCCATCGAGCTTCTTCAAACAAACGCCATGTTTGAATGTTTGCAAGGACCAATCTCATAAGAGATTCGCTCATCCTAGCCTAAGAGATTAGATGCCTAGGGAGCGTTTTGGCATTAGTAGAGTTGTCTATTCAAGCTTGCTGTTTTCATGGATCACTACGTGATAGCGAGATTAGGTCGTGAGACAGCAAAGAGACTTATACCACGACAGTGGATTCGTCCAGATTCTGAACTCTACGCTAAAGGATTAGCCTTATATGAAGTAAATCTAACGTCAAAGGAAAGATCTTTAACGTATTAGGCCCGAAAAACTCCTTGTCCCTTGAACCGATTCCTATTTTCTTTTGCAAGTTCACATCTTTAGCTATCATATCTTCAGTTCCTTAGCAATATTTAGTTTCAATACCTGTTTTCCTGTTCTTTTACGATCTAAGTAATAGGTTCTCACCATTTCACCCTTTTTAATCTCTCTTAGCTTGTAAAAGAATTCCATAAATGCAATACCTTGAAATCTCCCATCGGATTGATAAGACCCATAACCTATACTACATTCGGTTATAAGTAGTGGGTCATTGACTGAGTAGAACCCATAGACATATCTACTTATCAAGAGCCACCATTGGAAAGAATGTGAAGAATTGGCTTGAATGCTTACCATTCATCGAGTTTGCATACAACAGAGCTCAGCATTCAGCTACTAAGATGTCTCCATTCGAGATTGTCTATGGGTTCAATCCGGCAACGCCTCTAGACCTCAAGCCTCTGCCACCAGCCGAGATCGTGAACCTACATGGAGAACAGAAAGCTGAATTCATCAAGAAACTTCATCAGAAAGCTAGAGAATACTTGGAGCATAAGACGGAACAGTATGTTAAGCACACCAACAAAGGACGCAAGGAAGTCATCTTTGAACCAAGAGATTGGGGTTGGCTGCATGAAACAAGAGTTTTTATCTCTTGCAAGCAATTTCTCAATTGCTCATATCATTGCAATACTTGAGATATCAATCCATTTTGAGAGATGATTCAATAAGAATACAAAGTTTGGTTTAAGCTAAGCTAAATTAGCAAATTCAAGTAACAAGCAACAATTAAAAGCAAAACAAAAACTAAAAGAGACACTACAAGAGCAATAATATGAAGCTAGGCCTTAATTACCACTAATGAAGCACTAAACAAGAGATTAACTACTAAGCAAGACTACCAAATTAACTAAAACGAAACCTAGGGATGGAATCATCGATTTGGGCAATCAAATGGGCAACCTTGCAATCATCTAAACAACTAATCAAGCCATCTCTATGCCTAGAACACTTAATAAAGACTAATCCATGATGTTTGGCAATAATCCCTTTCCTAATCACCCTAATGAACTAATGATGTTTTAGCATTAAAATGATTAGCAAGCATTAATAACAAGTTTATATGACATGATAAACACCCTAGGCAACTAATGTCTTAGGCTAGGAATGTAAATCTCTTATTAAGTTGGTTCAAGCATTTCATCAAACACTTGGTGGGTGTGTGAAATGCTTATGATCCAAAATAGCAAAAGATTAGCTATTTGGCATTAGGAACTTCTTAATAAGAAGAGAGATGAAAGAATCTATCCTAGATTGTAAGATTGAACAATTAGAAAACTCTAAATCTAACCCATCCCCAAGTTCCTTAGGAACTACTCACTAATCATAGTTAAACCCATCAAATCAAAGATTAAAGAAATGTTAAAAATGATTAGAGAAAGATAAGAAGAAATCTAGAAGAGATATTGCATTAAACAAGAAGATCCAAGCAAAATACAATGATTTCTCTCAAAGTGGCTAAAAGTTTAAGCTTAGAACAAAGAGAATAAAATTTGTCATAAAAATTAGATCTAAAGAGTATTTATAGGAGGGACCCATAAAATGGACAAAAAAGGTTCGTCTGGGTTCAGTTCGACGAGCTCGTCGAACCAAGTCGTCGAACTGAACCCCTGGTGCTGTGGTTCGACGTGTTCGTCGATCCGTTTGGTCGAACTGAACCCCGGGACTTCCGGTTCGAGCAGCTCGTCGATCCGACTCGTCGAACCAAACTAAAATCAATGTAACTTTCTAACCACAGGTCTGAATGACTTGATTCCAACGGAACTAGAAAGCCCATTGGATTCTATACAACTATTAAGAAGGCTTAAGGGTCTGAATCTAAGTGCAAGGCCTTCTTCCGGATACATACATTTTGCGCCTCCAAATGCTCGATATGCTTGTACAAGACTTTTGCTTCTCATTTAGCTGCTTCTCTTCCTCCTTTTGATGATTTCTTGCCCTTCCTTTGCTATGCCATCCTTCTCCAACTCCATTCATGCCTACATAGCATCATTATCACCTGATCAAGACTCCAAATGCACCAAAATATGCAAAGACTATGCAAATACACCCTAGAACTCTAAATGATCAAAATGCAATACAATGATGCTTAATTAGGCTCCTAAATGATAAGAAACCTACACTAAATGGTGGGAAATTTGATGCAAAATATAGACATATCAACTCCCCCAAACTTGCCTTTTGCTTGTCCCCAAGCAAATGAAACACAAGCCAAGGAGAGAGGTTTGAAGGTGGGGACTCAAATCCAAAGGTGTCAAGCAAATAAATCAATTCAATGGTCCTTGTTCTTAATCCTAGGATGCAGTACACAAACTCTACTCCAAAGAACTTAGCCATACTCATCATACATTGAATCTCAAATCAAGACTTGTCTATTCCAAACAATCCAACAATCCTAACCTTTAACATTCATTAAAGCTCAAACCGTGGATCACACTTGTGCATTTAAAACCGAATACATTTGGCTAGGGACAAGGTTATGAGATAAAAAATGATCTCATTCATGTGGGTACTCCAAGCTATGGTTTATCTCAAAAAGGATTGAACTTATGCATAATGATAAAGGTAAAAGGCAATGTATGCATACATGACTAGACTCTCATCTACCCATATAAACTAACAATGAACCTAATTCCTCTCTCATTCATTTTTTTTTTTTAGCTCACTCACCCTCTAGAGATACCCATAGTCAAGCAAATAAAACTCCAAGTATAAACCCACAAGAACTTTACCAATCACATTTGCCTTGGGGATACTTCTTCAACCTTCCTTATAGCTAGTGGTATGACCATACAAAAATTAGCTCTTTTCTTTTCAATGGATAGCTCTCTCCTCATATGTATATATATTTTTTTTTTTCTTTTTGCATTTGGCCTTTTGGCTCTTTTCTTTTTATTTTGCAAGAGAGCTATCATTTTTTTTTCTTTTTAACTTGAGCTTTACACAAAACAATTCAAGGTCAACCACTTAAAACTTTGTACCCCTTTCATTCACTTCTTATACCAACTTCTTCTCAAAGCCTAATCAAAATTCCGATTTTCAGTTACAACACCCATGAACCAAATCCCAAATACAGCTTAAAACTAGCTTCAATATGCAAAGCTAGCATCAATATGAGAGCCTAGACATGTCGCCCTAAACCTAACACTTTATGCCAAGTTCAATAAAAAATAAGGCCTCACAAATTGCAATCACACAAGAGTTTTGGCTTGAAAGGAGGGTAAGGGTTAAGGTGTGGTGTTCTATTTAGGCTTACAAGAGAGTGGTGNTGCGACTGAGTTACGGTTTGCTTTACGGCTGATTTATGGTTTATCAATGCATACGTGGCTGAGTTTGTTTTATGTTGCGGCTGAGTGACTATTTACTTTACGGCTGATTTATGGTTTATCAATGCATCTGTGGCTGAGTTTGTTTTATGTTGCGACTGAGTTACGGTTTCCCAAATTTTTTCTGCTCCAAATAATTTGTCTCTGCTGAGTAAGGGTTTTATTTTGGTTTTCGATTAGATGGATTTAAATCCGGGCTCATCTGGTAACAATAGGAGCAGAACTTTCGGCGGTCTTAAATTGTGTGATTGTCGATTGCCTGCAAAACTTTTCACATCTTGGACAGATAAAAACCCGGGTCGAAAGTTCTTCGGCTGTGAATTGTACAAGGTATGGAGAAGAATGAGTGATTATCTGGATCATATTTGATTGTATAAAAATCTTATTTGTGTGTCATTAGGAGGGTGGGACAGTTCACTGCAAATACTTTATGTGGTTTGATGAAGAAGAGGTGAAAGGATGGCTAAAAAGAGCATTGATTCAAGCTCGAGATGAAATCCGGGAGAAGAAAAATGTGATCGATCAACTAAGTACAACAATTGTGGAGCTTCGTAGAGAATTGGACAAGCATGAGGTGGAGAAATGTGCAGGAGATGGTGATATACAACAACGATTTGAATTTGGATGGAAAGCAAAGATCTTGAAGTTGTTCTGTATCGGCAATGCATAAGTAGATGCATAAGTAGATGTTCTGTTGGCCCTTTGTGTTTGGTTTGTAAGGACATCATTTATATGGTTTGTAAGGACATCCCTTATATGATTCATGACTATTTGTGTTTGATTAAGATTTTGTGGTGATTAGATCCAAAACAAAACAAGACTTAAATGCAACTTGCAATGTCATTGCAATCAAAAAGGCTGAATGTAAGTTTGTCTAGGAATGGAATCTAAGTATAGCTTCACAATGTATGGGTATAGGGTTTGAGATTTATCGTTTTGTTGGATAAGTTTTAAAAGGTACAAACATGAGCTAATTTCATGATCATTATTCGGTAAAGTGAATAAAAATATTAATTACAACTTATTAAAGTGGTTTAATTACATGAATGTATCAAATATTTACAACCGCCATATTCGTGGTTTGGCCGAGTTATGCCATATTCGTGGTTTAGCTGAGTTATTCTAATGCATTTGTGGCTGAATTTGATTTATGGTGTGGCTGAGTTATGATCTAATCCACCTCATTATGATAAAAATTAAATCCACGTTATTAACAACAGTTATGTCATTAATGATCAAAAGCGAGGAAAACTGAATCGTTCTCTTTTGTTACGGAAAAAGAGAAACCTCTCTCTGCGAAACCTCTCGCTCTCTCTCTCTCGGCGATTCCGGAGTCGAACCCTAATTTCACCGTCGTATCGTCTCTTCCGGCCGCTTCTCTTATCTCCGTCGCATTTCGCCTCTTTTTCACGAACTCGAGTGGGGACTCTTCGTTTTCTCGAGTGTAGTCTTCGTTTTCTCAGCTAAAAATCTCTTCTTTTTCACGAACAAACTTGCTCCGGTAAGTTTGAATCTTTTTTTTTGAGTTTAAAAGTTTAGTTGCAAGTGATTCCCGTGATTTAAACCGTTTTCCGAAAACTATCGAGGTGATATTATCGATGCTTATTACGGCTGATTTTCGCCGTCGTTAATTTACATATGGTGGCTGATTTGTTAGATCTATTCGATTTGATGGTTGATTTTGTTTTATGTTGCGACTAAGTTACGGTTTGCTTTACGGCTGATTTATGGTTTATGAATGCATTTGTGGCTGAGTTTGTTTTATGGTGTGGCTGAGTAATGATTTATATTCTGGCTGATTTTAACTTTCTTATCAGATGGCTAAGGTTATTTTTGAAGAACAAGCAAGGGATTACCCTCCAAGACTTTACGCATAAGGGGAGTTTAATATGGAGAATAAATCCATTAACCACAATTTTAAGATTGCAGATCTCCCTGGGATTAGAGAATCAATAGGTCAAGATGTGTGGGATCAAATGAAGGAGTTACCTATTGGAATAGTTGATAAGCTATTTGACAGCCAATTCACGTGGTCTGGTAAGACTGTACACTATCTTCTATGTAGACAGTTGAGAATACATAAGAAGGAGATTTGGTGTCTTGTCGGTGGTCAACCTATCAGGTTTGGCTTGAATGATTTGGTCATATCACAGGTTTAAACACAGATCCAATGCCTACAGAGATGTTTGAACCTGAAGCTGACTACATAACGTTCTTCAGAGAATTGAATGTGCCTGGTGGGGAAGGACCAAAGTTAGATGAACTTAGGACAAGATTATCAGTGTGTCGGACATGGCCTCCTCAAAAGCATAAATGGTTGTGGCTGTTGCTTCTTCAATGCATTGGTATTTATGGACTGCATCATAATTCTAGAATACCATTTTGATGATGAAGCCACGAAGACTTATCCATGGAGTCTGTCATCATTTGAAACTCTTGTTGATGCTATAAAGATATTGACGCCTATAGGAAAGCCGTACAACATTAGTGGTATGGTTTACGTGTTACAGGTTTGGGCGTATGATTCAGTCAAAAGCTTTGGAGAGCGATTTGGGAACATAGTCAATGATGAGGAGATACCGTTGTTTCGATGGGGTGGAAACCGTACACGTTCAAAAATTGAATCGACCATTGCTGAAGATATCAGAACGTATGGTGAGGTAAGGTTTTGGCTGTGTTATGATAGTTAATGGCTTAGTTATGTTTTTAATAATGGCTGAGTTAGTTTTGTGATAAATGAGTTATACGGTTGTTGAGTTATACTTTTAGTGATGGCTGATGTATGGTTTAGTGATGGCTGAGTTATGGTTTATTAGTGGTTGAGTTATGCTATAGTGATGTCTGAGTTATACCTATTGATGATTGAGTTAAAACTTACTGATGGGTTTCATAATCTCTTATGTTATAGGTG
>JAHZTW010000003.1:30041844-30051980 GCA_020283515.1 Alliaria petiolata
TAAACTTCTATGATTCTTAAAGTATGAGAATATGCCTAAACAATGGCTGAAAAACTATATTTATAGGCCTAGGTACGAATCTTCAATTCCTTGGAAGATTAAGAAAAGTTTTGGAGATTTCATTTTCTTCAAAATATGGAAACTTCTCGATTCTGGAAATTGGAAAACCTGGTGTCGATCAACACAAATGGTGTCGTTCAATTCCTTGGAGGATTAGGAAAAGTCTTGGAAATTTCCTTTTCTTCAAAATATGGAAACTTCTCGATTCTGGAAATTGGAAAACCTGGTGTCGATCGACACAGATGGTGTCGATCGACACCTTGCGTGTAAATCCGCTCCTGACTTCATCACTTCGTGAATTTATTCCATTAAGCTCCAAAATGCATCCAAATCTCCAATTTATCTCCAATTGTACCTGAACCTGTAAAGACTCTATATAGACTCGAAAATAGCCAAAAGACTCTATAAAAACACTTTATCATGGTCTAAAAATGGGTAAAAACCATGATATATCAATAATTCCTAATAAACTACTTGTGACAACCTACTGAACTTGAAAACAATTTTAAAACCCCTACTGGGATGTTAACTAACTAGCAGAGAACATCTAGGAATTTAAATGGCTCAGTTACTAATTTTTATAAAATCAAAATATAAAGACAGAATAACTAGGCGATTTCTAGCTAATGAAATGATTTTTAAAAACTAGGAATAAAATTCTACAGACTTCTAACTAATTACCAGGGTGTGAAATAAGATATTAGGGAATTATTAAAATACTAGCAAGACCAAGAACTCAACCTTATGAATTTAAAGACCCTAATGAAGGCATTAAGCTAAAAAGATGATTTTTGAAAAGCTAAGACATAAAATGTAAACTTTAGAACTAGAGAATGATGATTTTAAGTTTTCAAAGGATAATAATGGATTCAAGGTTGGGTATCACGCTTAAAGAGGTTCAAGATTTGAACTTGGGGTTTTGAAAACATAGATCTACACATTTCAGTGCTATCTCTAGGCCTTAAGAAGCAAAAGCTAGATTTATCCATGGTGTGTGGTATAAATCCTTTCTTCAACCATGATGTTGGGTGGAAAGAAAGGATGAGGAGCATGAAGCGAAGATCTTAAAAAGTGGTCTAATTAGCTCCCTAAGCATCCATAGCGTTTGGGAAAGGATGAGCTAGCCTCTTGGATTTGGATTTAAGGGATCTCCTAAATCTTTCTAGGACAAGGAAATCCATGAGATCAAAGGGATCTTTCTCAAGAATCCCTAGGCTTTAAATGCCCATATCCAAGAAGAGATTAAGTTAAGAGCAAGAAAAGACCAAAGCTTAAACCTTTAAACACTCCCTAATCACCCCAACCTTAAACCCTTGGGGGATCACTCACTATGCATGATTAAAATGCTTGAAAACGTAAAGGAAGAAAAGCTAAACATGATTATGCGACTAAGCAAAGGAAATTAAGAGAAATGCTTCAGATTAAGAAAAGATTAAGGTTTACAAAAAGATTAAGGTTTACAAAATATCAAAAGCTTAAAAACTAACAATGGCATTTTTTCGCTAAAAGAAGGAGGAGACAGATTGTATGAATGAGGATCTGTGACCAAAAATAGGTCAAAAACCTTTTATACCAAAGAGGAAATGGTCCCCTCACTAAACTCCAAAATGTGAGCTGTCCGGATAAGGTTAGATATCGAGCTCAGTCGTCGATCTCTAGCTCGACCTCTCGCGTAGAACGCCCTCCTTTGCTCGATCGTCGGGTTTATCCAGTCAGGCGGATCGAGTGCTTCTATCGATCGTCTAGTCGATCCTTGGATGATCGAGTCGTAACCTCGATCTGGCCCTCGTTCTTCCCGGGTTCAGTTTCCGTGTCCGTACTCACGTTCGATCTTCTTGGTCGATCTTGAGCTCGATCCTCTTCCTTGAAACGACCCGAGTGTCTCGATCTTCTGGTCGTGCCTAGCTCGATCTCCACCTCGATCTCGGTTCCTTTGCTGCATGGCCGAGTTCTCCCAAGTATCCATAAGATCCTTTTCGATCCTTAGCATATCCACGCACTCTCCATAGCTCAAGTGTATCCAAAACAACCTGGATATGATGCAAGAATGTACGAAATATGCAAATGCTAATGCAAAGTGCTCTAGGACCGAAAATGAGACAAAAGTTACAATTTTTCTAAGTATGAATGCAATATGAATGCAATTAATTCCTAAATGCAAGCTGAATGTGTGAAATATATGAGTATATCAAAGATCTCCATCGAGAGTCTTTAGCTTTAATCCCTCCAAACCAAGAAGAGTTAAGGGTTATAAACATGCTAAACCTCTAGAAAACCTCTGGAAACCCTTAAACCTCCCTAAACCCCTCGGCCTCAAACCTTAAGGCTACTACTTGCTTATCATCATTAAACACTCCATAATCACAAGATTTGAAATGCTAAACATGATTAACGTTAAACAGAAAGAAGATTAAGATTAAAAAGACAAGTTCTTGTTTATAAAAATCTAAAAGTGCGATTACAAAAGCTTAAAACCTTACCAATGGTGGCAAGAACAAAAGAGGAAGAAGGCAAAAAGCATAAAGATAAGATATCCCAAAAATTAAGGGTTTTAGCTATTTATAGCAAAGGAGAAATGGTCCCCTCAAGAATATGTGGCTAAACAAGATTAGAAAGCAAGAACAAGAAGAAATAATTAAGAGAAGTGCAAAAACTAAATTAAAAATAAAAGTATTTCTTAAAGATAAACTAAGATGAAACTAAAAAATGTCTAAAAGGGAAGTGAGGGAGCTCGTGAGAAGAGGCTAAGAGTATTTATAGGAGAGCCACAAAAACCCTAAGGAACCTTATCCTCACAAGCAAAGAGAATCCAATGCTAAAAGCAAACTTTGGACTCTTGTGCTCTTTGGACTTTAGCTGCAACGGCTTCATACAGTTATGGTACCCCTTTTTGGCTCCAATCTCTTGTCTTCCCAGCAGAAGCTTCATCAGGCACAAGTAGTTATGCTTGCCCGTTATACACTAGCTTGTCGAGCTGTCCAGACCGATGCTCACTATTTCCACAGTAACTTCTGAACCGCCGATCGTAATGACTTGATACTTCCACCAGACGAAATCTACCTCGATCCTCTACATATCTTATGAAGACATTAGAAGCTCAATAGAGCCAGAGACCTTTCGTCCGAGCTGATCTTTCCACAACGGGTTGTCCATTTCGGTTTAGTTGATTGATTTGGAAGCAGACGTCTTGCTTTATATCAGAATGAGGTCGCTGTGGCTGACCTTGGTGGCTGTAGAAGTCTTCTCTTTTGCTCCTTCTTGCATTGGCTACTCATTGGTTCTTCTCCCAAACTTCATAGAACCTCCACAAGCTCCAAAAGTACCGGCCAAGCACTCCAAACATGCAAAATATGCAATGCCTATCCTAAAACTAATATGAATGAAGATGGGACAAAAACTAATGAATGAATGCATAAAAGATACCAAAACATATACTAAATGCATGCTAAAAAGAAGTAAAATATGGAGATATCAACACCCCCAAACTTGCCTTTTTGCTTGTCCTCAAGCAAACAAAGACAAACAAGAGAGTGTGGTTTGAAAAGGGGTGTCCAAAATGCCATTAAAAGAGATCAAATCAACGTCCTTGTTTAAAGTTATAAGATGCAAATCAAATGTATTCTACTCCAAAGTCTTAGCTACACTCATCTCAAAATACAATGCACTCAATCTCAACCTACACACACAATCAAATCATCCTATCNCATCATTAGTTCATTAGGGTAATTAACAAAGGGATTTGAGCCACACATCATGGTCTTATCTTGATTAAGAGTTCTAGGTATAGAGTTTGCTTGATTAGTAGCTTAAATGATTGCAAGAATGTTCCCTTAAATTCCCAAATCAATGATTCCATCCCTAGGTTTCGATTTAGTATAATTGATAATCTTGCTTAGTAGTAATCCTTGCTTAGTTTCTTGATTAGCTTCAATTAAGGTTTAGTTTCTTAGCTATTGCTTAAGTAGTGTTCTTTCAAGTTGTAGCTTGCTCTTTTTACTTGTTTGTGACTTGAATTTATCCATTTTAGCTTAGCTTAGATAAGACTTTGTATTCTTAGTGCAACCAATCTCCCAAGATGGATTGATAACCTCAAGTATTGCAATGACATGAGCAATTGAGGAATTGCTTGCAAGGCTAAAAAGTCTTGTATCAACTATCTTCCCAAGATTCGGAGTCCCGAGGATGGTGATAAGTGATGGTGGCAGCCACTTTATCAACAAGGTGTTTGAGAATCTTTTCAAGAAGCACGAGGTTAAACACAAGGTGGCCTCGTCTTATCATCCACAAACAAACGGGAAAGTAGAGGTCTCTAACCGTGAGATCAAGGCGATATTGGAGAAAACAGTTGGCGCAATGAGGAAAGACTGGTCGGCAAAGCTAGACGACGCTTTATGGGCTTAGAGAACCGCATTCAAAACCCCTATCAGACGATCTTCCTAACTAGAAATCAAACTCACAAAAGGTAGGCAAACAAGGCTAGGCGAATTTCCCTAAACTGATTCACTGGCTTTAACAACCTAACTCTGACAAGCAAGATTGATCTATGAATGCAAACTTCATAGGTATACTATCGTATCATGTGTCCTAAGCTATCACGCAATAAGATCGGGACGATAAGCATTCACGACACCTTCCTGACCACGCAAAAGCGCTCCACAAATGATGCGCTCCACCCCACTAGGTTCGGATCCGAGATTCAGCGTGTTAACGGCTCTCAAAACCCTATGATCACACTCTAGTTCATGACGCTAGACTCATGCAATAAGAACAAGTGTGGTAAGAAAGAAAACCCTAATCTACGGTTTAAACGATTGGTTTAAAAACAGTTAATGAAATTCTCCATAGATTCCCTTAAAGAACATCCAACGAAAGTAAACTACTCAGGCATGAAAGAAGAAGTAGAAATCATGATTGATGAATGCATAACTTGTATAAATCGATAAGAAACAAAGAGGGTTCAAGAAGAAATCAATCTCCCTCGAAAAACAAAGTGAAACCGCGAATATGAGATTTGCGGCCACCAAAAGAATTTTGTAACTTAGAGTATTTCGTGATGCCCTAAAAAAAACACTAAACAGCGAGTATATATAGGTCTTCAAGTCCCCTTGGTCGTGGATTAGGTCTTTGCTTGCATAAGACGGTTGCGGGTTTAAGTTGGGCTTCAAATGGGCTCGGGAATGGCAAGTCGCGTGGCCTCGTGAGCGACCGGCCGTGGCGCGGCCACTTGTCTTCTGGTCAGGCCGTGGTACGGCCAGTTTGGTCTTCCAGGTGCTTGACGGATCTTCTTGCTTCTTACATAACTTGAGATCCAACCGTGTGTTTGTTCTCAAACCACTTAGAGGTGAAAGACAGCCGATAAGGCTACCTTGTCTCCAAATATGAGCTTGATCTTGCGGTGGGAAGGCCTTCGTTTGATGTTGAACTTTTGTCCTCGAGCACTGTTTCCGGAAATGTCCATTTTGCTCCGAAATATGCGTTTTTTGCTAAGATTACCTGAAAAGAGTCTTGAAAAACCAAATACTCAAAATTTAGTGTTTATGCATTCAAACCTTAGTGAAATGCTTATTAAAGCAATCACTTATGATAGTAAAAACGGGTAAAATATTCATGTTATCACTTCCTCATCCATTTTCAATACCACAAAATCCATTGGATCATCATGGTTTCCTATCCAAACCGGAAAGTCCCCTAGCATGCCTAGCGGTAGTCTCACAGATCTATTGAACACCAACCCAATTAGCTTCCTAAAACTCTTGATGAACCTTTTCTTGACATGCGAACCCCTCGGTGGCTTCTCCTACAAAGTGTACTTGCTTTCTTGATGCGAGCAACAAATTTTATATCTTCTCGGTTAGAGCATTGATTTCTTTCTTGCTTGCCCAATCACCTTCGGTTTGGAAATGAGTGGCACAGTCATAGTCCTCCGTGTAGTTGCCATCGCTTTGTACCAAGTTCTCAATTAGCTCCAAGCCTTAATCAATTTCTTCACCCAAAAGGTTATTATTGATGGCCGTGTCTAATAACATTCTTATATTGGGCAAGACACCTCTATAGATGGTGCGAAGAAAAGATTCGTCACTAAACCCATGGTGAGGACACTTCATTGTATAGCCTTTGAAATGTTTCCATGCCTCACTAAAGCTCTCTCCATTCCTTTGTGCGAAGCTTGAAATCTCGTTTCTCAGCCTAGCCGTTCGTGTGGTAGAGAAGAACTTAGTCAAAAAAGCTTTCTTACAATTGTCCCATGATGTGGTTGTGCCTTATGGGAGATTCTTATCTCATTCCTTGCTTTATCCCCAAGTGAGAAGGGAAAAAGCCGAAGCTTGAAGTTGTCTTCACTCACACCATTGATCTTGATGAGACCACAAATTCGGTCAAAGTTGTCTAGATGGTCTAGAGGATCCTCCAATAGTAGACCGTGAAACTTGTCTCCTTGTACCATGGAGATGAAACCGGGCTTGATCTCAAAGTGGTTGTTATTCACCGCTGGTGACTGAATCCCATAACAGTTTTGATGCGTTTGTGGTGCATCACCAGCTCCAATGACACGACATGGTCCATGATGGCTGTTCCCCGCTTGGTTAACCCTTTGCGGATGATGCGCTTTATGAGCACCCCTCGATGCTTTGATGCAGAGGTTTTTGTTACCTTTGGTCAATCATCAAACACACATGTTATTGTAGTATATGAGGTATCAATCAACTTGGGGAGCTAATGACACTTGAGATATAGAGAACTATGCTAAGCTAAGCTAATAGAGAAGGTTTTGAAAGCTAATAACCTAAATGATTACCAAAAGCAAAAGAGAACAGAAAACAAAAGCTAACACAACCTAAACTAAGATTATGAAAAGAAAGACAAAAGAGGTTCCTAGGATGAGATAAATGATCTATGATGAACATGGGGATCAATGATGGCTTATAACAACATCTTGACCTTGGGTCTTAGATGGTAGTCCTTAGGCATAGGGTTTCTAATCAAAACTAATCCACTTTCGTGATAGAAGTCACTTTGCTATCTCACAACCTAACATCGCTCCTGCATAGTGATACATGAGGATAGCAAGCACGAATACCCAACCCTATAAAGCCTAAATCTTCCTAGACAGATGGTCCGTCTTAATCTAGGAAGGGTAAGTCTCTTGTTTATGGGTTTGGCTAAGCAAGCACGTGCCGTTCATGTCAAGCCGCCTATAGTCTTTAGACTAGTTGATCAAGCTAGGCTAAGCATTGAGAACAATAAACAAGAAAGGATTAAGATCATTAAGCGCATAAGCATCAAGATCTATCACCATAAATCGTTCACATCCTAAGAACCACGAAATTACTACTCCTTAATCATATAGTTAACCTCTAGATCCATAAGGAAATAAAAGTTAAGCAATATTAGAGAGAAGATCAATGACAAGAAATAAAATAAAGTCAAAGCCTTTACCAAAAAATGTTAAAGAACAAGTCTTGATTAAGCATAAACATAAAAGAAAAGTTCTTGAACTCAAGAACAAAATGAAAGCATAAACATAAATCCTAATCATGAGTAATGATAAGTAAAGTTTTTCTCTCTTTTTCAATACTCAACACTACTCATGTCATTGTAGTATTTGAGGTTATTGATAAGAGGGTTTTTCCTTGTTCTTAAACAACTACTCAAACCCCATTAATGTCATTGTAGTGTTTGAGGATCAATCCATTTGGAAATGGTTAAGACAATAGGAATGCATAAAACTTCTTAATCTAAGCTAGCAATAAAGTTTTGAGCTTTAACTAACAACCTAAGTGATCAAACAAACCAAGCAAATGTTACTAACACCTTAATTAAGCAATGAATGCACTAATCAAGCAAATTTAAAGTTAATTAACTATTAATCAAGATTATCAAATGACTAAAACGAATCCAAGGATGAGGTTATCAATCTAAGGTGTTCCAAGAATCAATCTTTGATGTCAATCAATAACATAATATGCTAATCCCTAAGCTTAGAACTCAAAAGCTCGACTAATCCACTTTCATGGCACTAATCCCTTCATTAATCATTCTAATCAAGAACAAACTCTCATTTGTGAAAAGGAAGCTAACAAGCATTATGAAACAGTTCTAAATTGCTAATAAACACCCTAGACAATCACTTTCATGAGCTAGGAATGTAAATCCCTTGTTTAGTTGGTTGGAGAATTTCAACAAACACCTTGTGGGTGGGAAATTTCCTAAGGCCTAGTTTTAGCTTGATCATGGCTAAACTAGCATTTAGAACACTAAACAAGGAGGGAAATGAGAAGATCTAACCCTAGACATCAATATTAACCCTTAAAACACCCTAAATCTAACCCATCCTTAGACCCTAATGAAACTACTCACTAATCATGATTAGACCCTCAAATCCTATTAAAGAAATGGAGATAAACATGATTAGAGACATAGAGAATGAAAGATTAATAAAGACAAGTCCTAAATTGCATAAACTCAAATGAAATGTCTTACAAAAATCATTTATAAACCAAAAGGGAAGGTTTTCTAAGCAAGAAGAAAATATTACAAAGGTAGTTAGGAAAAATTAGGTCATTTCCTATTTATAGTGAACAGTGGACGAACCGGGTCAACTCGGAACAAACCGGGTGTTGACCTGGTTTTAAGCTGAAATCGGGCAGCGTATCGAGCTTGCTAGGTCGATATGCAGCTCGATTCGCTGCTAAAAAGTTTCTTCAAGGACCGTGTCGAGCTTGGTAGCTCGACATAGACGCTCGATACGCCAGGCTTGATCTTCGGCTGGGGTTTGTATCGAGCTTGATAGCTCGATACAAATGCCCATTATGCTCGCGACTTTTCTCCGAGTGGGCCTTGAAGAAACGTCTGATACGTTCCTTTCGTATCGAGCTTAGTAGCTCGATACAAACGTCCGATACGTTCCTTTCGTTCTTCCTGCTAGCCCGTATCGACCTTGGTAGCTCACACCTAGGTCAATACACTTCTAAAACTCGTCTGCTTCTTGTTTGGCCGCCTTCTCTTCTTCCTCCAAGTCATCCAGCTCTCCATTGAAGTCCTCCAAGCCTCCAAGACACCTAATAAGGACTCAATATGTACAAATATACAACAACCTAAGATAAAACTCACTAAACTCTAATTTGGATGCAAATAGAACTAAAAGTGGACAAATGAATGCAAAAGTGTATGCAATTATCTAAAATGGATGCTAAAATATGAGTATATCAGTTATCAATCCAACTTGGAAAGGAAATGACACTAAGAATGCAAGAAAAATATTAATCTAAGCCATATACGAATTTTTGGTTGGGGAAATGGATTTATAAAAACTACTTATGCAAGGTAAATAAATCCTAAAAGACAACTAGGCTAAAGAACAATACTTAAGGCAATTTCTAAAATTATAGATCAACAAAATATCAAAGCTTAAAGATTTAAAACTACAAGTGCAAATATTGATATATCATGGTTTTTACCCGTTTTTGGACCATGATATAAGTGTTTTTATAGAGTTTTTTTGGTATTTTTAGAGTCCTATTAGAGTCTTTGCAGGTTGGACTACGTTTGGAGCATAATTGGAGATTTTGGATCATTCTGGAGCATGGTGGAAGAAACTACAAAGTGATGAAGTCAGAGAGCCAGATTTTGGAATGAGTGTCGATCGACACTACATTGGTGTCGATCGACACCAATCGTGGATTCCTAAAGCCGCATGATTTTACAAGTCTTGAAGAAAAAAGAAATTTGCCCAGAAGATTTCTTTATTTACAAAAGTGCTCCAGCTTATGTTTTAGCCTATAAATATAGTTTTTCAGCCATTGTTTATAACACACACATTATTTAGAGAGAGATTTTTAGAGAGATTTTGGAGAGAAGAATTTGTCTCCTACAGAGCAAATTTGGAACTCCTTTGATTCTATTGATTTCTTTTATGCTTTCTATTCAAATTATGATTTATGTTTCATTAATCATGTCTGAGTAGTTTGCTTGTTAGGTTTAGGGTTTTTCAAAGGTGATTGATGAATTGTTAGGTCGAATTAAATTGTTAGGATAAAATCATTAGAGTTCTTCATCTGGATTTGTGTTTAATGCTTATT
>JAHZTW010000003.1:30053210-30075457 GCA_020283515.1 Alliaria petiolata
GATCCAGGATCCTTGACCACATGGGAAGACACAAAGAATGCATTCTTATGCAATTTCTTTGATGATGCAAGGTCTGAAGATTTAAGGATGAAGATCACTACGTTCTTCCAAGGACCTACTGAGGCATTCAAAGCTTCTTGGGTAAGGTTCAGAGCTTATCAGCGAGACTGTCCACACCATGGTTTCAGCGAGCCGCAGTTACTCGGAATCTTCTACCGAGGAATTGACTGGAGGTACCAGATGGCTTTAGACGCTGTGAGCAATGGAAACTTCAACACCAAATATCCAGAAGATGCGATGGTGCTTATAGAGAATTTGGCTTCTTGCAACAGCACCAAGAATGCAAACTTTGAGAGGAAACAACATGTTGGTGCAAATGGAGGAGGCCAAATAGCTGAGGTTAACAGGAAGCTAGACATCTTAGTGGGAAAGAAGCAAGTTCACTTGGCAGAAGTGGAAACTTTTGAGCCTGAGGAAGAAGGAGTTAACTACATCAATGGAACTAGTTTTCAAGGACAAAGATTCAGCAATCAGCAAGGCTATGGTTCTTCTTACAAGAAGCCATTCCAGAACAGCAACTTCCAAAGGACTTATAGTTCTTCTTCCTATCAGAAGCCTCCTGCAGAAAATAAGATGGAATCCATGATAGAGCAAATTCTAGAAGGACAGCAGAAGATGACAGTGGATTTCAACCGGAAGATAGATTCACTATACCAAGACTTGAATGGGAAGATCGATAATCTGAACTCTCATATGAAGAAATTGGATGTTCAAGATGCTCAAACTGCTGGAGTTTTGAAGAGACAAGAGGGATGTCTTCCTGGAAAGACGGACGTGAATCCGAGGCACCATGTGAATGCCATCACGATTCAGAGTGAAAGAAGCTTTGCACCAGTGCAGAAAATAGGTTTTAGTGCTGAAAATTTCGAAGAACTTGAAGATGTAGAGGATGCTGCGGTGCCAGTGTCGATTGACACACAGTAGTATCGATCGACACCCATGAAGATTCACGACAAATCAGACGAACTTGTCGCGAAGGACTCGACACCAAAGCCAATTGTCGATCGACACCAAGAGGGTGTCGATGGACGCTCTACGCGAACTACACCAGATCAGCTCATAACAACAAAGGTTGCAGAAGAACGGGTCTACAAACCAAATATACCTTATCCCATACCTCCTAGAAGGTCTAAACAGGAGAGAGAGGAAGCCAGATGCAAAGAGATGATTAGTAAGCTGATTTTTGAGCTACCCCTAGTTGATGCAGTCCAACTTTCACCTGCATTAAGAAGATATGTCAAGAGAATGGTAGTCAATGGTGTGAGTCCTGAGGAAGGAGCATTACTTACCAGAGACATGAATGCAATTCTCTTGAACATAGTTTCAAGGAAGAAGAAAAAGGTGTGGGTTTCTGAACAAGTCAGTGCTGTCATTCGGAGGAGGATTCCAGAGAAGTTACCTGATCCATGAAACTTTGTGCTAGATTGCTCAATCTCAACAGGAAGGTTTCCTCGTTCTCTCTGTGATCTAGGTTCAAGTATCAACTTGATACCATACTCTGTTGCTGTTCGACTTGGAATGACTGATTTCAAGCCAACCAGAATCTCCCTTGTCCTGGCTGATCGATCAAAGAGAATCCCCGAAGGTGTTCTAGAAGATGTTCCCTTGAAGATTGAAGGTTGCATGATTCCCACAGACTTTGTGGTTTTAAAATATGATGAAGAACCTGCCGATCCTCTTATTCTGGGAAGATCATTCTTGACTTCAACTGGTGTCATCATTGATGTGAGGAAAGGGAAAATGGAGCTTGATTTGGGTGATGTTGTCATGAATTTTGACATGGACAAGTTAAGGGGAGCTTCCACCATCAATGGTCTCTCTTTTTCAGTAGATATTTCTATGGATCAAGATCCAATCATGGAACATTCAGATGCCATTTCTGCTGGGAATGTCAAGGAGCTGGATTCTAAAGAGCAAGTGAACAAGGTGGCTGTTCAAGAAGCATTAGTTGGAAATTATGAGAGAGCTGTGGAGCTTGAGGATTGGAGTGGAAACATAGTCACTGTTCATCTCTTCAGGACTACGGGCGAAGATGAAGGCCTAATCACTGCCAAGTTGATGGAGGAAGACGTTTTTGTCATGGAAGTAAGGATTGCAGAGCTGAATTGGAGAAAAAGTGCAGAGATTCGACCTACTGGTTTGGTGTCGATTGATAACATGTTTTTACTGTGTTAAACAAAACCTTAGCATGCTCATGTCATTGCAATACTTAAGGGTCAATCCAACTTGGGGGAGTTTGAAGAGTACTAAGAATGCAAAAGCTATATGCAAAGCTAAGTGAAATCCGTAATAATTTGGTGAACAATTGAAAATAAAATATTTGCAATGATTAAAATGACTGGAAACCAATTTTAAAATCCCGACCAAGGGGTTAAACTATTAGAAAGCTACTTCTAAGGATTTAAAAAGCGCGACTACTAATTTTAAGAAATAGAAATCAAAAACCGGACAAAACAGCAAAATTGCTAAAAGCTTAAAACTAATTTTAAAAACTAGAAATAAAATTCTACTGACTCTTATATTCTACCAGGGTGCAAAACATGATAATATAGAATTTATAAAATACTAGCAAGACCAAGAACACAACTTTACGATTTATTAAACTCTAAGGCAAGAAATAAACAACTAGATGATTTTAAGCTAAAAGATTGGAACTTTAAACTAAAGGAAGATACTTTTTATGTTTTCAAATGCTAAAGATTGATTCACGGTTTGGGGATCATGCTTAAGAGGTTCAAGATTTAAACTTTGGTTCTTAAAAACATGGATCTACACATTATGTGCTTTCTCTAACCCTTAGGAAGTTTGAGCTAGCTTTACCCATGGTTTGTGGTGTAAAGCCTTTCCTCAATCCATCCTCCTAACCCATGGATCGTGGTGGAAAAACAGAGAGAAAAACAGGAAGCATAGATCCTAAAAAGTGGCCTTACTAATCCCCCTCACATCCATGGCGTGTGGGAAGGGAAAGATTAGTATCTTGGATTTGGTTTTAAGGAACCTCCTAAATCTTTCTAGGACAAAGAGATTCCTGAAAACAGAGAGGTCTTTCTCAAGATCCTCTAGGCATTAAAAACCCAAATCCAAGAAGAGAATGGATTAAGAGCAAGAAAGACCAAAGCTTTAAACCCTTAAACCCTCTTAATCACCCCAAACCGCAAAACCTTGGAGGATTACTCTCTCCTCATGTTCGAATCACTCATAAACACAGGTTTTGAGAGATTCAACATGTTTGGTTTGGGTTTACACAGAAATGAAACTAACGATAAGCAAGATTAAGAGAAGTACTTAGATTAAAGACTAAAGATTAAAGTTTTACAAAATAAAAAAAGCTTCAAAACATAAAAACGGCGTTCTAACCTTAAAGGAACAGAGGCAAAACGAAAACTAAAAATGAAGAAGTGATAGATGGCCAAAAATAGGTCTAAGGCCTTTTATACAAAAAGGGTAATGGTCCCCTCACTAGCGTCCAAATCTTGCAAGCTGTCGGATAAGGCTCGAGATCGACCAGGCTTTGTCGATCTCTCTCTCGATCATGCGCATGGAACGTCTTCCTTAGCTCGATCTCCGGCTCGATCTAGTTGGTCCTTAGAAGATCCACTAGATCGTCCTAAGCGTCCATAGACTCCCCTTTGCTCCTTAGCAGATCCACGCAACCTCCATAGCTCCAGTGTGTCCAAAACAACCTGAATATGATTCAAATATGCACGAAACATGCAAATGCTAATGCAAAGTGCCTAAGGACCTAAAATGAGACAATTGGTGCAAACTAGTCTATTATGAGCGTTATAAATATGAAAATGTATTCTAAATGCAAGCAAAATATGCGAAATATATGAGTATATCAACTCCCCCAAACTTGCCTTTTGCTTGCCCTCAAGCAAACAAAATTCAAGCAAGGGAGAGAGGTTTGAAAGTGGGAGCTCAATATCCACGGTTGCCAACAATAATGATCAACTCAACATCCTAGTTCTTAGTTCTAAAATGCAGGTGAACCTATTCTACTCCAAAAGAGTTAGCCATGCCCATCTCAACATTCAAATGTACCTAGAGTTCAATCAAAACAAGCCTCCCTATCAAACCAACTCTTTAACATTTATTAAGTATAAAACCGTGAATCATAACATTGCAAGGAAAGTAAATTTATTTGGCTTAAGGGACTGGGATTTTGAGATAAAAATTATCTCAATTCATCCGGTTTCGCATTTAAGTAGGGGTAGCACTCAAGAAAGATTGAACCATATGCATAATGCTAAAGGTAAGAAACAAGTGATGCATACAAGCAAAGATTTTCATCTACCCGAAATGCTATCAATGTTCCTATGCCCCTCTCATTCATTTTTCACTCAACCCTCTAGAATCTACCCTTTTCCTCAAGGCTTTTTGTGCCTTGCTAAACCCTTTGAATTTCAACCTCATTTCTTCTTTTTAAACCTCTAAGGGGAACTTCTTCAACCTTATTAATTTCGGTGAATGGAGTAGTCTATTCTATTAACTTAGCTCTTCTTTGATCTCTAGGCAGCCTCATATTTTTTTTTCTTTCTTTGGCCCTTTTCGGCTCTTTTACTTTCTTAAGACCACCTAGCATATTTTCTTTATTTACTTAGAGCTATTACTTTTAAAACCCAAGACTCTCCAATTCAAACCATTCTTCCCCTTATTTCTCCTCCAAGACCCTTCTTTCATTACTTCTTTCTTTTCACACTTTTCCACCAAACATCATATAATACCACTGTCAAACCCCCAAATCCTAAAGCCTAAAGCTAGCCCCAAATGCAAGGCTAGAATCTACATGAAAACCTATACTTGTCGTCCCAAACCTAACACTTTATGCTAGGTTCAATCGAAATAAGGCCTCACAATCGCACACAAACAGTTGGCTTCAAAGGAAATTGGTTATGGTAGGGGTGCTACTTGAGCTAGGAAAAGGGTGGCAAAGTGGATAAGAAAGCTCAAATATTTTGATCCATGAAATTATTTTCAATGCAAGAATGATAATTAAATGTCCAAATTCGGTTTAAGTGAGTAGAGTTGGTTATCAATTTCAAGACCCATTTCAACCAAAAACTAGTGACAAATGAGGTGGTCCAAGCATGGTTCTTCCTTACTTTTAAATTGATTCACAAGCATTAGAGAACTACTAACCAGGGTGTTGAATTGATCACAAAAATTAACAACCTACTTGGATTAGCTCATCATTGCTCCCAATGCATATGAATACAATTCTAAATGATTAAAAATTCTAGACTCAATCCTAAAATGTTTTAAAATGCAAATGCAAGCTATATGAATTTTTTTTTGAAATTTTTGAAAATTTTTCTGAATTTTTTTTGTATTTTTCTATGCACTTAGATAGACTCAAGGATGCAAAAACAAAATAAGATTCAAATAAAACATGTCAAAGCATGCTCTCCCCCAAACTTGAATGACAACGTCTCGGTGTCACACAATTCCAAGAGAGAGCTAAAAACACAAAGCAAAGGCTCAAAATAAAAACAGATGTGTGGTATGTACAATGGGTTGTTGTTTTGGTACCTCGGAGCTAGGTATGACCGGAGCTTGAGGTTTCTCCGACCCTCCTGCTCTTTCTTGGGGTGTCTTGAAGCACTCCTTTGTCCTTGCTTCTTGTTGGATGTTCTTGGAGTGAGAGACGCCCACCTCGATCACTCACTTGAGGCTCTCGGATGGATATGCCACCGGTGGAGTGTCTTGCCAATGTTTCGCCCACGGCTTCAGCTTCATCACTCAATTACATCTCAGATGAGCTCTCTTTTTGAAGAATCTTGATCTTCTTCACCAGCTTCTTGATCATCTTTCCTTGCCACTTATTTACCTTGCGTTGCACTTCAACAACCGAGGCAAGGAACTTTTCAACCTTTGTCCGTGGCTCATAGTCTAGCTTTGGAAGATCAAAGCTCGAAGGCATCTCGGCATCTGTTGGAGGAGACTCTGAGGGTGAGTGTGCGAGCTGAGGAGGTGCTGCTGTGTTTCCAAGAGGAGCAAAGCATTCTTCTTCGTTTGGCAAAAACTCTATTGTGCCGATGCTTTGTAGATGAGTCTCGTCCGGGTTGGGTAGGATGCAGACCTTCTTCTCGTTGTAAGTGTTGTAGAAGAGGTAAGCATAAAATCCTGGAGCTGGGGAAGGTCCCAAGGAATCCGTGTTCTACATGAAGATATCATCCATGAAGGCGCGGTCCACGCAAGGCTCAAAATCAGATAATGGGACTCCCGCTTGCGCGAACAATAGTGTGAGGAACCCTCCAATGAGCGTGGTGCTAGCCTTGCATCTCATTGCCCAAGCCTTATATTTGACTAAGGATGAAGCTAAGATGCAGCCGTAGTTTACGTCTTCCCCAAGCTCATCCTCTAGAGGACTCTCATTCTCTTCCTTATTGCACACGACCTTCTTAATCCCTTGAAAGATGAAGCACAGCTCGTTTTTTGTCACCGTTGGGGTTGTGGACCTTCCACTGAATGTGTTGGCCAGCAGCTTGAGTGTGTACCTCAGCACATGATTTCACACCTTCTTAATCTTGGCGGTGTTGTACTTGTAGTCCCCATCGCTAATCACATCCCAAAGCGCGTTTGCCGATTTGAGCTGAGGGAATTCTACAAGCGTGGCGGCAGCATTGAGACCATAGGCTTGGCAAAGTTCGGGGATGGAGAGGTGGTAAGCTTGCCTCCTTATCTTGAACGTGAGATGCCCCTCGGATGGAGTCTTGATACTCGGATCCTTATATGTGAAATTCAACGTGGCAAGGAAGTGGAGCGTGGCCTCGGGGTAGGTTGGGCAGTTCATCCTTGATAAACAAGCGAGACCCATGTTCATAAGGAGCTGATCAAATTCTTCCAACATACCCATCTTTTGCAGGAGATCCCTACTTGCAAACTTCGTAGGCTCAAACCGCAACCTCTCTAACCGTGTCTTTGCGTTCTTCTCATCCTTACTCCACTTAACCCTTTCGTCCACCACTTGCTGCGTTCCCTCTTGAGTTGCCACAGCTCTTTCTCTCTTCCTTGGTGCCATAGTGCCTGAAATTCAGTTTCTCAAAGAGAGAATGAGAATGGGCAAGAGAGAATCTCAAATGCATAGAAGTCCTAGATTTTTAGGGATTATTTAAAGTTTATCAATAAATAAAAGAGGAAATACTCTTGAGATAAAACCAAATCAAATATATTTTCCTAATATTTAGATACTTCTAAAAAAATTCATTCCTAATCCCTTAACAAATAGTATCTAATCCATTCAATCAAAAGGAAATCTTGTAGATATGAATATGTAATTCGAAATACCTTTGAAATAAAAAGGAAAATAGATGCCTTCCTTCTTTGCAAAACCGAATTCACACTCTATTTTTTTTGGAAATCAAGTTTGTATGCAATTGCAAAGAGAGTGTGAAGCATGGGTTTATAAAGAAAAAAAATTTCTTGGACTTATGCAAGCAAGTGGATTTCGAAAATTGTGGTCAAGGCACGCTTTTCATGGTCAAAGATGCCTCCCTTGACCACAATTCAAATTCAAAATAAGGGGGAAAAAGAAAGAAGGGGGAAAATTTAAACTAACCTTGGCATGAGAGCGAGTCAAATTGGTCGATCTTGACCTCGATCTCATGCTTATTTTTGCCCGAAATCGCGCGGCTTGGTCGATCGTTAGCTCGATCTGGGATAGATCGAGCTTCAGATCGAGTATGCTCCTCGTTTCCGGATCTCACGTTGTCGAGATCGTGATTCTTAGATCGAGCTTTTTTATCGATCGCCAGGTCATTTCGGCGAAGATCGAGTGACATGTTCGATCTGGATATCGATCGCTTTATCCAGATCGAGTGAACCTAGTCGATCCACACCCCGTTTGTAGTGCAATTTACAAGCATGGGTGGGTCATCCTCTCGCAATCGACTGATTCACTCGATCGTCAGACTCGATCCGTGAAGGATTGAGTGACTTGATCTGATTCGCTTGATCGATCTGTAAAGATCGAGTCAGCAGCTGTCGATCGTGCACTCGATCTTCTGCCTACCTTCTCTTTTATTAATTAAAAGAACTTGATCTGGTTCCATCCTCCCTGTACCTACACACTTAAACTTGCAAAGCATAAAATTGGAACAGAATTAAAACAAAATTATGTACAATGATAAACATGGGAATGCCTCCCAAGTGCGCTTTTGTTTAACGTCGTTTAGCTCGACTTTTCTTACTCCCTTTAGCGTGGAGCGCGGTCGGTTGGATTGGGAAGAGACTTGGTGGAGTTTGTCCCTGGCTGCATCTTCATGGCGTAGGTAGTGTTCATCATTTCTATTATCGTACCCTTGTCCCTTCCGATCAAATTATGTGGGAGTAGAAATCTCGCTTTTGCAAACGGTTTTGCACCCCTTTTTGTTCTGACCTTGCAGAGTATGGAGTCGTCTTTAAGCTCAACTGGATGCAAACTCAGGACATCAGGTTTAGCTCCAGTGGATGTTTTTCTGTCAGTCTTGAAAAGAAGCTCAAGAATGTGAAGTGGAGGAGGATGTTGGTGAGGAGGAGTCTATGGAGATGGGGATTGTTGCTGTGCTTCCAAACGCCATGTAGCACTCATCATCTGGTGGTAGGAACTCGAGTCCTTCAAGGCAATTGATTAGCATATCGTGGGGGCTTGGAAGGATGTAAGCCTTTTGCTCGTCTTGCTTATTCTTGAAGTAATAAGCAAACGTGTTGGGAGCTGGTGGAGGTCCAAAAAAACCTTTTGCGAGCATGTAGTCGTGGTCCATGTAGGCTCTCTCCGTGCATTCTTGGAAGTATGTGAGGTCAACTCCCGCTTTCTCAAAGAGGGGTGTTAGAAACCCTCCTATTGAGATAGGGCATGTCGTCAACCTACGGATCATCCTCTTGTATTTGACCAAGGCAGCAGCTAGGATGCATCCGTAGTTGACCTCTTCCCCAAAGTTTTCATCCACTGGGTCGCCCTCATTAGCCGTGAGCCAACCCTCATCCCACAAAATCTCCTTAAAGCCTTCGAATAGAAAGCTCAACTCATTCCCCCCTATGGTTGAATCTGATGTCTTCCCCCCAATGGTGTTAGCGAGGAATTGCAACGTGTACCTCAGCAAGGGATTACTAACCTCTTCAATCTTGGACTCATTGTTCTCGAAAGTGCCTTCACCAATTAAGTCCCACAGCGAGCTTGCCGACTCAAACTGTGAGAACTCAGCCGAAGGAGCTTCGGCATTGAACTGATATGCCTCGCATATGTCGTCCGTGGTCAGGTTGAACACATTCCCCCGGATCTTGAATGTCATGCGTCCGGTTGATGGTGTTGGTGCTCTTGGATTGTCGTAGGAGAACTCCAATGTGGATATGAAGTGCAATGTCACCTCCGGGTAAGTTGGACAATCCAAGGTTGCTAGCACGCCGAGTTCCATGTTGCCGAGCAGTTCATCAAAAGGACCAAGTAACCCGATCTCCTCCAAGAAGGCTGTGCTCGCAAACCTTGTAGGTTTGATGCTTCTATTCTTGATTCTCATGCGAGTCCTTTTTTCCTCTTCAGTCCATACGATCAGCCCAGCTTGTGGTGAGTATCTAAACCTTGTTGCCATTGTACCTGAAATGAAAGAGCTTGCAAGAAGAATGAGAGAGCTTGCAATAATTTTGAAGATCTCAGGTTATTTCCCAAATCTTAGGCAATTTCTAGAAATTAAAGGCATAATCCCAAATCAAATACTCCTTTGGAAAGGAAATTCAAAAAAAATTCAAAATACCTTTGGAATGAGAAGGAAGCTAAAATTGTCTTGCCTTCGAAAATCGAAAATCACACTCTCTTTCTTTTTAAAATTTAGTTTTGATGCAAGTAAATGAGAGTGTGGGGCAAGGTCTTTATAAAGAGAGAAATTTTGGATCTATGCATGCAAGAGTTATTGAAAATCGTAGTCAAAGCACATCTACCGAGGTCAAGGTGTCAGCCTTGACCAGAATTCAAATTCAAAAGGGGAGGGAAAGAGAAAGAGAGGGAAATTCGAAATCTTACCTGGGCATGAGATCGAGTCAAATTGGTCGATCTTGACCTCGATCTCATGCCTATTTGGCCCGCGAGTGCGTGGTATGATCAATCGGTTGCTCGATCCGAATCAGATCGAGCCTTAGATCGATTGGCTTTCTCGATTCGTGATCCTGCGTGGTCGGGATTTCGCCGTTTTAGATCGAGCTCCCAAGTCGACCGCGAGGTCATTTTGGCGAAGATCGAGTGACATGATCGATCTGGATATCGATCGTTTTATCTAGATCGAGTGAACCTAGTCGATCCACATCCCGTTTGTAATGCAATTTATACGCATGTGTGGGTCATCCTCTTGCAATCGACTGATTCACTCGATCGTCCTATTCGATCCGTGAAGGATCGAGTGACTTGATCCGATTCGATTGATCGATCTAGTAAAGATCGAGTCAGCAGCGGTCGATCGTGCACTCGATCTTTTGCCGACCTTCTCTTTTATTAATTAGAAGAACTTGATCCTCGGTTTCATCCTCCCTGTACCTACACACTTAAACTTGTAAAACATAAAATTGAAACAGAATTAAACCAAAATTATGTACAATGATAAACATGGCAATGCCTCCCAAGTGCGCTTTTGTTTAACGTCGTTTAGCTCGACTTTACTTGGTTAGGCGAGTGGGGGATCTTGGAGAAGTAGTGTGGTGCTTTCCTTGCCGCAGTCACTTGCCTTGTAAGGTTTTACCCTGTGCCCGTTCACGGTAAAGCCCTCTCCTTCCGTGCCAATCAAAGTCACTGCCCCGTACGGTAATACTTCCTTAATCTTGAATGGACCGCACCACCAGGACTTGAGCTTCCCGGGGAACAACTTCAAACGTGAGTTTTAGAGCAGAACCAGACTCCCCACTTTCAGCTCTTTGAGCACTAGCTTTTTGTCATGAAAGGCTTTAGTCCTCTCCTTGTATATCTTGGCGCTTTCATAAGCATCCATCCTCAACTCATCAAGCTCATTAAGTTGCACAAGCCTTTTCTCTTGGGCTGTCTTGATAGTAAAGTTTAACTGCTTCACGGCCCAAAGAGCTTTGTGCTCTAGCTCCACAGGGAGATGGCAAGACTTGCCATAGAGGAGGTTGAAAGACGTCGTTCCTATTGGCATTTTGTAGGCTGTCCTATATGCCCAAAGAGCATCATCAAGCTTGCTTGACCAATCCTTCCTAGTAATACCCGCTGTCCTTTCCAAGATGGTCTTGATTTGCCGATTTGAAACTTCCACCTGTCCACTTGTCTGAGGGTGATATGGCGTGGCAACCTTGTGCTTAACTCCATGCTTTCTCAATAGTCCCTCAAAAACCTTGTTGATGAAGTGGTTTCCTCCGTCGCTAATCACAACCTTAGGGACTCCAAACCTTGGGAAAATGATTGTCTTGAAGAGCTTGATCACCACTCTTGAATCATTAGTTGGTGATGCTATGGCTTCCACCCATTTAGACACATAGTCTACTGCCACGAGAATATACTTATTGCCGTATGAGGATGGAAACGGACCCATAAAGTCAATCCCCCAAGCGCCAAACACCTCCACTTCAAAGATAGGCACTTGTGGCATCTCGTTTCTCTTGGTAATGTTCCCGGACTTTTGGCACGCCTCACATGACTTGATGAACTCATGTGCGTCTCTGAATAGTGTTGGCCACCAAAATCCGGCTTGGAGAACCTTAGTAGCCGTTTTGAAACTAGCGAAGTGACCTCCATATGTCATACCGTGGCAATAAGGAAGTATGTCTCTCGCCTCTTCCTTGGTGACACACCTTCGGTAAATGCTGTCTCCACACCTCTTGTATAGGTAAGGGTCATCCCAAAAGTAGTGAGAAACATCCCTCATGAACTTCTTTCTATGGTAATGATCCAAGTGAGAAGGCTCTTCTTCACATGCTAAATAATTTACAATATCCGCATACCATGGCAATTCTTCCTCGAGACTCAAGACTTCTTCAAACTTCTCCTCTAGCTTAGCACATACTACGGTGTTAACCATCATCAACTGTTCCTCGGGGAGAGAGTCATCCATAGGCAAATTTTCATCAACCCTCATCCTTGATAGATGGTCCGCTACACCGTTCTCTATACCCTTCTTATCTTTGATCTCCATATCGAACTCTTGTAAGAGAAGGATCCATCTAAGTAGTCTAGGCTTGGTGTCTTTCTTGGAGTATATGTATCTCAGGGCAGCGTGGTCAGTGTACACTATGACCTTAGAACCCACCAAGTAAGACCGAAACTTTTCAAAAGCAAAGACCACGGCTAGAAGCTCTTTCTCGGTGGTCGCATACTTCACTTGCGTGTCATCCAAGGTACGACTTGCATAATAGATGACAAGCAATTTCTTGTCTTTCCTCTGTCCTAAGACAGGTCTCACGGCATAGTCACTTGCATCACACATAATCTCGAAGGGTAATTCCCAATCCGGAGCTTGCACTATGGGCGCGGTGACTAAGGCTTCCTTGATGGTCTTAAATGCTTGTAGACATTCCTCATTAAAGATGAACTCGGTTTTCTTGCACAATAGCCTCGTAAGTGGACGTGCTATTTTGGAGAAATCCTTGATAAATCTCCTATAGAAACCGGCATGCCCCAAGAAACTTCTAATCCCTTTCATATTCACCGGAGGTGCCAAGCTAACCATTACTTCAATCTTAGCTCTATCAACTTCAGTACCCTTTTCTGATATCTTATGACCAAGGACAATCCCCTCTCTGACCATTAAGTGGCATTTCTCCCAGTTGAGGACAAGATTGGTTTCCTCACATCTCTTGAGAACCCTACAAAGATTAGACAAACAGCCACCAAACGAAGCACCATATACGGAAAAATCGTCCATGAAAACTTCAACCATTTCCTCTATAAGATCAGAGAAAATAGACATCATGCATCTTTGAAAGGTTGCTGGTGCATTACATAACCCAAATGACATCCTTCGATATGCAAAGGTACCATAAGGGCATGTGAATGTGGTTTTTTCTTGGTCATTAGGGTGAATTGGGATTTGAAAGAAACCACTATAGCCATCAAGAAAACAGTAGTATGGGTGATTGGCTAATCTTTCTAACATTTGGTCAATGAAAGGTAAAGGGAAGTGGTCTTTTCTGGTGGCCAAGTTAAGTTTTCAATAGTCAATTGATGCAACAAGTTTTAGAGTCTGTTTTCGAGTTTTAAATTTATAACCCTATTGCCTGCAAGTGCACAGATGTGCGTTATAGTATTTAGGGTGTTGAACCACAGAGACTATGATGCTTCAAGCAAATCACTAAAACCGGAAACCAAATATGAACGACCGGATTAATGATTGGTTTTAGAGATGATGATTTAGTAATGAAACGAAAATCAAGCGGGGTTTGTAAAGCTATAAGACGGAACGCTGGGCTTCAGGGGTCTCTCTGGGTATTTCACGGAATGATTCTACGGATTAACAAACTTGATCTAGACAAATCAATTCTACTGGTTCTTAAGCTCAAACACGAAAGTGGTCGGGTCTTCCTTTCGGAAAACCAACCACCTAAACCTAAACTGCTCGTTCGCTCCCCTTTCGGTAGCGACTTCACAGCAAGATCAGCTATAAGATTAGGTTCAATGAAGCTCACAACACACCGCCGATATGCATAAGCATCCTTCGGTGCCTGCTCGTTTAAAACTATGTCCGGCCAAGAGATTCAGCGCGTTAGCGGTTCTAATGATCCTACAATCGATTCTTAAGTGGCCAGTCAAGAATTACGCAATAAGAAAGAATCCAAACGAAGAACAGTGAAAAGTATTCTATCTATGATCTAACAACCTATCGAATCAAGCCATGAAATCCCTTTGAGAAACCCCCTGCGAAACCCAACTAAAAATCTCAAAGGTTTGAAAGGAAAATAAAGTGAATGATAACGATGCAAAGAAAGTGCAGGAAAGAGATGAAAGAGAGTATCGAGATAGGGCGACGAAATTGGGGGCTGGAGAAGACGGCTTTCGCTCCTCTTCTCTTCCTCCTTAGCTGCGGCGCTCTTCTAGGGTAGGTCTTGGTGGCTGGCTTCGAACTCTCCCTCAAAACAAAAGTAGCAGGGTGTATTTATAGGTCTTTAGGTCCTTTTAGGCGTCACTTAGGGTTCCACAAAGTTTGGTGGACATCGGGCTTAATTTGGACTTGAAAACGGGCTCGGGAACGTCACTTGGTCTGGCCGCACCACGGGAGGTTCATGGGCCGGCCATTGGTCTTCTGAGCTTTCCTGGCGCGGCCATCCTCCTTCTGAGGATGTGTCTGACGGGCCTTCTTGCTTCATTCGTAACTTGAGATCCGACCGTGGCATTGGACTCAAACCACTTCGAGGTGAAAGGTAGTAGTTCAGGCTATCTTGTCACCAAAATTCAGTTCGATCCCATGGTGGGAAGGTCTCCGTCTTGTGATAAACTTCTGTCAAAAAGCTCATGTTCCGAAAATGTCCGTTTTGCTCCGTTTTGCTCCCTTTTTCATAAGATTTCCTGAAAAGAGTCTTGGACATACAAATACTCGAAAACTACTAAATATACATTAAAACCTTAGTGAAATTCTTATTAAAGCACTCACTTATGATAGTAAAAATGGGTAAAATATGAGTGTTATCAACTCCCCTAGACTTAAACCTGTGTTTGTCCTCAAACAAAACAAAAATCTAAGTAAGAAAAAGAGGTTTGAAAACGTGGAAACTCACCAATACTTGGGAACCAAATAAAGTCAAGTCTAGCAATCGACCTGTTGAGCCACATAACTCGGAATTCAGCTTCAAGGCGTTTGGGTCTAGTTACCTTGAGCTTTTCACCCTTCCCGGATACGCTTCACGGTCTCTTTGAGTATTTCGAGCTTTCCCTTGTTGACTCCTTTATTCATTTAGGCGTGCGGTCTCTGTCGAGGGAGTATTGGTCGACGAGACACTATACTTTCTCTTCCAAACATCTAGACATAGACATTTCAGACACAACTCTCCTATTTTCTCTTCCCTTAGTCGATTTCTCCCTACTTTTCTAGGGTATCATTTTATTTTTTCTATCGACTTTCTTATTCCATTTTTTTTTTTTTTTTCTTTCTTCTTAGCTTGAGAATGATCACTTCTTTGAAGTTTACATGATTGCTGCGAACCGTCATTGTCCTTTAAGGAACTCTGGTTGCCATTCCCAAACTAAAACCTTTCTTTCTATATTTTTTTTTTTTTTTCTATAACAAGGGAAGATCAAGGAGAGGTTGCATTGCATCTACTTAGTCATGCTAGAGTCTAAAAGAGGAGCAAAGTTCGAAGTACCTCAAGCCCCTTGACGAGAAGATTTGATTCATTAGGTGCGGAGTCAACGCAAGATCCTTCGAGTACTCTAGAGATTAGAACTTTCTCCGCTGGAATGATCCACTCGCCGTGTTCAACTTAGTAAACCTTGCTTCTAAATCCGTGAGAATGGTCATTAAGGTTCCTTGTTCAAAGTGACTTGTACCTAGCAAAGTTCATAGTTTCCGACTAAAAGAAAAAAAAGTTTTGACTCTATAAAACGACTCGATAAATGATGTAAGTATGCATAAGACTCATCAAATAAAAGCATAATTAGTAATATAAGAACCCCCCCCAGACTTAAATCAAACTGTCCCCAGTTTGTTTAAATCGAGTGAGGGAAAAAGATAGGTAAATTCAAGTACAAGCTTGTGGAGACTTACTTGAAATTGCGTTGGGTTTTGTATAGGCGTGTGGTATGATTGAGCTAAGGACTTGATCATTATCCATATCTCCCTGCTTAGAATCGATTTGTTTGAACAAAAGAAATCGAAAACTTAGCTCGAAAGGAAATATGTTGCGCGGTTGAGCTTCCTTGCTTCGGATGGTGGTGGTGGTGGGCGTGTGGTGGTGATGGTGATGATCGGGGCACGCCTATGTTGAGAAGAACAGGTACTCCGGTTGTTGAGTACTCGTTTTGGTTCCTTGACCTTTGATAACACCGTGAATGAGAGATGGAAAATCTTCCTTCCTTGCGTCTTGAAGATTACCTCACCTCAGAAAGTTGACTTGAAGTTTGGGTCGATGCTAGTATGAACTTCAATGTCTTCCTATCCAGTGATCTGTTCGGGATCCCGGAAGACAGGTGTTGCTAGTATGAACTTCAATGTCTTCGGTAAAGGTCTCAGTCGCGGAAGAGAGAAACTAGTCTTCGGGAACTTTCCTCTTCGCGGTTTGGTGAAGGAAGTTGCATCTTCTTTCTTCTAGAGCTTGCACTGCGGTTTTCATCCTCTGGAACCGTGGTGTTCTTCTTCGTCTTCGTGGATACAGGTCCGTTGAACGCGCTGGAAGAAGTGAGTAGAAAGATGGATCATTGACTTAGCTTAACTTGGATGGAGTCTTGTCTTGTCTCGCCATCTTTGATGCGACAGCAATGTGCCGCGGTTGTGGAAGTGATATTTGCGGTCTTTAGGTCGTGTTCAGGCCATTGAATCAAGGAGGATACTTGAAAGGCTTGAAACAGGTTGAAGGAGATCTGGTTTGGTGAGGTCGGGACGGGAAGTGTCGCAGACGACGGCCGGCCGCGCGACGGGTTGTCGCGGCCGCGTTTAGGCGTCTCGCCTCCGCGCCATCGTGGCTCGTGGCGCGGCCAGGCTCCTTCTGGCCGGCCCACGGGCAGTTCGTCGCCCGGTGAGTGTTCTTCGAAGCTCCTTCTTCATATTTTTGATCTTTTTGGGTTTTTCTGATTTTTTGTGCTTTTGGGGTTTATGAAAATGCTGTAAACTAAGAAGAAACCAAAACTAAAAATTACTATGGTAAAAGAGATGAGAAAGAGAATACCTAAAATGGGTTGCCTCCCATTGAGCCACTCTTATTTAAAGTGTTTTAGCTAGACTTTTCCGTGCCTTAGGCGACTACTGCGTCGTCTAAATACATCGTTTACTTTATTTCTTCAGGCGCGGCTAGATATGGCTTGACTCGTTGCCCGTTCACGGTGAAGAACCCTCCATTCTTATCCCAGAGCACGACTGCTCCATACGGTTTAACTTCCTTTATCGTGAATGGTCGTGACCATCTTGACCTTAGTTTTCCTGGGAAGAGTTTCAAGCGAGAGTTGAACAGCAGCACTTGGTCGTTGGCTGCAAATGTTCGCAGGATTATCTTCCTGTCGTGGTAGGCCTTAGTCTTTTTCTTATAGATCCTAGAGCTTTCGTAGGCCCTATGCCTCATCTCGTCCAGCTCGTGTATTTGGATTTGTCGCCTTTCCTTGGCTGCCTTTATGTCGAAGTTTATCTTCTTGATAGCCCATTGCGCCTTGTACTCGATCTCGACTGGCAGGTGGAAAGCTTTCCCGTATACCAAATGGAAAGGGGTCGTGCCCAAAGGTGTCTTGTATGCGGTCCTATAGGCCCATAAAGCATCGTCCAGTTTTTCCGACCAATCTTTTTGTTGGACTCCAGTCGTCTTTTGCAGGATTGACTTAATTTCTTTGTTGGAGATCTCTACTTGGCCGCTCGTCTGTGGATGGTATGGTGATGCCACTTTGTGCCTTACTCCATTCTTCTTTAGTAGGTTGTCAAAGACTCTGTTTATGAAGTGCGATCCTCCATCGCTTATGACAACTCTTGGGACTCCAAAACGGGGGAAAATGATCGTCTTGAACATCTTGATGACTACGCTGGCTTCGTTTGTAGGGCTTGCTATTGCTTCTACCCACTTAGAGATATAATCGACCGCTACGAGGATGTACTCGTTCCCATAAGAGGTTGGGAATGGTCCCATGAAGTCGATCCCCCATACGTCGAATACTTCTACCTCTAGGATGAAATTCTGCGGCATCTCATTTCTTCTGCTTATATTTCCCATCCTTTGGCAGGCGTCGCATTTTGAAATGAAAGTATGCGTATCTTTAAACATAGTCGGCCACCAGAATCCGGCCTGCAGTACTTTAGAGACCGTCTTGAAGTTGGCGAAGTGTCCTGCGTAGGCAGACCCATGACAACCGTGTAGTATGCCTTCTACTTCTTCTTCTGCCACGCATCTTCTGAATAGTCCGTCCGTGCATTGTCTGTATAGGTAAGGTTCGTCCCAAAAGTATTTGCGTGATTCTTGCAGAAACTTTTTTTTGTTGTAGCCCACGAACTGAGGTGGTTGGATATCGGCTGCTAGGTAATTTGCGATGTGTCGGAACCATGGTGTGTTGCATGCTGCAGAATTCGCCATCGGAGGATGTCTTATCGTCGGCTCGTCAGTTACGGGAACTGCATTGATCGCGTTTAAACTCTCTTCTGGGAGGCCATCGTTTATAGGGGTCGTGTCCCTAAATGATACTCGCGAAAGGTGATCGGCCTCCCCGTTATCAGCTCCTCTTCGATCTCTTATCTCCATGTCGAATTCTTGGAGCAGGAGAACCCACCTAATCAGCCTAGGTTTTGTGTCTTTCTTTGTCATTATATGCTTGATCGCCGCGTGATCGGTGTGTACTATGACTTTCGATCCAACTAGGTATTGGCGAAACTTTTCGAAAGCGAACACGATAGCTAGAAGTTCCTTCTCTGTCTTCGTGTAGTTGCATTGGGCGTCGTCCAGGGTCCTGCTCGCATAGTAGATTGCGTGCAGTTTCTTATCTTTCCTTTGTCCCAGCACTGCTCCTACTGTATAATCACTGGCGTCGCACATGATCTCGAACGGCTGTTCCCAATCTGGTGGTTGAACTACCGGGGCCGAGACCAGAGCCTTCCTGATCGTGTGGAAAGCTTGCAGGCACTCATCGTCGAACTTGAATTCTGTGTCCTTGCAGAGCAGACGGGTTAGCGGCCTTGCTATCTTGGAGAAGTCTTGAATGAATCTCTTGTAGAACCCTGCGTGACCCAAGAAACTTCGTATCCCTTTGACGTTCGACGGTGGCTGCAGGCTTGTCATGACTTCTATCTTTGCTTTATCGACTTCGATTCCTTCTGCAGAGACTTTATGTCCCAGTACCACGCCTTCTCGCACCATGAAATGGCATTTTTCCCAGTTCAGGACTAGGTGCTTGTCTTCGCATCTTCGTAAAACTTTCCCTAGATTATCCAAACATTCTTAGAAGGACGGTCCCTGGACCGAAAAATCATCCATAAACACTTCCATAAATTTCTCAATGTAATCAGTAAAGATTGATAGCATGCACCTTTGAAATATCGCAGGAGCGTTGCAGAGGCCAAACGGCATTCGCCGGTACGCGAATGTTTCGTAGGGGCATGTGAATGTCGTCTTTTCTTGGTCTTCCGGTCGTGTTGGGATCTGAAAAAATCCGGAATACCCGTCAAGAAAACAGTAGTATTGATGGTTTGCTAACCTTTCTAGCATCTGGTCGATGAATGGCAGCGGGAAGTGATCCTTCCTGGTCGCCGTGTTTAGCTTTCGGTAATCGATGCACATTCGGTGTCCGGTGATTGTTCTTGTAGCGATCATTTCGTCTTTGTCGCTCTTAATGACTGTAACTCCTCCCTTTTTCGGGACCACGTGAACATGGCTCACCCACGTGCTATTCGAGATCGGGTATATGATTCCTGCTTCCAAAAGCTTCATTACTTCCTTTTTGACTACCTCCATTAGGTTCGGGTTGAGCCTCCTTTGCTGCTCGACTGAATTTTTAGCGTTTTCCTCCAAGTGGATCTTGTGTATGCAAAGGTCCGGTGATATTCCAGGGATATCATCTAAGGAATACCCTATTGCTCTTCTGTATTTTCGTAGCTCGCAGAGTAGCAAAGTTGCCTCGACGTTGTTCAAGCTAGAACTTATTATTACCGGATAAGTAGAATCCTTTCCCAGGAATGCGTACCTTAACCCGGCCGGTAACGGCTTTAGCTCGACCTTTGGCGCTTTAAGTGGATCCCAAAGGTCCGAAATTGTCGTTCGGGCGTTTCTCGGTGGTAAAGGTTTGCGCCCTTGATCTCCTAGGTCTAGAAAGCGGGCGGGTCCGTCTTGGGGTTCGGTCTGATCCAGCATTCTTTCACAGCTTTTAGTCTCCTCACGACTTGGGTAGCCTGTGGCGCTCGTGTTTGTCAGGGCCACCTCTAGCGGGTCCTCCATAAGCATCTCCTCATATATCTCTTCCACAGCTCCTGCGAGTTCATCGATGCGAACGTTGATGAAGTTCTATTTTTCCTTATGGAACGTTGATGACCGCTCCTGCTGTGGATAATCGGGTCTCAAGGTTCCTCTTCGATATCTAGCACCACGAAGTCGGTCGGGATTGCGTAGTCCCCGATGACGACTTGGACGTCGACCAGAACTCCAACGGGCCGTCTGGTCGATCTATCTGCCAGGATTAGGGTGATCGTTGAAGGTAGGAATTCGTGGTATCTGAGTTGGGTCGCTACAGAGAGCGGCATCATATTGATGCTTGACCCCAGATCGCATAGAGCCCGCTTAAACACTTCTTTTCCAATCGAACAAGTGAGTGCAAAACTCCCCGGGTCTTCGCGTTTTCGTGGGGGAAGGTTCTGAATGACTGAGCTGCATTCTTGCGTGATCATCATAACTCCCTCTTCCATGGTCAGAGAGTTGGTAAGGATACTCTTCATGTACCTTCTCAGCGTTGGGATCATGGCGCAGGCTTCTATAAAAGGTAGTCTAACGGAGAGCTGTCCTATTAGCTCCTTAAGTCCCGCTTTTTCTCTTTCTTTCCTAGGCGTGCTCAAACAGCGCGGATAGGGTGATTTGGTTATGTGGACCTGTTCTGGTGGCGATGGTGTTCTTTCTTCCTGCGGGGTGTCTTCGGCCCCGGCCTGCTCGTTGACGTCGCCCCGACTTTCGTCTCTGAGTACCTGTTCTGCTTTGCCGCTGTCCTTCTCTTTTTCCAATGTTTCTTTATCTTTTGGAAGTTCGGGTTCTTTGTAGGTTAACCCGCTTCTGAGTTCTATTGCCTTTACCGCGTCGTAGTGGCGTCTCTCTCCTTTGTCTTCTGGTTTTTTCATTCTCCTTTCTCCCTTGGTTAGTCTCTCGTTTTCTCTCGCCACTTCCCGTATTTCCGACGCAAGGTGTTCGATCTTACCATTAGTCTTATGGCGATTACGTTCGGCTTCTCTCCTAGCATCGCTTGAGGTTCTTTCGAAGAATCCATGAGCTCCTGTATCTTGCATTCAAGTCTACTGATTCTATTCGAATGGTCTTGAATGATTGAGTGGTCGAGGAAGTGATTCATCCCCATTAGATCTCGGGTTTGATTGCCACCGTTGTGACGAACTATGCTTCTTTCTAAATTCTCGTGATGGGGATCGTGGTTGCGGCGGCGCTTCGCGTCAATGTCGTGATCCGAGTTGTAACGCATGCGAAAATCTTGTAGTTCTCGGATGGCTTCTGACTGTTGTGTACGTTCTGAGTTCATTTTGGCCAGTGCACCCATTATGACTTTCAGAGGATCGTCTTCGGCTTCCTCTCCGTGACTCGTCCCATGCTTAGGATCATTGAGGCTGTTGTACTGGCTAATAGCCAGATTGGTCACAAATAGTCGCGCTCCTTTTACTGATTTTGATGAAAAGTCTCCATTGCTTGCAATATCCAGCGCGGCTTGAAGTTTCATGTTAACCCCTCAGTAGAACGTGCTGATCACGTGTTCATCGGTGAATCCGTGGTGTGGACAGTCACTTTCGTAACCCTTAAATCGCTCCCATGCTTCGATGAGAGTTTCACTCTTTTCTTGTTGGAATCCTTGTATCTTGTTCCTTAGGAGGTAGGAACGGGATTTAGTGTAGAAACGGTTCAGGAAAACCTTTCTGCATTCTTCCCATGTGGTTATGGAAGCTAGGGCTAAGGATCTCAACCATTTGCTTGCTTTTTCTCCTAAAGAGTAGGCAAACAGCATGCACATCAGGTAGTCTCCATTAATTTTGGAAATGGCGCAAATTCCTTCGAATGATTCGATGTGCTCGATGGGTTTCTCTGATGGTTGCCCTCGGTATTGGTTCTGATTAACCAAGTCTATTATGCATTTCTTTATCTCCAAATTGTCTCCTTCAGGTAATGTCAACCGAAAAGGGTTTCGGTCTTGGAAGGACTTGAGGGGCGCGTCGAATTCTGAGATTGCTGGCGCGTCTTCAGCGAACGTCTCGTCTTCGTCGCTCGACAGATCTTCTTCTTCTTCCACTCGTCGTTCTCCGTTTAGATTAAACGGGTCTTCAAGAGCTTCGGGGTCTCGGACTTGATCCCCCATTAGAGAAGTACCTGCAAAAGCGAGGAATTAAACGAAAAG
Source organism: Alliaria petiolata (assembly GCA_020283515.1). NCBI lineage: Eukaryota > Viridiplantae > Streptophyta > Magnoliopsida > Brassicales > Brassicaceae > Alliaria > Alliaria petiolata. Next base: position 30,075,454 of record JAHZTW010000003.1, read on the forward strand.
TTCA
>JAHZTW010000003.1:30097603-30138150 GCA_020283515.1 Alliaria petiolata
ATTAGTAATCTTGATTAGTAGTTAATTGCTTGATTAGCGCTTAATTAGTGATCATTAAGGCCTTAGCTCATATAGTTAGTCTTGTGGTGTCTCTTTTAGCTTGTAGTTTGCTTCTAATAGTTCCTTGTCTCCTAAATTTCGAATTTGGCTTAGATTAAATAGTTTCATGTATTCTTGTGTTGTTAATCTTAACCCCTATGGATTGACATCTCAAATACTACAATGACATGAGTAGTAGTGATTAATTGAAAGAGGAACAATCCTACTATCAATTTGGCGCCGTTGCCGTTGGGGTTTAGCATTAACCATTAGGATTTTGAATCTATTTGAGATTAAACTTTTATTTTACCTTGTTTTCTCATCTCTTTTCAAGATGATGAATTTTTCCTTATGTTTTGGTACTAACTTGTGTTCCTTGATTCTCTTATGCTTCAAAGGTACCAAACTAAAGAGAAGAGACATGGAAAGACAAGATCACTTGAGGTGTTGGAGAAGAACAACCAAAGAAGCATTCTCCCAACTCCTCAACCTCAAGAACGTGTACCTACCTCTCCCCAAGCTCAAAAGAACAAGCCAACAATTGGTAGCTTTGATGCTCTCATTATCATGAGTTGAGATTTGGAATCCATACTCCTCCAATAGAAGTCACGGCCTATGAGATCAAGCCAAGTCTTGTGAGGTTAATTCAATGCTCTAAGTTCTTTGGAAATGGAATGTAGAATCCTTATGATCATGTGGATTCCTTTGAAAGGTTGTGCAACTTGTTTAGCATTGAAGTTGTGCCCAAAGATAGCATCAAGCTCATTCTATTTCCTTTCTCACTTGGAGAAAAGGCACACCAATGGGAGAGAGCTCTACCATTTCATTTGATCAAATTTTGGGATGATTGCCAAAGAGTCTTCCTTCAAAGGTACTATCCCACTTAAAAAACAGTCCAAATGAGGAGGGACATCTTGAGTTTCAAGAAAGGCATACATGAGACCTTTCATGAAGCATGGGAGAGACTTAGAGGATACACTCGGGATTGTCCACATCATGGGTTCAAGATAGAAGTGATCCTTAGCATTTTCTATAGGGGAGTTGCTAAGGATCACAAATGTACATTGGATGTGGCAAGCAAAGGGCGTTTTGCAAACCTCACAATAGAAGAATGAGAGCTACTTGTTGAGAACTTGGCCAAGTCTAGTGAAAGCTACTGTGAAGGGCGTGATACAACACCTCTAAAGAGGTCATGTGAAGACTCCACATGGAAGGACTTGCAAGATAAAGTGGATAGAATGGAAAAGCTCTTAAGTGTGCAACAAAGAGGAGTTAGTTTGGTTCATGCGAAGCACCAAGAGGAAGCAAATTTCGTGGTCAACAATGGGAACTTCAACCAAGGGAGTAAGCTTCTCAATCAAGGGTCTAACCATGGAGTCCAAGGAAATCACCAAGGCTACCAAGAGAACCAAGAGATTTCTCAAATCTCTAACCAAGATGAGGAACAAAGAAAGGTTCTCCATCAAATCATAGAAGGCCAACAAATGAATGATATTAGGCTTGACAAGATGATGAGAGCAATAGATGACAAGATTGAGGGTTTGCAACATGAGATAACCCTTAATCTTGAACAATCAACCTCACATTTAGAAACCATAGAGTCCAAATTGGTTCAACTCTCTTTGCCATCCAAGAACCCAAAAGATTCAAGCCATGTCATTTCACCAATTAGTGATGCTGAGGCTGATGAGGAAAGTACATCCAATGGTTTTCATGGATAAATTGGAGACCAAAAGCAAGTAGAGGAGGTTAGAGACGTGGGCAAAGCTAGTTTACCTTCCATCCAATGGGTTCATGAAGAGAAGAGTGTTTTTGAGAAGAATAAAGGGGATGCATATGCTCTCAATGAAAATTGCCTAAGCTCTTTCTTCTTTTCCTCATTGGATACCAAGAAGGATGTGAGTAATTGTGTGATAAAGGATTTATTTTCACCCCCAAAAGCATGTAAGAATGAGAAAGAATCTCATGAAGAGAATGTTTTTTGTTATGGTAATGTTGAAGAAGCTTTAGCATTGGATGGAGTTTGCTTGGAAACTCTTTTCTCTACCACATTGGAAGATGAGAATGAGAATAGCAAGGGGTAAAAGATAGGTAAAGTCAATATGTCTAAGAAGAAGCCAAACCAATACAACCATCCCACTCTTGCTCCATCCTCTCACACTATGAGTCTACACCCTTTTAGACTCATAGATGGAGCCATTGAGTACACTGTGAAGTGCAATTGTATTCTTAAACCCTTTGCAAGTGTCAAAGCCATTTGTCATTCCACAATGAAGGAGAATGACAAGGAAAGGGTTGAAGAACTACTCTCCAAGGTTCTCACGCTTAATCTCACACATGGCACAAGCCTGGATCCATCCCTTGCAACTCATCTCACCATGACCACCTCAACAAGGAGTCCCACTACTCCTCCTCTCCAACTCCCTAAGGACAAAGGCTAGGGCCAAGGTATGGTCCTCTTTCTATTTCATTGTATATACAATTTTGTTTTTGTTTCTTTGGTCTCTCTTGAACTTCTATTACACAAGGGACTGTCTAATTTAAGTTTGGGGGAGAGGTTGAGAGATTTAATCTTGTGTTTTGTGTTCTTATTTTCCCTTTAAGCATATTTGAGTCTTCATGCATATACATTTGCATATAAAAATCAGAAAATTTTCAAAAATTTCAAAAAAAAAATTCATGTATCTTGCATTTGCATTTGTAAATTTTGTAGGATTGAGTCTAGATTTTGTATCATGTAGGTTGCATCATTCACGTGCATAGGGGGCAATTTTCCTTGTAAAGTGTTTTAAGCTCATGAATTGGTTCAAGGCCCTAGTTAGTAGTCCTTTGATGCTTTGTGCAAACTTTGAAAGTAAGTTCTAACCATACTTGGATCATTTGTTTTAATTTTCTTGGCTTAAAGTTGAAAAGAGCATGAATTGAATCCTTTCCTATCAAGTGAAACCTTAATATGGATTTTGAATTATCATACTTGTGCATTTGGAAAAGGATACATGGATTACAAAAAAATATTTAGGCTTTCTTATTCACTTCACCACTCTCTTGTAAGCCTAAATAGAACACCACACCTTAACCCTTACCCTCCTTTCAAGCCAAAACTCTTGTGTGATTGCAATTTGTGAGGCCTTATTTTTGATTGAACTTGGCATAAAGTGTTAGGTTTAGGGCGACATGTCTAGGCTCTCATATTGATGCTAGCTTTGCATATTGAAGCTAGTTTTAGGCTGGATTTGGGGTTTGGTTCATGGGTGTTGTAACTGAAAATCGGAATTTTGATTAGGCTTTGAGAAGAAGTTGGTATAAGAAGTGAATGAAAAGGGTACATAGTTTTAAGTGGTTGACCTTGAATTGTTTTGTGTAAAGCTCAAGTTAAAATGAAAAAAATGATAGCTCTCTTGCAAAATAAAAAGAAAAGAGCCAAAAGGCCAAATGCAAAAAGAAAAGAAAAAAAAATACATATGAGGAGAGAGCTATCCATTGAAAAGAGAAGAGCTAATTTTTGTATGGTCATACCACTAGCTATAAGGAAGGTTGAAGAAGTATCCCTAAGGCAAATGTGATTGGTAAAGTTCTTGTGGGTTTGTACTTGGAGTTTTATTTGCTTGACTATGGGTATCTTTAGAGGGTGAGTGAGATAAAAAAAAAAAAAAAAAAAAAAAAAAATGAATGAGAGGGGAATTAGGTTCATTGTTAGTTTATATGGGTAGATGAGAGTCTAGTCATGTATGCATACATTGCCTTTTACCTTTAGCATTATGCATAAGTTCAATCCTTTTTGAGATAAACCATAGCTTGGAATACCCACATGAATGAGATCATTTTTATCTCATAACCTTGTCCCTAGCCAAATGTATTCGGTTTTAAATGCACAAGTGTGATCCACGGTTTGAGCTTTAATGAATGTTAAAGGTTAGGATTCTTGGATTGTTTGGAATAGACAAGTCTTGATTTGAGATTCAATGTGTGATGAGTATGGCTAAGTTTTTTGGAGTAGAGTTTGTGTACTGCATCCTAGGATTAAGAACAAGGACCATTGAATTGATTTATTTGCTTGACACCTTTGGATTTGAGTCCCCACCTTCAAACCTCTCTCCTTAGCTTGTGTTTCATTTGCTTGGGGACAAGCAAAAAGCAAGTTTGGGGGAGTTGATATGTCTATAATTTGCATCATATTTACCTCCATTTAGTGTAAGTTTCTTATCATTTAGGAACCTAATTAAGCATCATTGTATTGCATTTTGATCATTTAGAGTTCTAGGGTGTATTTGCATAGTCTTTGCATATTTTGGTGCATTTGGAGTCTTGATCAGGTGATTTGGATGCTATGGAAGCATGAATGGAGTTGGAGAAGGATGGCATAGCAAAGGAAGGGCAAGAAATCATCAAGAGGAAGAAGAGAAGCAGCTAAATGAGAAGCAAAAGTCTTGTAGAAGCATATCAAGCATTTGGAGGCGCAAAATGTATGTGTCTGGAAGAAGGCCTTGAACTTATAATCTGACTCTGAAGCCTTCTTAAGAGTTGTAGAGGATCCATTGTGCTTTCTAGTGCCGTTGGAATCAAGTCATTCGGACCCCTGGTTAGAAAGTTACATCGATTTTAAAACGGTTCGACGAGGCGGTTCGACGAGGCTGGCCGAAACTTCTCTCCAGGACGATGTTTCGACCAGAAGTTTCGACGAAGCCTCACCGAAACTTTCCTCCAGGGTGAAGTTTCGACGAGTATTTTCGACGAACCTCGTCGAAATTTTCCCAGACGATTTCTTTTTGGCTACAAATCGGATCAAACGAAGACTTTCCGTTTCGATTCAGCCTTCGAGCTCTTCATGAAAGTTGTAGGTAATTGAATCACCTTTCATCTGGAAGTGGTTTCATGTCATTATGAGCTGTGGTTAGGGAGATATGGCGATTTCCGCAAGACTGCTACCCCGGGTCAAAACCCGGTTTGTTCCGGGTTGACCCGGTTTGACCTCCTTCCCTATAAATACTTAAAAACCTAATTTTTATGTATCTTCTCTTGGGCTTAAACCTAAAAAACGCCCCTTTGTGGTTTTGAGGAGATTTGGAAGATTTCTTTTAAGTTTAATGCAATTTGATTCTTGTTTCTTCTAATCTTTCTTTTTCTATTCATCTAATCATGTTTACTAACACTTCTTGCATGAGATTTGTTAGATTAGCTATGATTAGTGAGTAGTCTCTTAGGAACTTGGGGATGGGTTAGATTTAGGGTTTTCTAATGGTTCAATCTTGCAATCTAGGTTAGATTCTTTCATCTCTCTTCTTATTAAAGTGTTCTTAATGCCAAATAGCTAATCTTTTGCTATTTTGGATCATAAGCATTTCACACACCCACCAAGTGTTTGATGAAATGCTTGAACCACTTTTCTAAGAGATTTACATTCCTAGCCTAAGATATTAGTTGCCTAGGGTGTTTATCATGCCATTTAGACTTATTCTTATTGCTTGCTAATCATTTTAATGCTAACACATCATTAGTTCATTAAGGTGATTAGGAAAGGGATTAATACCACACATCATGGATTAGTCTTTATTAGTGATCTAGGCATAGAGATAACTGGTTTACTTGCTTAAATGATTGCAAGGTTGGCCATTTGAATGCCCAAATCAATGATTCCATCCGTAAGTTTCGTTTTTAGTCAATTAGTAATCTTGACTAGTAGTTAATTGCTTGATTAGCGCTTAATTAGTGATCATTAAGGCCTTAGCTCATATAGTTAGTCTTGTGGTGTCTCTTTTAGCTTGTAGTTTGCTTCTAATAGTTCCTTGTCTCCTAAATTTCGAATTTGGCTTAGATTAAATAGTTTCATGTATTCCTAGTGTTGTTAATCTTAACCCTTATGGATTGACATCTCAAATACTACAATGACATAAGTAGTAGAGATTAATTGAAAGAGGAAAAATCCTACTATTAATACCCTTTGTTGCCTTGTTGTTGTGGACCTTGAAAGTTGCCTTGTCTAGGTCCTGGGTATGTGTTCTTGTTCACATTGCCTCCTTGATTTCCAAACTGTTTTGGTGAGGGGTAGACTTGATCATTGGGGTTCCCAACGTTGTTGCTTCAGTAGGAGAGATTGTGGTTTTGGTACTTGGGAAAGTAGCCTTGTGGTCTAGGATAATCCTGGCCTCCTACCCAATTTGCTTCTTCTTGGCTTTGTTCTAGCTCCTCTAGAATATCCGTAGCCTGTCCCACAAAATGCACATGCTTTTGATTAGCAAGTACAAGCTTATCAATCTTCTCATGAACCAATTTCAACTCCCTCTTGTGTGACTCTAGATCAGACCCTATAGGTGCTCGGTCATAATCCTCACTGTAGTTCCCATCACTCAAGGCAAGGTTCTCGATTAACTCCATACCCGCGGTTTTGTCTTGGCCGAGAAAGTTTCCCTTACTCGCCGTGTCCAAGAGCATCTGAACCTTTGGCAGTGCTCCTCTATAGATTGTACTGTGTAGAGACTCTTCACTGAAGTCGTGGCGAGGACATTAGATTGTGTAATCCTTGAAACGTTTCATAGCCTCACTAAACGTCTCATTGCTTCTTTGTGTAAAGCCACTATCTCGCTTCTAAGCCAGGCATTCCGTGTGCTTGAGAAGAATTTTGAGAGGAATTTCTTCTTGCAATCAGCCCATGAGGTTATGGTTCCTTGAGGCAGGGTCTTCTCCCAATATCGAGCTTTATCACCGAGTGAAAACGAGAACAACCGCAACTTGAAGCTATCCTCCGAAATACCGTTTATCTTGATCATGCCACACACTTGCTCGAAGTTGTCCAAGTGTTCTAGAGGATCCTCCATGGCAAGACCATGGAACTTGTTGTTTTGCACCGGAGGAGGTGTGATGCCAAACCGATTGGTGTGGGTGTTTGGTGCATCACCCGCACCAATGATCCGTGGAACTCTTGGGACATGGTTGGGGTTTCCATTACCACTACCAGCAGCAACATGAGGTGATGGTATCTCCTCTTCATCAGCCATACCGTCTTCAACAAACTGTTCTTGAACTGTTTGATCTCTTTCCCTTCTCAACCGTGCGCTTCCAAGAAGGTGAATGTTGTCTAGAGGTGTGAGCAGATTGGTGTAACCTCTAGACCTCAAATTCATGTACCTGAAAATAAACACAAAGAGGTATTTGAGTTTATCAATCCAACTTGGCAATGACGCCAATTGATAAGTAGAGTTTTTGTCTCTTTTTAAATACTCAACACTACTCATGTTATTGTAGTATTTGAGGTTATCAATCCAACTTGGAAAGGAAAGGACACTAAGAATGCAAGAACAAGATTAGTCTAAGCCATATACGAATTTTTGGTTGGTGAAATGGATTTATAAAAACTACTTATGCAAGGTAAATAAATCCTAAAAGACAACTAGGCTAAAGAACAATACTTAAGGAAATTTCTAAAATTATAGATCAACAAAATCTCAAAGCTTAAAGATTTAAAACTACAAGTGCAAATATAAAGAGATCTCTAGCAACTTAAGAAATAAAAGATTGGTTCTTGATTTATCAAATATAAAAGAGAGATTCAAGGCCGAGGGTTTAGATTATGGGAGATTCAAGGTTGGATCTTCGGTTTAGACAAAAGTAGATCTACACAAATATTGAGCTAATTCTAAGCCTAAGAAACGGTTGTAGATCATTCCACGGTTAGTGGTTCCGAACCTTCAAAAAACCTTTCCCTCCAAACCCATGGTGTATGGTGGAAAGGATCGGTTGATGAGAAAGTGAGAGCCTTTCTTAATCTTGGCTTAACTAAACCCTAATCTCCACCGTCGTGGCTTAAAAGGAGATAGTTTCTTGGATGGGTTTATGAGATTCCTAAGCCCTCATGAGGTAAGGAAATCTCTATGGACTCAAAGATTGATAACTATGTTTTTACACAGATTTATCAAATCCTTAGTCGCGTTTGTCAGTGTAGTACTTAAGGCAATCAATCCAACTCAGGTTGTTGAAAGACAAAAGGAATGCAAGAGCTCAAAGCTAAGCTAAGTCATTTTCGGGTTAAATGGGGGGATAATTGATATGGGTCAAATTTACCCTAGAGCTACACTCTCAAATTAAGAGATCAGTTGTAGTATTTAGGGATCGAATCAACAGAGAAGGGATAGTCACACAGCAGTTTTCTAAATTCGAATTAAGCTAAGTAGAAATAATCAAAAGTAAAGACAGAAAGCAATTAAAAACGATGTAAACTTCAAGAAACAAAACGCTAGGTTCAGGGAAATTCTCAGGTGATCTAAATTGCAGGTCTAGACAGGATGTTAGGAATTATTAAGCACTGTTCTAGAACTCGAAACACTAATGTAAAATCAACCAACTCTCGCTGCGAAGATTATCTATGTCTAAACCCTAGAATTCCAAATCTCTTTGCAAATTCTAATAATTCAAACAAGCATTAATATCAGGTTCGATTGTTCACAAAACCCTAAATCAAATCTCTTTGCGAATAGGTATTTTGCTCATCTAACATTAGTTCATGCAATTAATAATACTCTCCCATCTATTAATCAACCTAAGATCAGATTCTAGGTCGTGAAGCTAGAATAAGCATTAAACACAAATCCAGATGAAGAACTCTAATGATTTTATCCTAACAATTTAATTTGACCTAACAATTCATTAATCATCTTTGAAAACCCCTAAACCTAACTAGCAAACTACTCAGACATGATTAATGAAACAAAAATCATAATTTGAATATAAAACATAAAAGAAATCAATAGAATCAAAGGAGTTCCAAATTTGCTCTAAAGGAGACAAATTCTTCTCTCTAAAATCTCTCTAAAAATCTCTCTCTAAATAATGTGTGTTGTATGCCTAAACAATGGCTGAAAAACTCTATTTATAGGCCTAGGTTCGCATCTTCAATTCCTTGGAGGATTAGGAAAAGTTTTGGAGATTTCATTTTCTTCAAAATATGGAAACTTCTCGATTCTGGAAATTGGAAAACCTGGTGTCGATCAACACAAATGGTGTCGATCAATTCCTTGGAGGATTAGGAAAAGTCTTGGAAATTTCCTTTTCTTCAAAATATGGAAACTTCTCGATTCTGGAAATTGGAAAACCTGGTGTCGATCGACACAGATGGTGTCGATCGACACCTTGCGTGTAAATCCGCTCCTGACTTCATCACTTCGTGAATTTATTCCATTAAGCTCCAAAATGCATCCAAATCTCCAATTTATCTCCAATTGTACCTGAACCTGTAAAGACTCTATATAGACTCGAAAATAGCCAAAAGACTCTATAAAAACACTTTATCATGGTCTAAAAATGGGTAAAAACCATGATATATCAATAATTCCTAATAAACTACTTGTGACAACCTACTGAACTTGAAAACAATTTTAAAACCCCTACTGGGATGTTAACTAACTAGCAGAGAACATCTAGGAATTTAAATGGCTCAGTTACTAATTTTTATAAAATCAAAATATAAAGACAGAATAACTAGGCGATTTCTAGCTAATGAAATGATTTTTAAAAACTAGGAATAAAATTCTACAGACTTCTAACTAATTACCAGGGTGTGAAATAAGATATTAGGGAATTATTAAAATACTAGCAAGACCAAGAACTCAACCTTATGAATTTAAAGACCCTAATGAAGGCATTAAGCTAAAAAGATGATTTTTGAAAAGCTAAGACATAAAATGTAAACTTTAGAACTAGAGAATGATGATTTTAAGTTTTCAAAGGATAATAATGGATTCAAGGTTGGGTATCACGCTTAAAGAGGTTCAAGATTTGAACTTGGGGTTTTGAAAACATAGATCTACACATTTCAGTGCTATCTCTAGGCCTTAAGAAGCAAAAGCTAGATTTATCCATGGTGTGTGGTATAAATCCTTTCTTCAACCATGATGTTGGGTGGAAAGAAAGGATGAGGAGCATGAAGCGAAGATCTTAAAAAGTGGTCTAATTAGCTCCCTAAGCATCCATAGCGTTTGGGAAAGGATGAGCTAGCCTCTTGGATTTGGATTTAAGGGATCTCCTAAATCTTTCTAGGACAAGGAAATCCATGAGATCAAAGGGATCTTTCTCAAGAATCCCTAGGCTTTAAATGCCCATATCCAAGAAGAGATTAAGTTAAGAGCAAGAAAAGACCAAAGCTTAAACCTTTAAACACTCCCTAATCACCCCAACCTTAAACCCTTGGGGGATCACTCACTATGCATGATTAAAATGCTTGAAAACGTAAAGGAAGAAAAGCTAAACATGATTATGCGACTAAGCAAAGGAAATTAAGAGAAATGCTTCAGATTAAGAAAAGATTAAGGTTTACAAAAAGATTAAGGTTTACAAAATATCAAAAGCTTAAAAACTAACAATGGCATTTTTTCGCTAAAAGAAGGAGGAGACAGATTGTATGAATGAGGATCTGTGACCAAAAATAGGTCAAAAACCTTTTATACCAAAGAGGAAATGGTCCCCTCACTAAACTCCAAAATGTGAGCTGTCCGGATAAGGTTAGATATCGAGCTCAGTCGTCGATCTCTAGCTCGACCTCTCGCGTAGAACGCCCTCCTTTGCTCGATCGTCGGGTTTATCCAGTCAGGCGGATCGAGTGCTTCTATCGATCGTCTAGTCGATCCTTGGATGATCGAGTCGTAACCTCGATCTGGCTCTCGTTCTTCCCGGGTTCAGTTTCCGTGTCCGTACTCACGTTCGATCTTCTTGGTCGATCTTGAGCTCGATCCTCTTCCTTGAAACGACCCGAGTGTCTCGATCTTCTGGTCGTGCCTAGCTCGATCTCCACCTCGATCTCGGTTCCTTTGCTGCATGGCCGAGTTCTCCCAAGTATCCATAAGATCCTTTTCGATCCTTAGCATATCCACGCACTCTCCATAGCTCAAGTGTATCCAAAACAACCTGGATATGATGCAAGAATGTACGAAATATGCAAATGCTAATGCAAAGTGCTCTAGGACCGAAAATGAGACAAAAGTTACAATTTTTCTAAGTATGAATGCAATATGAATGCAATTAATTCCTAAATGCAAGCTGAATGTGTGAAATATATGAGTATATCAAAGATCTCCATCGAGAGTCTTTAGCTTTAATCCCTCCAAACCAAGAAGAGTTAAGGGTTATAAACATGCTAAACCTCTAGAAAACCTCTGGAAACCCTTAAACCTCCCTAAACCCCTCGGCCTCAAACCTTAAGGCTACTACTTGCTTATCATCATTAAACACTCCATAATCACAAGATTTGAAATGCTAAACATGATTAACGTTAAACAGAAAGAAGATTAAGATTAAAAAGACAAGTTCTTGTTTATAAAAATCTAAAAGTGCGATTACAAAAGCTTAAAACCTTACCAATGGTGGCAAGAACAAAAGAGGAAGAAGGCAAAAAGCATAAAGATAAGATATCCCAAAAATTAAGGGTTTTAGCTATTTATAGCAAAGGAGAAATGGTCCCCTCAAGAATATGTGGCTAAACAAGATTAGAAAGCAAGAACAAGAAGAAATAATTAAGAGAAGTGCAAAAACTAAATTAAAAATAAAAGTATTTCTTAAAGATAAACTAAGATGAAACTAAAAAATGTCTAAAAGGGAAGTGAGGGAGCTCGTGAGAAGAGGCTAAGAGTATTTATAGGAGAGCCACAAAAACCCTAAGGAACCTTATCCTCACAAGCAAAGAGAATCCAATGCTAAAAGCAAACTTTGGACTCTTGTGCTCTTTGGACTTTAGCTGCAACGGCTTCATACAGTTATGGTACCCCTTTTTGGCTCCAATCTCTTGTCTTCCCAGCAGAAGCTTCATCAGGCACAAGTAGTTATGCTTGCCCGTTATACACTAGCTTGTCGAGCTGTCCAGACCGATGCTCACTATTTCCACAGTAACTTCTGAACCGCCGATCGTAATGACTTCATACTTCCACCAGACGAAATCTACCTCGATCCTCTACATATCTTATGAAGACATTAGAAGCTCAATAGAGCCAGAGACCTTTCGTCCGAGCTGATCTTTCCACAACGGGTTGTCCATTTCGGTTTAGTTGATTGATTTGGAAGCAGACGTCTTGCTTTATATCAGAATGAGGTCGCTGTGGCTGACCTTGGTGGCTGTAGAAGTCTTCTCTTTTGCTCCTTCTTGCATTGGCTACTCATTGGTTCTTCTCCCAAACTTCATAGAACCTCCACAAGCTCCAAAAGTACCGGCCAAGCACTCCAAACATGCAAAATATGCAATGCCTATCCTAAAACTAATATGAATGAAGATGGGACAAAAACTAATGAATGAATGCATAAAAGATACCAAAACATATACTAAATGCATGCTAAAAAGAAGTAAAATATGGAGATATCAACACCCCCAAACTTGCCTTTTTGCTTGTCCTCAAGCAAACAAAGACAAACAAGAGAGTGTGGTTTGAAAAGGGGTGTCCAAAATGCCATTAAAAGAGATCAAATCAACGTCCTTGTTTAAAGTTCTAAGATGCAAATCAAATGTATTCTACTCCAAAGTCTTAGCTACACTCATCTCAAAATACAATGCACTCAATCTCAACCTACACACACAATCAAATCATCCTCTCCCTTTAACATTTATTAAAGATCAAAACCGTGAATCATGCTTATGTTCATCATTGAACATTTATGTTCATCATTCAACTCATTTGGTTAAGGGAAAGGTTCGCGAGTTAAAAATGAACTCGAAGTGAAAAAGTTAAGTGTTTAGCAAGGATCACTCAATGAAAGGAATCTCCTTAATGCAAAATGCTAAGGGTAAAAACTAACCGATGCATACAAGGATAAATTCTCATATACCCAAGCACCTAATCATTTTCTACCTTAGTCTAAACCATGTTCCCTTTCCTAAGCTACCCTTTCCCGAGTCTTTTCGCCTTGTACCCATTTTCACTCCTCGTTTCACCTTCCTTGGTCATCTTTGGGGGACTTCTTCTTTCTTCTTTTGAGATTGGTTTCGGCTTTCTCTTTGGCTCATTTGGTGGCGCTCCTATGTTTTTCACCCTTGGTGTTTGCTTGGCCGATTTTGACTTTGTTGTTTGGCCTTATTTTGCTTCCTTAGAAACCCCTTTTCTTCTTTTATTTTGAGCTTCTTTTGCAGCAACCATCCCTTCGACTACATGTCCCCCGCTTGACTCAATAAACCTCCCTTCCGTTCTTTCTTTTCCCTTATCCCAAGATAAACATTTAGCACAACTCTACCCTAGTCTACCCGCGGATAACGTCTTAGCATAGCGGTATCATGCCGTTTTTGTCCCCGTGAAACACCTAGCCTATGTTGACTCGAGATTTGAGTCAATGTCTACATGAGAATCTAACCTTGTCAGCTTATACCCAACACCTTTTGGCTAAGAAGATTCGAAAAATATGCAAGAGGCCTCACATATCGCTCACAAAAGTGTTTAAGGTTTAAAACAAAGGCTTGGCTTGGGTGTGGTAGAGTTATTTGGACTAGCAAAGAGTGGTGAAAAGGAAAAAGAAAGTCCAAGTGAAAATCCATGAGTTGAAATCCAAAACACAAGCATGATAATTATGAATCAATATTTACGGTTCAAGTATAATTAGGGAAATGAATCAAATCAAGTGTGCTTCAACAAAGAATTAAATAAAAAAGTATATGGTCCAAGTGTGGTTCAACCTTAAATTCAAATTTACTTAAAATGCATCAAACAACTATGAACAAGGGCGTTGATCTAATGATTTAAAATGACAATTTACAAGGAAATTCACCCTTTGCAATGCTAATTAATCCTATATACTATGCAACTAGACTCAATCTTAGAATGTAAATTCATCTAAATGATTGAAATTATTTTTTTATGCATGAGACTCAAGATGCAAAAGGAAAAATAAGAAAACAAAACACAAAGTCAAATGACACAAACTCTCCTCCAAACTTAAATTACACAGTCCCTTGTTTAATAAAAGTTCAAGAGAAGAACACAAAAACACAAAACATGTAAGGAGATATGGCAGTCACAAGGAGTGAAGTAGGGTTTAGGAAGAGAGAAGACTTACATTGGATTTGCTGTCATATCGGGCTAAGACCGTTGCAACAGCTCGTTATGGGCTACTCAACTGGCTTAGACCGTTATGACAGCTTGTTTTGGATTCTCTAGGGCTCAGGCCGTTGCACCAGCTCGGTGTGGCTCCGATATCCGGCACAAGCCGTTGCACCAGCCAGTTTTGGCTCTGATATCGGGCACAAGTCGTTATTCCAGCTCGTTTTGCCTTCTCTTGGGTACAAGTCGTTGCACCTTGTCGGTGTAGCACCGATATCGAGCACAAGCTGTTGCACCAGCCCGTTTTAGCTCCGTTGGTCCCCTTTTGGTAATGGTTCATGACCACCATGACCCTCTTGACTTGGATAAACATGAGACTGCCTCACAAGTGCGCTTGTTTTGTGTCTCTAGCTTGACTCCCTCATTGAAACATTGTACCTAAAAGAGAATAAAAATAAAACAAAAATCAGTGTTGAAATAAATGCTTAGTCTAAGTAAGAACTCTATCTCAAATGCTTTAAAAACTATCCTAAGCGGCAACGGCACCAATTGATGCATAGGTTTTTTTACATTTGGTCAATCCTCAAACACACATGTCATTGTAGTATTTGAGGTATCAATCCACTTGGGAAGCTAATGGCACTTGAGATATAGAGAACTATACTAAGCTAAGCTAATAGAGAAGGTTTTGAAAGCTAACAACCTAAATGATTACCAAAAGCAAAAGAGAACAGAAAACAAAAGCTAACACAACCTAAACTAAGATTAAAAAAAGAAAAGACAAAAGAGGTTCCTAGGATGAGATAAATGATCTATGATGAACAAGGGGATCAATGATGGCTTATAACAACATCTTGACCTTGGGTCTTAGATGGTAATCCTTAGGCATATGGTTTCTAATCAAGACTAATACACTGTTGTGATAGAAGTCACTTTGCTATCTCACAACCTAACCTCGTTCCCGCATAGTGATACATGAGGATAGCAAGCAAGAATACCCAACCCTATAAAGCCGAAATCCCCTAGACAAATGGTCCGTCTTAATCTAGGAAGGGTAGATCTCTTGTTTATGGGTTTGGCTAAGTAAGCATGTGGCGTTCATGTCAAGCCGCCTATAGTCTTTAGACTAGTTGATCAAGCTAGACTAAGCATTGAGAACAATAAACAAGAAAGGATTAAGATCATTAAGTGCATAAGCATCAAGATCTATCACCATAAATCTTTCACATCCTAAGAACCACGAAATCACTACTCCCTAATCATATAGTTAACGTCTAGATCCATAAGGAAATAAGAGCTAAGCAATATTAGAGAGAAGATCAATGACAAGAAATAAAATAAAGGCAAAGGCTTTACCAAGAAATGCTAAAGAACAAGTCTTGATTAACCATAAACATAAAAGAAAAGTTCTTGAACTCAAGAACAAAATGAAAGCTTAAACATAAATCCTAATCATGAGTAACCACGAAATTCTATGAAGAATATGTGGCTAAACAAGATTAGAAAGCAAGAACAAGAATAAATAATTCAGAGAAGTGCAAAAACTAAATTAAAAATAAAAGTATTTACACGGTTCTTGAAAATAAAGATAAACTAAGAACAAACTAAAGAATGTCTCAAAAGGGAAGAGAGGGAGCTCGTGAGAAGAGGCTAAGAGTATTTATAGGAGAGCCACAAAAACCATAGTGAACCTTATCCTCACAACCAAAGGGGATTCAATGCTAAAAGCAAACTTTGGACTCTTGTGCTCTTCGGACCTTAGCTGCAACGGCTTCATACATTTATGGTACCCCGTTTTTGCATCCAAGCTCTTGTCTTCCCAGCAGAAGGTTAATCAGGCACAAGTCGTTATGCTTGCCCATTATACACTAGCTTGCCGAGCTGTCCAGACCGATGCTCATTATTTCCGCAGTAGCTTCTGAACCGCCGATCATAATGATTTCATACTTCAACCAGATGAAATCTAGCTCGATCCTCTACATATCTTATGAAGACAGCAGAAGCTGAATTGAGCCAGAGACCTTTCGTTCGAGCTGATCTTTCCATAACGGGTTGTCCATTTCGGTTTAGTTGATTGATCTGGAAGCAGACGTCTTTCTTCATATCAGGATGAGGTCGTTGTGGCTGACCGTGGTGGCTGTAAAATTCTTCCCTTTTGCTCCTTCTTGCCTTGGCTGCTAATTGGTTCTTCTCCCAAACTTCATAGAACCTCCACAAGCTCCAAAAGTACATGCCAAGCACTCCAAACATGCAAAATATGCAATACCTATCCTAAAACTAATATGAATGAAGATGGGTGATAAGTAGATATCTTCTTGGTATCAATTACTCAAGCTACTCATATCATTGTAATACTTGAGGATCAATCCATATGGAAATGCTTAAGACACTAAGAATGCATATAACTTCTTAATCCAAGTTTTGAGGTTTAACTAACAACCTAAGTGATCAAATGATGGGGTCTAGATAGTCGTCCGAGATTGGAGTATTTCTTTGGGGACTCGTCGAGCTATGAATTTGTAGGACCCTAAGCTGCAAGTTCACAGCGTGCGTTGTAGTACTTAGGGTATCGAACCACATGGAGGAGGTCAACTGCAAAACAGAGAATCAGGGCAAGCAAAGACGCAGGGAACTGGGGTTTTGGGGTAAGTGTCACGGTTTTTGCAGGAAATAAAGAAAGCAGTATCACGCCTTATATAGAAGAGGTTGTCAATCCCTTCTATAACCAACGGAAAAAAGAAAATCAATTTAAGAACTTGTAAAAAGGAAATCAGGTGCGCGGTGCACAAAAAGTAAATATTGAAGGGCGTAAATCTCGATTGAAAAGCAGATGGGGGAAAACACGTTGGGGATCTTCTGGGAAATCTATGGGGTTCTAACTAGTAATCAAACACGCAAAAGTTAAGCAAACGAGACTAGGCAATTTTCTCTAAACTGAATGATGAATGCATAACTTGTATAAATTGATAAGAAACAAAGAGGGTTCAAGAACAAATCAATCTCCCTCAAAGAACAAAGGCAAACCGCGAATACGAGATTCGCGGCCACCAAAAGAATTTTATAACTTAGGGTATTTCGTGATAAGTGGCTCTCTCTAAAAAAAACCTAAACAACGAGTATATATAGGTCTTCAAGTGCCCTAAGTCGTGGATTAGGTCTTGGCTTGCATAAGACGGCTACGAGTTTAAGTTGGGCTTCAAATGGGCTCGGGAATCGTAAGTGGCCTGGCAGGGCGAGCGACTGGCCGTGGTGCGGCCACTGGTCGTCTGGTTCGGCCGTGGCGCGGCCAGCTCGTCTTTCCGGGTGCTTGATGGACCTTCTTACTTCTTCCATAACTTGAGATCTAACAGTGGGATTGTTCTCAAACCACTTCGAGGTGAAAGGTGGCTGATAAGGCTTCCTTGTCTTCAAATATGAACTTCTGTCCTTGAGCACTGTTTCCGGAATTGTCCATTTTGCTCCAAAATAAGCGTCTTTTGCTAAGTTTACCTGAAAAGAGTCTTGAACAACCAAATACTCGAAATCTAGTGTTTATGCATTAAAACCTTAGTGAAATGCTCATTAAAGCACTCACTTATGATAGCAAAAATGGGTAAAATATGCATGTTATCATCAAAAAAACTAGACAAAAATTACTAACACCTTAATTAAGCAATGAATGCACTAATCAAGCAAATTAAAAGCTAATTAACTACTAATCAAGATTATCAAATTACTAAAACGAATCCAAGGATGGGGTTATCATCCTAAGGTGTTCCAAGAATCAATCTTTGATGTCAATCAATAACATAATATGCTAATCCCAAAACTTAGAACTCAAAAGCTAGACTAATCCACTTTCATGGCACTAATCCTTTCATTAATCACTCTAATCAAGATCAAACTTTCATTTGTGAATAGGAAGCTAATAAGCATTATGAAACAGTTCTAAATTGCTAATAAACACCCTAGACAATCACTTTCATGAACTAGGAATGTAAATCCCTTGTTTGGTTGGAGAATTTCAACAAACACCTTATGGGTGGGAAATTCCCTAAGGCCTAGTTATAGCTTGATCAAGGCTAAACTAGCATTTTAAACACTAAACAAGGAGGGAAATGAGAAGATTTAATCCTAGACATCAAGATTAACCCTTAAAACACCCTAGATCTAACCCATCCTTAGACCCTAATGAAACTACTCACTAATCATGATTAATCCGTTAAATCCGTTAAATCCTATGAAAGAAATAGAGATAAACATGATTAGAGAGATAGAAGATGAAAGATTAAAAGAGATAAGTACTAATTTGCATAAACTTTAAAGAAATGTCTTACAAAATCATTTAGAAACTAAAAGGGAAGGTTTTCTAAGTAAGAACAAAAGATTAAAAGATACTTAGGAAAAATTAGGTCTTTTTCTATTTATAGTGAACACTAGACGAACCGGGTCAACCCGGAACAAACCGGGTATTGACCCGGTTTTAGGCTGAAATCGGGCAGCGTATCGAGCTTGCTAGGTCGATATGCAGCTCGATACGCTACTAAAACTTTTTTTCAAGGAGAGTCTGATACACCATGCTCGATCTTCGGCTGAGGAACATATCGACCTGAGCAGTCCGACACAGATGCCCGATACGCTCTTTCCAAATCTCCGGGTGGCCTTTGTATCGACCTTAGTAGTCCGATACAAATGCCCGATACGCTCGTCTCGTCCTTCCTGCCGGGTCGTATCGACCTTGGTAGTTCGACACCAAGGTGGATACACTTCTAAAATTTGTCTGCTTCATGTTTGGCTCCTTTCTCTTCTTCTTCCTCGTCACTCAACTCACCATAGAGGTCCTCCAAGCATCCAAAGTACCTAATTAAGACTCAATATGCATAATATGCAACACCCTAAGCTAAAACTCACTAAATTCTAATATGGATGCAATTTGGACTAAAAGTAACTAAATGAATGCATAAATAGATGCAAAGCTATCTAAAATGGGTGCTAAAACATGGTAAATTATGAGTCTATCAACTCCCCCAAAGCCTTTTACTTGCCCTCAAGCAAACAAACATGACAAGTCCAAGAGAGAGGTTTAAAGGTGGGAGCTCAATATCCAAAAATGCCGACAAATACAATCAACTTAATGTCCTAGTTCTTAATTCTAAGGTGCATTTGAATTCATCCTACTCCAAAAGAGTTAGCCATGCCCATCTCAACAATCAAATGCACTAAGACCTCAATCTAGATATGCCTCCTTATCAAGCCAACTCTTTAACATTCATTAAATTGCAAACCGTGGATCATGACTATGCAATGCAAGTGAATTCATTTGGCTAAGGGACTAGGCTTTGTGATAAAAAAATGATCTTAATTCATGTGGCTTCCAATTCGCATAATGGTTTCACTCAAAAAGGATTAAACTTTATGCATAATGCTAAAGGTAAAAGACAAGTGATGCATACAAGACTAGACTCTCATCTACCCATGATGCTATCAATGGTCCTAAACAACTCTCATTTATTTTCTTTAAAGCTCACTCAACCCTCTAAAGCTACTCTTTTCCCAAGGCTTTTTGTGCCTTGCTAAACCCATGAATCTCATAAACCACTTCTTCTTCTTATAGCACTTAAGGGGAAACTTCTCTAACCTTTAACTTATAGCGAATGGTGTGATCTTTTAATAACCTAGCTCTTCTTTTCATTCCTAGGTAGCCCTTTTCTCTTTCTTTGGCTTTTTAGCCTCTTTTGATTTTTCTTCCTTTTCTATTACTAAGGCTACCCAATTCCTTTTTATATTTAGAGCTATACCTTTTTTTTTTCAAACACAAGATCCACCATTTCAAACTATGCTTCCCTTATTATCCTTTCAAGCCTTCTTTCATTCCCTTTCCTTCTACTACCTTTCCTTCTATTCCCTTTCCACAACATATCATGCTACAATGCAAGCATACAATCCATTCCAACACACCAAGCAATACCGCGACCCATACCCCAATCCCTAAGCCTAAAACTAGCCTCGATATGTGAGAGCTAGAATCTACATGAGAGCCTAAACTTGTCGTCTGAAACCTAACACTTTATGCTAAGTTTAATCAAAATAAGGCCTCACAAGCAATATCACTAGAACAATTGGCTTTTAAAGAGGTAAGGTAGGGTGGGAGTACTACTTGAGCTAACAAGAGAGTGGTAAAGTGAGTAAGAAAGCCCAAGTATGTTAAATATCCATGAATTCACTTTCAATGCAAGGTATGATAATTAAATGTCAAATTTTCGGTTCAAGTGAGTAGAGTTGGCTATCAATTTCAAGACCCTATTTCGACTAAAATCTAGTGGCAAGTGAAGTGGTCCAAGCATGGTTCTTCCTTACTTTCGAGATTTGTTCAAATGTAACAAAGAACTACTAACTAGGGCATTGAATTGATTACATGAGTTGGCATTTTACAAGGATCGGCTCATCATTGCTCACAATGCATATGAATGCCATTCCTACATGTAACGCAACTAGACTCAATCCTAGAATGCAAATGCAACATCGAAATGAATTTTTTTTTGGAAAATTTTCAATTTTTTATTTTTTGAAAATTTCAAAAATTTTCAAACTTTTCTGATTTTTCTATGCAAAAATATGAATGCATAAGACTCAAATATGCTAAAAGAAATAAGAACACACAAAACACAATGTCAAATCTCTCAACCTCTCCCCCAAACTTAAACTACACAGTACCTTGTGTAATAAAAGTCTAGAGGAGACCTCAATCAACATGACAATAAATACAAAATGAAAAGCTGAGAAGATATATGTACAGGGGAGGTAGAGGTACCTCAATTATCGGAGGAGGAGGAGGAATAGGAGGACTGCGAGGATGAGTCTATGAAAATCGGGATTGCGGACGTGCTTCCTAAGGGCATGTAGCACTCTTCTTCGGATGGTAGAAACTTCATGCTTTCAAGACTACCCATTAGCTCCATAGTCGAGTTTGGGAAAACACAGTCTCTTTTCCTGTTTTCTTTGTCGGTGAAGGGATGGGCGAATGTGCCCGGAGCTAGAGGAGGTCCGCAAAAACCCATGGCTCCCATGAAGTTGTGATCCATGTAAGCCCGATCCATGCACTCCCGAACGATGACAAGCCAACCCCGGCTTTGGTGAAAAGGGGGGGGGGGTGAGAAAACCTCATATGTAGATCGAGCACGGTCGAGACATCAACGCCCAAGCCTTGTTCTTCATTAGTGAAGAAGCCAAGACGCACCCATAATTCACGTCTTCTCCAAAGTTATCATCAATCGGGCCCTCTAAGTCTCCCGTTATCCAACCCTCATCCCACAAGGTCTCCTTCACTCCTTGAAAAAGGAAGCAAAGTTCGTTCTCCGATACGGGAGTGGATGTGGTTCTTCCCGAGAGTGTATTGGCAAGGAGTTGGAGCGTGTATCTAAACAAGGGGTTCCTCACCCATGTGATCTTGACTTTGTTGTTCCTAAAGTTCTTTTCACCTATTAGATTCCACAGCGACCGAGCTGGCTCGAATTGTGGGAAGTCCACGAGGTGTGCTTCGTCATTGAAGTTGTAGGCGTGGCATAACTCTTGCATGGATATGTTGAAGGTGGTTACCCCTAATCTTGAACCTTATCCTACCCGTCGATGGTGATGGAGAGCTTGGATCTTCTTAGGAGAAGTTTAACATTGAGAGGAAGTGCATAGTGGCTTCCGGGTATGTGGGGTAATCCATCGTTGCTAGACAAGGGAGCTACATCTTTCCAAGGAGATCATCAAAAGTGTCCAACATCCCAACCCCTTGTAAAAAAGCTCTGCTCGCGAACCTGGTTGGCTCAATGTGCATTCTCTCAAGCCTCAATTTCGCCCTTTTCTCCTCAAAAGTCCAACTCGTAAAATCCGCTCTTCGTCGTGCCGAGTACCAAGCTCCATTCCTTGATGCCATTGTACCTTTAAAATAACCAAAGCTCGGGTATGGACTTAGCAACTTATTTAGATCAAGAGAACAATCCATCAAGCCAGTCTTAAGCAAGGAACAAAGCCATACTTTCGGGTTTTCCCCCAAAGACCAACACTTAGCAAAAATTTGGCAAAACAAAATTTTCAAAACTTTCAAGTTGTCCAAATTCGAGTGTCTATTGGCAATCCATAATGATGGTTAATGCAAACTAATGCAAGTGAAAACCCCAAAATTTAACAAGGTTCAAGAGAGTAATTTGAATTTTCGCACCATGAACCCTAGATGCCGAATTTTTGAGAATTATTCGTGGAAATCCTAGTATGGTACTCGAAAATTGCTCCTTAACCATAATCAAACAATGCCCAATCCCTAAATCATCAATTGCAACATCCTAACACATAGCCCCCAAATTTTCCACCATTAGAGCAAAGAAGAAAATTTGGTTCTGGATGATGGACATAAATGGATATGAAACTCAATGCAAGCACAAGAATTCGAGCTAATGGCATTTGAAATCATAAAATTCGCTTGAGAATAGAGGAATGGAGGCAAAAATCGCGAGCACGTGAAGAAATGGGGTTGTTCGCGATTTTGGGGAAGAAGAAGGAGGGCAACCCAGTTTAATTCGAGTGAATTAAACCGGTCAACCCCGTTGACTTACCTAAAAAATAGCTTAGTAGTTCGATACATAGCTCGATACCCTTTCAGACATGAGTTTTAGGAGTGTATCGAGCTATGTAGCTCGATACAAACGTCCGATACGCAGGCTGAGATTCCCCGGGTCGGGAGTGTATCGAGCTTGCTAGCTCGATATAAACGTCTGATACACTTCCTCTGAGACTCATGTGAGAGCTGTATCGAGCTAGTAACATAGCTCGATAAAGCGCCAAAAATTCCTTGGCAAGCTTATTGCCCTTGGTTCATATTTCTTGATTCAAACCTGTCATCCACAAACACTATAAAACACATTATTGAAATGAAAAGTGCAATATGTACAAAGATAACAATGGGAATGCCTCCCAAGTGCGCTTGTTCTACGTCTTTTAGCTCGACTTTTCAAACCCTTAGGCTTGTGGAGGATCTTGAAGGGGAATGGTCTTTGCCTCTTCAACCGTGCCACTACCCAAGTACATCTTCTGTCTATGGCCGTTCACAGTAAACTCTCCACCACCTTGCCCAAAGAGTGTGACTGCTCCATACGGTAGGACCTCCTTGATTGTGAAAGGGCAGGACAATCTAGACTTTAACTTTCCCGGGAACAACTTCAACCGAGAGTTGTATAACAATGCCCTATCTCTAGCCTTGAATCCCTTTGGTTTCAACTTCTTATCATGAAATGCTTTGGTCCTTTTCTTCTAAACCTTAGAGCTCTCAAAGGCTTCCAAGCGAATATCATCTAGTTCTTGGAGATTGATCACCCTTTTCTCTTGAGCGGTCTTAATATCAAAGTTTAGGAGTTTAATTGCCCAAAACGCCTTGTACTCTAGCTCCACGGGTAAGTGACAGGATTTTCCATAGAGAAGAGAGAATGGTGACCTCTCAATAGGTGTCTTGAAAGCTGTTCTATATGCCCACAGCACGTCGTCTAGCTTGGAGGACCAATCCTTCCTTGTAGCACCAACTGTCTTATCTAGAATGTCTTTGATCTCTCTATTGGAAACCTCCACTTGCCCACTTGTCTGAGGGTGATAAGGGGTTGCAACCTTATGCCTCACTCCATATTTCTTGAGGAGACCTTCAAACACCTTGTTGATGAAATGACTCCCACCATCACTTATCGCAACCCTAGGAACTCCAAATATTGGGAAGATTATGGACTTGAAGAGCTTCACCACAACTTTAGCATCATTCGTGGGACTTGCTACTGCTTCTACCCACTTTGAGACGTAATCAACAACAACCAAAATGTATTTGTTGCCATGGGAGGATGGGAAAGGTCCCATAAAGTCTATCCCCCAAACATCAAACAAAATCCACTTCCAAGATTGGGTTTTGTGGCATCTCATCTCTCTTGCTTATGTTGCCTTTTCTTTGACATGCCTCACATGTAGAGATATAGGCATGAGCATCCTTGAACAGACTTGGCCACCAAAATCCTGCTTGAAGCACCTTTGTTGCTGTTTTAAATGTAGTGAAATGTCCACCATAAACTGACCCATGGCAATGATACAAGATACTAGGCCTCTCCTCTTGCGCTATGCATCTTCTATAGAGGCCATCTGAGCATCTCTTGAAGAGGTAGGGCTCATCCCAATAGTAGTGAGACACTTCCCTAAAGAATTTATTCTTTGTGTAAGCATCTAGAATAGGAGGTATATCTCCACACACCAAATAGTTCACAAAATCAGCATACCAAAGCAATCCCTTTTCCTCCAAGCTCTTGGCTTCTTCTAACTTCTTCCCCAAGTGGTATCCTTCTTTCACTACCTTAATTATCATGAGTTGCTCTTCGGAAAGAGAGTCATTGATAGGAATTAGCTCTTCAATCCTCATCCTTGATAGGTGATCGGCCACGCCATTCTCAATGCCCTTTTTATCAACTATTTCCATGTCAAACTCTTGGAGAAGAAGTATCCATCTCAGGAGTCTTGGTTTGGTGTCCTTCTTTGCATAGATGTATCTTAGGGCTGCATGATCAGTGTACACCACAACCTTAGACCCCACTAGATAGCTTCTAAACTTCTCAAAGGCAAACACCACGGCTAAGAGCTCATTTTCGGTTGTTGCATACTTCACTTGAGTATCATCCAAAGTCCTACTTGCATAGTATATGACATGCAATTTCTTATCTTTCCTTTGACCAAGGACAGCACCAACCGCATAATCACTTGCATCACACATGAACTCAAAAGGAAGATCACAATCTGGTGCTTGGACTATTGGAGCGCTCACAAGAGCCTCCTTAATCTTCAAAAATGCCTCAAGGCACTCTTCATCAAACACAAACTTGATAACTCGCTTTTCTTCTTGGTTAATCAAAACCTTAGCATGCTCATGTCATTGCAATACTTAAGGATCAATCCAACTTGGGAAGTTTGAAGGAATACTAAGAATACAAAAGCTATAAGTAAATCTAAGTGCAAACCGGATAAATGGGTGAACAATTCGAAGTAAACTACTTGTGACGACCTAATAAACTTGAAAACTATTTTAAAATCTCGACCAAGGGGTTAAGCAGCTAGAAAGCGGTAGATAAAGATTTAAAAAGCACGACTACTAGTTTTAGAAAATATAAATCTAAAGACAAATAAAACGGGGATATGGCTAACAACCTAAGATGAATTTAAAAAACTAGAAATAAAATTCTAAAGACTTGAAACTAATTACCAGGGTGCTAAATAAGATGCTAGGGAATTTATAAAATACTAATAAGACCAAGAACACAACTTTATGAATTTATAACAGCCTTAAAGCAAGAAATATGCAACTAGGTGTATTTAAGCTAAAGATTGAAACTTTAAACTAAAGAAAGGTGATTTTTCAAGATTTAAACTTTGGTTCTTAAAAACATAGATCTACACATTTTGTGCTTTCTCTAAGCCTTGAGAAGCTAAACTAGATTCATCCATGGTTTGTGGTATGAATCCTTTCTTCACCCCTTCCTCCTAACCCATGGTTCGTGGTGGAAAGAAAAGGTGAAGAACATGAAGCATGGATCTCAAAATGTGGCCTTACTAATCCCCCTCACATCCATGGCGTTTGTGAAGGGTTGGATTAGTATTTTGGATTTGGTTTTAAGGGATTTTCTAAATCTTTTTAGGACAAGTAAATCCCTGAGAACAAAGAGGTCTTTCTCAAGATCCTCTAGGCATTTAACGCCCAAATCCAAGAAGAGAATGTATTAAGAGCAAGAAAAGACCAAAGCTTAAACCTTTTAACCCTCTTAATCACCCGAAACCGTGAAACCTTGAGAGATTACTCACTCCTCATGTTTGAATCACTCATAAACACTGGTTTTGAGAGATTCAACATGTTCGGTTTGAGCTTGAGATAAAGATTAAACTAATAAACAAGCAAGATTAAGAAAAATACTTGGATTAAAAACTAAAGATTCAATTTTTACAAAATGAAAAGCTTAAAAACTTAAAAATGGCGTTCTTGCCTAAAAGAAGTAGAGACAAAACGTGAAAACTAGAATTGAAAGTGTCTTCTGGCCAAAAATAGGTTTAAGGCCTTTTATACAAAAGAGGAAATGGTCCCCCACAAGACGCCAAAAATGAGCTGTCGGATAAGGCTAGAGATCGACCAGTGTTGTCGATCTCTCTCTCGATCGTGCGCATGGAATGCCCTCTTTTGCTCGATCGTCAGCTCGATCCAGTCGGATGGATCGAGTGCTTCTCTCGATCGTCTTGTCGATCCTTTGGTGATCGAGTCGTGAACTCGATCTTCCTCTCGTTCTTCCTGGGCTTAAGTCCCGTGTCCGTACACTTGCTTGATCGGCCTGGTCGATCTTGACCTCGATCTTCTTTCTTGGAACTATCCGAGTGTCTCGATCTTCTGGTCGATCTCATCTTGATCGACCTACCTGCCTAGCTCGATCTCTACCTCGATCTCGGTTCCTTTGTATCATGGCCGAGTTCCTCCAAGTGTCCATGAGCTCCTCTTTGATCCTTAGCATGTCCAAGCACCCTCCATAGCTCCAGTGCGTCCAAAACAACCTGAATATGATGCAAGAATGCAAGAAACATGCAAATGCTAATCCAAACATGTCAAAATCCTAAAATGGGGCAAAAGCTACAAAAAATCTATGTATGAGTACAATATGAATATAATTATGTCCTAAATGCACGCTAAATGTATGAAATATATGAGTACATCAACTCCCCCAAACTTGCATTTTGCTTGACCTCAAGCAAACTAAAGACAAATTAGGAGAAGAGGTTTGAAGGTGGGAGCTTAATATCCAAGATAGTTAACAATAATAATCAACTCAACATCCTAGTTCTTAATTCTAGAATGCATTTGAATACTCCCTACTCCAAAAGACGTAGCCATGCCCATCTCAACATTCAAGTGCACTAAGAATTTAATTAAAACAAGTCTCCCTATCAAACAAACTCTTTAACATTCATTAAGTGTGAAACCGTGAATCATGACATTGCAAGGCAAGTAAAATCATTTGGCTAAGGGACTGGGTTTTGAGATGAAAATGATCTCTAGGAATGGAGTAGTCTAATCTTAACATCTTAGCTCTTCTTTGATCTCTAGGCAACCTTATATAAATTTATTTTCTTTGGCCCCTTTTTGGCTCTTTTGATTTCTTAAGACCACCTAGCAAATTTTTTTATTTACTTAGAGCTATTCCTTTGAAAACATAAGACTCTCCATTTCAAAGCATTCTTCCCCTTATTTTCCTCCAAGCCCTTTATTCAACACCACTTTCTTTTCATACTCTTCCATCAAAGATCAAATAGTACCACCGCCGATCAGACCCCCGAATCCTAAGCCTAAAGCTAGCCCCAAAATGTAAGGCTAGAATCTACATGAAAACCTATACTTGTTGTCCCAAACCTAACACTTTATGCTAGGTTCAATCGAAATAAAGGCCTCACAGATAATCACACAAGAACAATTGGCTTCAAAGGAGATTGGTTATGGTAGGGGTGCTACTTGAGCTAGAAAAAGGGTGGCAAAGTGGATAAGAAAGCTCAAGTATTTTAATCCATGAATTTACTTTCAATGCAAGCATGATAATTAGATGTCAAAATTCGGTTTAAGTGAGTAGAGTTGGCTATCAATTTCAAGACTACATTTCAACCAAAAACCAGTGACAAATGGGGTGGTACAAGCATGGTTCTTCCTTACTTTCAAATATATTCACAAGCATCAAAGAACTACTAACTAGGGTATTGAATTGATTACAAGAGTTAAAAATCTACGAGGATAAGCTCATCATTGCTCCCAATGCATATGCAAACAACCTAAATGAGAAAAAATTTTAGACTCAATCCTAAAATGTTTTAAGATGCAAATGCAAGCTACATGAATTTTTTTTTTTTTTTTTGAAAATTTTGAAAACTTTTCTGATTTTTTTGTATTTTTCTATGCACTTAGATGAAGACTCAAGGATGTAAACACAAAATAAGATTCAAATAAAACATGTCAAAGCATACTCTCCCCCAAACTTGAATGACAACGTCTCAGTGTCACATAAGTCCAAGAGAGAGCCAAAAATCGAAAGCAAAAATAAAACATGCATGATATGTACAAGGGTTGTTGTTTTGGTACCTCGGAGCTGGGCATGACCGGAGCTTGAGGTCGCTCTGGTCCTCTTGCTCTTTCTTGGAGTATTTTCCTCTATCCCCTTGCCCTTGCTCGTGGCTGGTTCTTTGTGAAGAGAAAGACGTCCAGCTCTGTCTTCTACTTGCGTCTCACGGATCTCAAAACCTCCGGTTGAGTGTCGTCTCATTGTATCGCCACCTTGGTCAACCTCTTCACTTAAGGTCATCTCCGACGAGCTTCCTTGGAGGACTTTGATCTTCTTTGCTAGCTTCTTGATCATCTTTCCTTGCCAGTTGTTAACCTTGCGCTGAATCTCAACAACTGAAGCAAGGAACTTTTCAGCCTTTGTCTGCGGCTCATAGTCAAGCTTGGGAAGATCAAAGTTCGAAGGCATCTCAGCATCTGTTGGAGGAGATTCCGAGGGTGAGCGTGTGAGCTGAGGAGGTGCCACTGTGTTCCCAAGAGGAGCAAAGCATTCTTCATCGCTTGGTAAAAACTTTATCGTGCCGATGCTTTGTAGATGTGTCTCGTCCGGGTTGGGTAGAATGCAAACCTTCTTCTCCTGGTTATTGTTGTAGAAGAGGTAAGCGTAATACCCTGGAGCTGGAGAAGATCCCAAGGAGTCCGTGTTGCACATGTAGGTGTGATCCATGTAGGCACGTTCCACGCAAGGCTCAAAATCATCTAAGGGAACTCCCGCTTGTGTGAACAACGGCGTGAGAAACCCTCCAATGAGTGCAGATCTAGCCTTGCACCTTATTTCCCAAGCCTTGTACTTGACCAAGGAGGAAGCTAGGATGCAGCCGTAGTTGACGTCTTCCCCAAGTTCATCCTCCATAGGGTTCTCATTCTCCTCACCATTGCACACGATCTTCTTAATTCCTTGGAAGAGGAAGCACAGCTCGTTTTTGGTCACCGTTGGAGTTGTTGATCTTCCACTGAATGTGTTGGCCAGCAGTTTGAGGGTGTACCTCAGCACAGGATTCCGAGCCTTCTTGATCTTGGTGGTGTTGTGCTTGTAGTCCCCATCGCTAATCACATCCCAAAGCGAATTTGCCGACTTGAGCTGTGGGAAATCCACAAGTGTGGCAGCAGCATTGAGACCGTAGGCTTGACAAAGTTCGGGGATGGAGAGGTGGTAAGCTTGCCTCCTTATCTTGAACGTGACATGCCCCTCGGATGGAGTCTTGAGACTCGGATTTTCATATGCGAAATCTAAGGTGGCATGGAAGTTGAGCGTGGCTTCGGGTTAGGTTGGACAATCCATCATTGATAAGCAAGCAAGGCCCATGTTCCTGAGCAGCTGGTCAAACTCTTCCAACAAACCCATCTTTTGCATGTGATCCCTACTTGCAAATTTCGTAGGCTCAAATCGCAACCTCTCTAACCGTGTCCTTGTGTTTTTCTCTTCCTTACTCCACTTAACCCTTTCTTCCACTGCCTGCTGTGTTTCCTCTTGAGTTGCCAAAGCTCTTCCCCTCTTTCTTGGTGCCATAGTACCTGAAATTCAATTTCTCAAAGAAAGATTGAGTATAGGCGGCGAATAAGAGAGAAGAATAGGGCAAGAGGAAATCTC
The DNA here is from genome assembly GCA_020283515.1 of Alliaria petiolata. Classification (NCBI taxonomy): domain Eukaryota; kingdom Viridiplantae; phylum Streptophyta; class Magnoliopsida; order Brassicales; family Brassicaceae; genus Alliaria; species Alliaria petiolata. Next base: position 30,127,356 of record JAHZTW010000003.1, read on the forward strand.
TAATGCATATAAGTCCTAGATTCTTAGGGATTGTTTCAAATATATCAATAAATAAAAGAGGAGATTCTCTTGAGATAAGGCTAAATCAAATAAACTTCCCTAATATTTAGATATTTCTAAAATTAATTCCTAATCCCTAACAAATAACATCTAATCCATTCAATAAAAGGATAATCTTGAAAATATGAATACATAATCCAAGAATTCGAAATACCTTTGAAACAAAATGGAAAATACATGCTTTCTTCTTTTGCAAAACCGAAACTTACTCTCTAATTTCGAAAAATTAAGTTTGCATGCAAGTGCACAAGGGAGTGTGAAGGATGGTTTTATAAAGAAAAAATATTTTTGGACTCATGCAAGCAAGTGGGTTTCGAAAATTGTGGTCAAGGCACATTTTTCATGGTCAAAGATGCCACCCTTGACCACAATTCAAATTCAAAATTAAAGGGAAAGAGAAAGAAGGGGGGGAAATTAGACCAACCTTGGCATCAGATCGAGTCAAATAGGTCGATCTTGACCTCGATCTCATGCCCGTTTTGTCTGAAAACGCATGGATAGGTCGATCGTTGGCTCGATCTGGATTAGATCGAGCCCTAGATCTAGTATGCTCTTTGTTTTCAGATCTCACGTTGTCAAGATCATACTCCTTAGATCGAGCTCCTTAGTCGATCGCGAGGTCGTTTTGGCGAAGATCGAGTGACATGATCGATCTGGCTATCGATCGCCTTGCTCTGATCGAGTGAATCTAGTCGGTCCACACCCCGTTTGTAATGCAGGTTACACGCATGGGTGGGTCATCCTCTCACAATCGACTAGTTCACTCGATCGTCAACTCGATCTGTTAACAATCGAGTGACTTTATCCGATTCACTTGCTCGATCTGATAAAGATCGAGTCAGATATGCTCGATCGTGCACTCGATCTTCTACCTACACACTTAAACTAAAAAGCATAAAATTGAAACAGAAATAAATCAAAAATATGTACAATGATAGTCATGGGAATGCCTCCCAAGTGCGCTTGTTTAACGTCGTTTAGCTCGACTTTACTTGGTTAGGCTAGTGGAGGATCTTGGAGGAGCAGCGTGGTGCTCTCCTTGCCGCAGTCACTTGCCATGTATGGCTTGACCCTATGCCCGTTCATGGTGAAGCTCTCTCCTCCCGTGCCAATCAAAGTTACTGCCCCGTATGGTAACACTTCCTTAATCTCAAACGGTCCTTACCATCTAGACTTGAGTTTCCCGGGGAACATCTTCAAACTTGAGTTGTAGAGCAGAACCAGGCTTCCCACTTTCAACTCCTTAAGTACCAGCTTCTTGTCATGAAAGGCTTTAGTTCTCTCCTTGTAGATTTTGGCACTTTCCTAAGCATCCAACCTCAACTCATCAAGCTCGTTAATTTGTACTAGTCTTTTCTCTTGGGCTGTCTTGAGAGTGAAGTTTAACTGCCTCACAGCCCAAAGAGCCTTGTGCTCTAACTCCATAGGAAGGTGGCAGGATTTTCCATAGAGGAGGTTGAATGGTGTGGTCCCAATCGGTGTCTTAAAAGGGGTTCTATACGCCCAAAGAGCGTCGTCAAGCTTACTTGCCCAATCCTTTCTCGTAACTCCTACTGTTCTCTCCAAGATGTTTTTAACTTGGAGGTTTGATACCTCCACTTGTCCACTGGTCTGTGGGTGGTAAGGGGTTGCTACCTTGTGCTTCACCCCATGTTTCCTCAACAACCCCTCAAAAACCTTGTTGATAAAGTGGCTTCCTCCATCACTTATTACCACCTTAGGTACACCAAACCGTGGGAAAATGATGGTCTTGAAGAGCTTGACCACTGGTTTTGAATCATTGGTAGGACTTGTAATAGCCTCAACCCACTTGGAGACATAATCCACAGCCACCAAGATATATTTGTTCCCATAAGAAGAGGGAAACGGTCCCATGAAGTCTATCCCCCATACTTCGAAAACCTCTACTTCAAAGATCGGTACTTGTGGAATTTCGTTTCGCTTGGTGATGTTTCCTGTCCTTTGGCATGCCTCACATGACTTGATGAACTCATGAGCGTCTCTGAAGAGTGTTGGCCACCAAAATCCAGCTTGGAGAACCTTAGTAGCCGTCTTGAAACCAGCAAAGTGTCCTCCATATGTCATACCGTGGCAGAGGAGAAGAATATCTCTTGCTTCATCTATTGTGACACACCTTCGGTATATGCTGTCCACACACCTCTTGTATAGGTAAGGATCATCCCAAAAGTAGTGTGAGACATCCCTCATGAACTTCTTCCTATGGTAGTGGTCCAAGTGAGAAGGTTCCACTCCACATGCCAAATAGTTGACAATATCCGCATACCACGGCAAATCGTCCTTTAGACTCAAGACTTCTTCAAGCTTCTCCTCTAGCTTAGTACATACCACGGTGTTAACCATCATAAGCTGCTCCTCAGGGAGTGAGTCATCCATAGGCAAGTCATCATCAACCCTCATCCTTGAAAGATGATCCGCTACACCATTCTCTATCCCCTTTTTGTCTTTGATCTCCATGTCAAACTCTTGCAAGAGAAGGATCCACCTTAGGAGTCTCGGCTTGGTGTCTTTCTTGGAGTATATGTATCTCAAGGCAGCATGGTCAGTGCATACTATGACCTTAGAGCCCACCAAGTAAGACCGAAACTTCTCAAAAGCAAACACCACGGCTAGAAGCTCTTTCTCGGTGGTTGCATACTTTACTTGCGTGTCATCCAAGGTACGGCTTGCATAGTAGATGACATGCAATTTCTTGTCCTTCATCTGACCCAAGAAAGCACCAACAGCATAGTCACTTGCATCATACATAATCTCAAAGGGTAAATCCCAATCCGGAGCTTGCACTATAGGTGCAGTGACTAAGACTTCTTTGATGGTCTTAAAGGCTTGTAGACATTCTTGATCAAAGATGAACTCGTTTTCCTTGCATAACAGCCTTGTAAGTGGACGTCCTATCTTGGAGAAATCCTTGATAAACCTCCTGTAGAAACCAGCATGTCCCAAGAAACTCCTTATTTCCTTCACGTTAACCGGAGGCGCCAAAGTGACCATCACTTCCACCTTTGCTCTATCCACTTCGATGCCTTTTCCTGAGATCTTGTGACCAAGGACGATCCCTTCTGTGACCATGAAGTGGCACTTCTCCCAATTGAGCACAAGGTTGGTCTCCTCACACCTCTTGAGTACCCTACACAAATTGGACAAACAAAGGGAGAAGGAAGAGCTATACACGAAAAAGTCATCCATGAAGACCTCAACTATCTCCTCAATTAAATCCGAAAATATAGACATCATGCATCTTTGGATCGTGGCAGGAGCATTACATAGACAAAAAGTCATTCTCCTATATGCATAAGTTCCATAAGGACAAGTGAAGGAAGTCTTTTCTTGATCATTAGGGTGAATGGGGATTTGGAAGAAGCCAATATAACCGTCTTGAAAACTGTAATAGGGGCGGTTGGCTAATCTTTCAAGCATTTGATCAATGAATGGCAGTGGAAAGTGATCTTTCCTAGTGGCCTTGTTAAGTTTTCGATAATCTATACACATCCTATCACCCTTGATGGTCCTAGAAGGTATTAGTTCGTTATTATCATTTCTTATAACCGTGATACCTCCCTTCTTAGGCACCACATGAACCGGTGAGATCCACGTGCTGTCACTTATGGGATATATCACGTTGGCCTCTAAAAGTTTTAGAATTTCTTTCTTAACCACTTCTTTCAAGTTCGGGTTTAAGCGTCTTTGGTGTTCAATTGAAGAAGTGTTCTCATCATCTAAATGAATCATGTGAGTGCAAAGTAATGGTGAAAGGCCCTTGATGTCACTGAGAGAGTACCCAATGGCCTTCCTATACTTTCTCAACTCCCTAAGGAGTGAGTCTAGCTCATCATCATTTAGACTATCATTAACAATGACCGGGTAAGTCTCATTTTGCCCTAAGAAAGCGTACCTTAGCCCAATTGGTAGCTGCTTGAGGTCCACCTTTGGGGCTAGTAGCTCACTCCAGTCCTCCTCTCGGCTTGTGTTGAGGTTGCTGTCCTCTTTTGCTTCCTTAGACCCCGAGTCATGAGCTTCCAAGCTACTCTCTTCAAATGTCTGTCCCGCAGAGATCGAGTGAATTGGTCGATCTACTACTCGATCTGGACTGGATCGAGTAGGCTCTCTCGATCCACTTAATCAGTCTCCATTAGATCGGGCAGGAGATCGAGTCACAAGATCTATCCCTTCCCTGGATCGAGCAGATGAGTCGATCTAGCTGCCGATCTGTTTCTCAGATCGAGTGAGCTGCTCGATCTCACAGTCGATCTCCTTGACAATCTTGTGAGAATCAAGGATGCGAACATATTCTTGGGTCTGATCACTCAGGTAGCCATACTTTCCACACTCTTTTGTCAACGCCAGCAGTAGATGATCCTCTTGACCCAATTCCTCTAGAAATTCATCGGCTAAAAGATCCATTGCTTCTATGTAGAAAACTTGTCTATCAATTGTAGGTTTCTTCAAAACCTCATTGATATCAAAGTTAAGTTTGATGTTTTTGCCCAAGTGCAGCAAAATCTTGCATTTCTTGACGTCAATTATGGCTCCAGCAGTTGCCAAAAACTGTCTCCCAAGGATTAGGGGATCCTTGGGTTCTTCGTCCATTTCAAGAACAACAAAATCCGTGGGGACACTCACGTTGCTTATCCTCACGGGCAGGTCTTCAAGCATTCCTACCGGGAGCCTTACACTTCAGTCGGCCAAAATCAGTGAGATCCTGCATTCCTTAAACATGGTGAAGCCTAGCTTCTTTGCTATGGAGTAGGGCATTAGGTTAATGCTTGCCCCTAAGTTGCACAAACAACTATCAAACTTCAATGGACCGAGAGCACATGGAATGGTGAAGGAGCCCGGATCTCCCAGCTTCTTTGGTGGTATCTCCTTGTGGATGATGGCACTGCATTCCTGACTTAATACCATGACCTCTCCTTCACCTTCTTTAACTTTCTTGGCAAGTGTATCCTTCAAAAACTTTGCATACTTAGGCATCATGGCTAAACAATCAACCAAGGGCAGTTTCAGCTCAACGTTCCTCAAATGCTTCTCAAACAAGGTTCTTTGTTTCTCAATCAGCTGCTTCTTGAAACGTCCAGGGAAGGGAAGCTTGGGTTTGTATGGTGGAGGAATGAGAGCTTCTTTCTCTTTGCTAGCTTCCTCAACCTTTTTCTCCAAAACCGCTTCTTTCCCTTTTCTTGGCCTTTCAATGTAGACATTGTCAAAGGTGATCGCTTGATCATTCTCCCCCTCTTGAACCACAATGTCCTCATTGTCTTCAAGCACAGACCGTGGTTCTAGCTTTTTTCCACTCCTCAAAGTGATGGCGTTTGCATATTCCTTCGGCTTTTGCTCACACTTGCCGGGTAAGCTACCTTGGCCGCTTGAAATTGCTTTGCCTTTGCTTGTTGTTGATGTTGCTGATTTGTGTAGAGACCTCAGTGAGAGAGGAGTCCAGCCTGTTGTTGATATCAACAAACTTCTGGTTGTTAGATGCTTGCCCTTGTAGAAGTTGTTGGAACATTGCATGTACCAGATCTTGGGGTGGAGCTTGAACCTGCTGCTGTTGTTGCACAAAACCTGGTGGGTAACTCTTGTTCCCTTGCTGCTGTTAGCCTTGCAAGTTGTCTTGTCTTGGCCCTTGATAGCCACTGTTATGCACGAAGCCACTTTTGTTGCAGGGAACAAATTGTTTTCCTTGTTGTGGAGGATAAACTTGATCCTTTGGATTTTCCACATTGGTGCTTCGGTATGAGAGGTTGTTGTTGCCTTGGAACCTCTGGATATACGCTTGTGGCTTATTTTAGTCTACCCAGTATGCTTCTTCAAACTCTTCTTGAGTTCCCTCTTCAAACACCTCCGCGGCTTCACCCACAAAATGTACATGCTTTTGGCTTTAGAGCATCATTTTATCAATCTTCTTCTGGAGAGATTTCAGCTCCTTCTTGTGCGATTCCAGCTCGTGATGTCTTGGCGTTCGGTCATAGTCTTCAGAGTAATTGCCATCACTCAATGCCAAGTTCTCTATGAGCTCCATTCCCTCGGTCACTTCTTGTCCAAGAAAATTACCATTGCTCGCCGTGTCTAGCAACATTCTGATTTTAGGGAGAGCTCCCCTGTAGATGGTACTTAGCAAGGATTCCTCACTGAAACCGTGGTATGGGCACTAAATGGTGTAATCTTTAAACCGTTCCATAGCCTCGGCAAAGGTCTCATTGTTGCGTTGCATGAACCCACTGATTTCACTTCTCAACCTTGTTGTTCTAGTACTTGAGAAGAACTTTGAGAGGAAGGCCTTTTTACACTCTGCCCAAGAGTTGATGGTGCCTTGGGGAAGAGTCTTCTCCCAATGCCTAGCTTTATCCCCAAGTGAAAAGGGGAAAAGCCGAAGCTTGAAACTATCCTCCGAGATCCCGTTGATCTTTATCATGCCGCACACTTGCTCGAAGTTGTCTAGGTGTTCCAACGGATCCTCCATAGCTAGTCCATGGAACTTACTGTTTTGCACCATTGAGACAAAGCCTGGCTTGATCTCAAAGTTATTATTTTGGACAGGAGGAGGGGTGATGCCAAAACGGTTGTGATGAGTGTTCGGTGCATCACCCGCACCTATGATCCTTGGTGGTCTTTGGGCGTGGTTGGGGTTTCCATTCCCCCTTCCAGCAGCAGCATAGTGAGGAGGAGGAGCAGCTTGATCTTGCTCAGCCATACCCTCAATATCAACAATAACCGGTTGCACAATCTCTTCAAAGTCTCGTGCTTGCTCGGTTTGCCTTCTCAGTCTTGCACTACCAAGTAGATGAATGCTGTCTAGAGGTGGTATTAGGTTGTCTTCACCTCTAGAACGCAGATTCATGTACCTGAGGATACAAGTAGGTAGTGATATGTCTATATTTTGCATCATTTTAGCATCCATTTAGTATAAGTTTCTCATCATTTAGGAGTCTAATATAGCATCATAGTGTTGCATTTTATCATTTAGAGTCCTAGAGTGTTCTTGCATGGTTCTTTGCATATTTTGTTGAATTTGGAACCTTAATCAGGTGAAAAGGACGCTATGGAGATGAGGATGGAGCTGGAGAATGATGCATACTACTTGGAGGGGCAAGAAGAAGCAAAGAAGATGAAGGAGAAGACTTTTCGTGCTGGATCGACGAAGCAGATCGACGAGACACGCCGAACCAAATTCCCAGGACGTCGGATCGACGAGTCAGATCGATGAGACACGCCGAACCAGATTTCCAGGACGTCGGATCGACGAGCTGGATCGACGTGGGTTCGTCGAACCAAATTTCCAGGGTGTCGGATCGACGACTTGGATCGACGAACACGTCGATCCGACCCCAGACGATTTCTTTTTCTTCATTCTCATGGGTCCCCCTATAAATACTCTTTAGACCTAATTTTTATTCTAAGTCTTTTTCTGTTTAGTCTTGTCAAGAACTTTTAGCCTCTTTGGGCAAATACTTTGTTTAAGCTTGAATCTTTGAGTTAATGCAATATCTCTTTTAGATTTCTTGTTTAATCTTTCTCTAATCATGTTTTGCTTGTCTTCTCTCTTTGATTTGATGGGCTTAATGATGGTTAGTGAGTAGTTTCTTAGGGACTTGGGGATGGGTTAGATTTAGGGAGATTCAATGGTTCAATCTTGCAATCTAGGTTAGATTCTTTCATCTCTCTTCTTATAAAGTAGTTCCTAATGCCAAATAGCTAATCTTTTGCTATTTGGATCATAGGCATTTCATACACCCACCAAGTGTTTGATGAAATGCTTGAACCAACTTTATGAGAGATTTACATTCCTAACCTAAAACATCATTAGTTGTTTAGGGTGTTTATCATGCTATTTAGACTTGTGATTAATGCTTGCTAATTATTCTAATGCTAAAACATCATTAGTTCATTAGGGTGATTAGTGAAGGGATTATTGCCACACATCATGGATTAGTCTTTAATTAGTGTTCTAGGCATAGAGATGGCTTGTTTAGTTGCTTAAATGATTGCAAGGTTGTCCATTTAGTCTCCCAAATCAATGATTCCATCCCTAGGTTTCGTTTTTAGTTAATTTGGTAATCTCAATTAGTAGTAATTGCTTGTTTAGTGCTTGATTAGTAGTAATTAAGGCTTAATTTGATATTATTGCTCTAGTAGTGTCTCTCTTAGCTTATAGTTTGCTTTCAATTATTGCTTGTGACTTGCATTTACTATTTTTAGCTTAGCTTAAACATAACTTTGTATTCTTATTGCATCATTTCCCAAGATGGATTGATACCTCAATATATTGCAATGATATGAGCAATTGAGGAATTGCTTGCAAGATATAAAAATTCTTGTATCAATTTTGCGTCGTTGCCATATTGGGACTGATCTTTAAGATTTGAGTTTAGTTTGAGACTCAGTAATCCTTTTGTGTTTATTGACCATCTACTTTTCTAGATTTCAGTTTTCCTTGCATGCATTTGAGGTCACAAGGGGACAACTTCCAAGGCTTTCAAGAGATTGATCAGTTGGAAAGGGTTGCTAGGCTAGCAAGTAGGGAAGCTGCAAGGATAGAGAGGTTGAGAATGGAAGAACAACAAAGGGATCAAGCTCCTCCAATGAACATGGCGCAAGCACAAAGGGGGAATGGAAACCCCTTACATGCGCCAAGATTAGGGATGACTATTGGGGCTGGAGATGCTCCAAATACACATCAAAATCGCTATGGTATCAATCCTCCACCAGTTCAAAACAATACTTTTGAAGTGAAGCCAGCTTTCATCTCTATGGTTCAACAAGACAAGTTACATGGGTTGCCAATGGAGGATCCTCTAGATCACTTGGACAACTTTGATAGAGTTTGTGGCTTATTCAAGATGAATGGTGTGAGTGAGGATGCCTTCAAGCTACGACTATTTCCTTTCTCACTTGGGGATAGAGCAAGGCAATGGGAGAAAACTTTGCCTCAAGGTACAGTTACTACATGGGATGAGTGCAAGAAAGCTTTCATATCTAAGTTCTTCTCAAACTCTAGGACCGCCAAGTTGAGGAATGAGATATCTAGCTTCACCCAAAAGAACAATAAGTCCTTCAATGAAGCATGGGAAAGATTCAAGGGCTACACAATGCAATGCCCTCTTCATGGCTTTACACAAGAGTCTCTACTAAGCACCATCTATAGAGGTGTTCTACCAAAGATAAGGATGCTTCTTGATACCGCAAGCAATGGGAATTTCTTGGGTAAAGATGTTGAAGATGGTTTGGAGCTTGTAGAGAATCTTGTCTTGAGTGATGGTAACTACAATGACGACTATGATAGAGCCTCAAGGGGGAGTGAGTATGAGTCTACAAAGAAAGAGATGAATTCTTTGCATGACAAGATGGACAAGCTTATGTCCTCCAACCAAAGGCATGTCCACTTTGTGAGTGAGAATCAAGAGGATTGTGATGCTCAAGATGGGTTACAAGAGGGTGAAGAGGAGGTAAACTATGTGAGTGGGCAAGGAAGCTACAACAACAACTACAATAACAACTATAAGGGAAACAACAATCTCTCTTATAGGAATACTAATGTAGCCAATCCCGAGGACCAAGTCTACCCTCAACAAAACTCTCAAGGAAAGCCCTTTGTGAATTTCAACAATCAACAAAAGGGTTTTGTTCAAAGGACTAACAACCAAGGAGGAAACCAAGGCAACTTTGGTGGGCAAAAGTATAATCAAGGTCCTCCACCGGGTTTCACTCAACATTCTCAAGGTACTCCACAAGACAACATCCAACTTATGCTTCAACAAATTCTCCAAGGTCAAGCAAATAGTGATGCTAATATGGGAAAGAAGATTGCTGAAATCAACACAAGGATGGATTCTTCACTAAATGAACTTGCCACTCAAATTGGAGGTCTTCAACAAAAGTTCAAGCAACTTGAGAAAGGTAAGGCTTCTAGCTCCAACTCACAAGGTACTCTACCGGGAAAATGTGAAGCAACTCCCAAGGAATACATCAATGTCATTACCTTGAGAAGTGGAAAGGAGTTGCCTCCAAGGACAAGTCCTTTGATCAATGAGGACATTGAAATTCAAGATGGGGAGGATAGCTTTGAAAAAGATCAAGATGCTTTAACTTTTGATGATGTGTATATTGCAAGGAAGAGTAAGGAAGTGGTAAAGGAAAAGCCAAAGGAGGATGTGCACAAGAAAGAGCCAAGATTTGTTCCTCCACCTTACAAGCCTAAACTTCCTTTTCCCGGGAGGTTTAAGAAACAATTGATGGAGAAATACAAGGCTTTGTTTGACAAGCAAATCAAAGACATTGAGCTCAAGATGCTTTTGGTTGATGCCTTTATGATGATTCCACAATATGCTAAGTTCTTGAAGGATACCGTGGCACAAAGGGCAAGAGACATCCAAGGAGTTATGCTAGTTTCTCAAGAGTGTAGTGCCATAATCCAAAGCAAGGTGATACCAAAGAAGTTAGGAGACCCCGGATCCTTCACAATACCTTGCGCCCTAGGTCCTCTTGGTTTTGAAAATTGCTTGTGTGATCTTGGAGCTAGCATCAACCTTATGCCCTACTCAATTGCAAAGAAGCTTGGTTTCACTAAGTACAAGGAATGTGGAATCTCCTTGATACTAGCTGATAGAAGTGTGAGGATGCCTATTGGAGTTCTTGAAGATTTGCCTCTCAAAGTAAGCAACTTCATCATTCCCACAGATTTCATGGTGCTCAAAATGGATGAAGAGCCAAAGGATCCTTTGATTTT
>JAHZTW010000003.1:30139205-30181557 GCA_020283515.1 Alliaria petiolata
GAACTAGCTCAAGAGGATCATCTTAGTGTTGCTCTCACCAAACCACATGGAGAAGAAGGGTACTTGGATGAGGAAACACAAGCATACATGCAAATGCTTGATTCACGCAAGGCTCTTGATGGGGAGGATAGCTTTACAAGATTGGTAGCTTCATGTGAGGAGCAAGATGGATTTGGCAAAGACAAAGGGTCCATGAGGGTTGAGGTTTCAAGTCAAGGTCAAGAGGAAAGGCTAGAGGAGCTTGAGGAGAGCGAATTGGCTAAGGACCTTGATGAGGATTGGAGTGAACTAAAAGCTCCAAAGGTGGACCTCAAACCACTTCCCATTGGACTAAGGTATGCTTTCTTAGGCCCTAACTCTTCTTACCCTGTTATAGTGAATGAAAACCTAAGTGATGATGAGCTCAACTCTCTCCTTAATGAGTTGAGAAAGTATAGGAGAGCTATTGGTTACTCATTGAGTGACATCAAGGGCATATCTCCTATACTTTGCACTCATAGGATTCACCTTGAAAATGAAAACACTTCCTCAATTGAACACCAAAGAAGATTAAACCCAAACCTTAAGGAAGTGGTGAAGAAAGAAATCTTAAAACTTTTGGAAGCTAATGTGATTTACCCTATTAGTGACAGCCCTTGGGTTTCTCCAGTGCATGTTGTCCCTAAGAAGGGAGGGATCACTGTGATTAAGAATGATAAAGATGAGTTAATACCAACTAGAACCATAACTGGCCATAGGATGTGTATTGATTACCGAAAACTTAATGCTTCTACTAGAAAAGATCATTTCCCTCTTCCTTTTATTGATCAAATGCTTGAGAGATTGGCTAACCATCCCTTCTATTGTTTCCTTGATGGGTATACTGGGTTCTTTCAAATACCCATTCATCCCAATGATCAAGAGAATACTACTTTCACATGCCATTATGGTACCTTTGCATATCGAAGGATGCCATTTGGGTTATGTAATGCTCCAGCTACCTTTCAAAGGTGCATGATGAGTATCTTCTCCGATCTTATTGAGGAAATGGTAGAGGTGTTCATGGATGACTTTTCTGTATATGGTGCCTCTTTTTCTGCTTGTCTTTCTAATCTTTGCATGGTTCTACAAAGATGTGAAGAGTCTCACTTGGTCCTTAATTGCGAAAAGTGTCACTTCATGGTCAACCAAGGCATTGTGTTGGGTCATAAGATTTCTGAAGATGGTATAGAAGTGGATAAGGCCAAGATAGATGTCATGATTAACTTGGCGCCACCAACAAATGTGAAAGGCATAAGGAGCTTCCTTGGGCATGCTGGGTTTTATAGGAGATTCATAAAGGACTTCTCAAAGATTGCTAGGCCTTTGACAAGACTCCTTTGTAAGGAAGTGGATTTTCAGTTTTATGAAGAGTGCTTGCAAGCCTTTGAGACAATCAAGAAAGCACTTGTGAGTGCTCCTATTGTGCAAGCACCGGATTGGAGCTTACCCTTTGAGATCATGGCTGATGCTAGTGACTATGTTGTTGGAGCTGTTCTTGGGCAAAGGAAAGACAAGAAGCTCCATGTGATCTATTATGCAAGTAGGACACTTGATGAAGCTCAAGCCAAGTATGCTACAACTGAAAAAGAACTCTTGGCTGTGGTGTTTGCTTTTGAGAAGTTTAGGTCTTATTTGGTGGGTTCAAAGGTGATAGTGTACACAGATCATGCTGCCTTGCGCCATATCTATGCCAAGAAGGAGACCAAGCCAAGGCTCCTTAGATGGATTTTGCTTCTTCAAGAGTTTGGCATGGAGATAGTTGACAAGAAGGGTGTAGAGAATGGTGTAGCTGATAATTTATCAAGGATGAGGATTGAAGATGCTTTGCCAATCAATGATTCCTTACCAGAAGAGCAGATTATGATGATCAAGAGCATTGCTAGTGTGCATGGAATTGGAAGAAAGTTTGAAGAGATTCAAGGTCTAGAGGACAAAGCTTTGCCTTGGTATGCTGATTTTGTTAACTACTTGGTATGCAATGAAGAGCCCACTCATCTCAACACCTATCACAAAAAGAAGTTTTTGAGAGATGTGTCACACTTCTATTGGGATGAGCCTTACCTCTACAAGAGATGTGCTGATGGTATATATAGAAGATGCTTGGCGCAAGAAGAGGTTGAGAGTGTGATCTTTCATTGTCATGGGTCTAAGTATGAGGGTCATTTTGCAACATTCAAGATAGCTACAAAGATTCTTCAAAGTGGATTTTGGTGGCCAACCTTGTTCAAGGACACTCATGAGTATATCAAGAGATGTGAACCTTGCCAAAGAAAGGGGAACATAAGCAAGAGAGATGAGATGCCCCAAAACCCAATTCTAGAAGTGGAGCTTTTTGATGTATGGGGTATAGACTTCATGGGACCTTTCCGATCTTCTTATGGCAACAAATACGTCTTGGTAGCAGTTGATTATGTCTCAAAGTGGGTTGAGGCCATTGCAAGCCCTACAAATGACTCTAAGGTAGTGGTGAAAATGTTCAAGAGCATTATCTTCCCAAGGTTTGGTGTACCAAAAGTTGTGATTAGTGATGGGGGAAGCCACTTCATCAACAAGGTCTTTGAAGGGTTATTGAACAAGCATGGTGTAAAGCACAAAGTAGCCACCCCTTACCACCCTCAAACAAGTGGTCAAGTGGAAGTATTAAACCGTGAGACCAAAGCTATTCTTGAGAAAACTGTTGGTATAACAAGAAAGGATTGGTCTATCAAGCTTGATGATGCCTTGTGGGCTTATAGGACAGCTTTCAAGACACCAATTGGGAGGTCTCCTTTCAACCTTGTGTATGGAAAATCTTGTCATCTACCAGTGGAGATTGAACACAAGGCTTTGTGGGCTGTGAAGCTTCTCAACTACAACATAAAAACTGCTCAAGAAAAGAGATTGGTTCAACTCCAAGAGCTTGAGGAGATTAGGCTTGAGTCATATGAGAGCTCTAGGATCTACAAGGAAAGGACCAAGGCTTTTCATGACAAGAGGATTGTAAGGAAGGAGCTAAGTGCTGGTGACAAAGTTCTTCTCTACAACTCTAGGCTGAAGTTATTTCCGGGTAAGCTCAAGTCAAGGTGGGGAGGCCCTTTTGAGATTCAAGAAGTATTGCCTTATGGAGCCATCACTTTGATTGGGAAGAATGGGGAGAGTTTCACAGTCAATGGTCACAGAGTCAAGCCATACTTGGTGAATGCATCTAAGGAGGAGGCAAGCTCATGTCTTCTTCAAGATCCCACTCATGCCTAAGAAGGTTTGAAAAGTCAAGCTAATGACTTTAAACAAGCGCTCTTGGGAGGCATTCCCATGGTTATCCTTGTACATATTCTTGTTTTAAGTTCTATGATTATGTTTCTTTGAGTTTTTGGAAGTTTTAGGCTAAGTATGGAGGACCTCAGCTTGGAGAAAAGAGAAAAGGTGAAATTTTGAAGATGGTTCGATGACTTGGATCGATGAGTGTCGTCGAACCAATCGTCCCGAGATTCGGATCGATGAGCCTGATCGACGTGCGTTCATCGAACAAAAACTCCAGGGTCACCGTTCGACGAGTTGGTTGGATGCAATACGTCGATCCATTTTTCCAGGGTGTTGGTTCGATGACATAGATTGACGTGGGTTCGTCGGACAAAAATGTCAGGGGTTCGGTTCGATGAATAAGATCGACGAAAGACGTCGATCCGTTTTTAAAAAGAGGTCCGGTTCGACGAACACGTCGATCCATTCCTAAAAACAGGTTTGCTTGACTTTTCTTCCTTCCTTTGACCGGTTTAATGTTGACTTCTTCTACTTATATTGAACCGATTTTGAGGGTTTAAAAACTCTTCTTCCCCCACATCTCTCTCATAACTCACGATTTCCCCATCTTTCACAAAGACAAGAACTTGTTTTTCTCCTTTCTCTCTCAATTCTTCATCAAATTCTTTGATTCCAAGTGCATTATTTCCGAAATTGTTGGCTAATCTCTATTCCTCAGTGAATTTCGGCTACTTACTTGCGTGGAACCAAGGTTTGCCTTCTAATCCTCTCTTTTAATCTTCAATTTCTCAATGAGAATGAATTGGGAATTAGGATTGGTAGATAGGCTTTGAATGAGTTGATTGAGTTGGGTATAGTTGATTATTGTTATGGGTGATGATTGATGAAGGTTTTCAAGGAATTACATGGGAAAATTTTGGTTTTTGAACAATTTTTCTTTAGGATTTTAATGGGTTGCGAAAATTCAAATTTTAGCCTAAGTGATGTTCAAAAATTTGGAATTTGGTTTCTTTAAACTTGTTTTCCCATGATTATATAGGTAATTAAACTAGAATCTTCTTGAATTTTAATTTATAATCATTTAGAGGAAGCTTAATTTGAATAATTCCTTGTTAAAATCTTTGAGTGCCAAGAGAAAATTTTTAAAAATGGATTATTTCTTGCTCTAATTTAATTGCTATTGAGTTTTGATTCTTGAAGCTTCCATGCTTGTTGCTTGCAAGAATTTTAATTCATAATTTGCTTATTCTTGTTATAGGTGATATGGGGAGAACAAGGGGTGATGCTAGCAAGAAACAAGGCAAGAGGCATGTGGAGGTAGAAGAAGAAGATCCTGAAGAGAGTCCCCCGGTTATGAGGAAGTTGTCTACCAAGGGAGATATTAGTAGAGAGAAAGCCAAGCAAAGGAGGGCTGAGAAAGCTGCGGCTGCAACTCCAACACCCTCGGCAGTTTACAAGGCCCTTATGGAGATGCCTTTCAAGGGGACTAAATATCCGGATCATGAGCTGCTTGAGGAGTTGGGTTTCTTGGAGGATGTGACTGAAATTTTCTGGAATTTGGGGTGTGAAAGATGGTTCAACCGATCATACCCAAGCCACTAAGAGGAGACTTGCCAATTCCTCTCTTCTTTGAAGGTGACAACCTCAAGCTCAGGGGGTATTGATGCAGAAAGGGATGGCTTCGGATTCATCAAATTCCGAGTTCACAACAAGGCATACAAGATGGGCTTCAAGAAGCTTGGTGAAGTGCTTGGTTTTGATGATGGGACAGGGCCTGGTTCGCGGTTGGATGTTCAGAAGGTAGAGTTGGAGAGGCTTTGTAAGTTGCTTGGTAGCGGGACTTACAAGACCGGGAGAGTCAAGAGCAAGCTTATCCGTCACCCAGCGATTCGCTATGCTCATAAGGTGCTAGCTCATACTTTCTTTGCCAAGAAGGAGAGTGTGATAGTGACTGCTGAAGAGTGGTAGATGCTTGATGTTGGGCTTAAGGGTATCATCCGCTACCTTAACAACTATGAGATGAGAGGTGATGCTACGGGGAATGGCTTGGTGCAGATTTGGGTTGCTCATGCAGCAAGTTATTATGGAAAAGCTATAGCCAAGAAGAAGGATCTCTCACACCAACTAGCCATTGGAGGCATGATCACTCCTATTCTTGAAGAAGTATGCATCACCTTAGGAGAACCCACAGCTGATGAGCAGTACATAGACTCCTCCTACCTCCTTAAGGGTCAGTTTTTGGTGAAAGAAGGAAGCAGCTACAAGTACAAGTTCAATGTGGAGCTGCGAAAGGAGGCTATAGTCAAGCTTCCTTGCATTCACCTCACTTTCCTAAGGGAGAGGACAAACGCTGCTTTCACTCCAACTGACGAACAGCTAGACGACATAGAGACTTTCTCTATGGGTTCATGGGACACTCACCATTTGCCTTATGAGGCTCCTCCTGTTTATGGTAGTGAGAGGTACTTCTTTGAGCCTTATGAGAGCGCCAACCAAGGAGAGACTTCGCGGAAGGCTCATGATCACATCAAGCTCCTTCAAAGGTGGAACAAATGGCAAGACAAGACCATTAGGAAGTGTGTCAAGACTATCAAGGGAATGGCAAGGCAGATTAAGGATCTCACAGCCAAGGTTGAAAGAGCTTCTTCTTCAAGGCATCAAGGGGATCAATATGAGGATCAAGAAGGAGACAGCCACATGGAAGAGAGGCGCCATTCCTTCCAAGGAGTCTCTAGTGCTGCAAGCCATGATGATGAGCCACGCCCCTCCTCCTATGAGACAAGAAGGCGCAGGAAGAGAGTCATGCGATCTCCCACTCCTCAATCAAGCAATCCATCATACTCCATGGATTCATCCTCCTCCTCCTCCATGCGTTTTTTATCAAGGTACCACTTCAACCCATTATAAATACCATACTAGTTTTCTTTTATTTATTTTCATTTGCATTGTTGAAATCTTCTCCAAGCTTGGATTACACAAGAGACTGTGTAATTTAAGTTTGGGGGAGTATGGTATTTGACTTTGTGTTTTGTGATCTTATTTTTCCTTCTCATGCTTTCTTGAGTCTCATGCATGCATCTAAAGGATTAGAAAAACCAAAAAAAACAAAAAATAAAAAAAATAGCATGTAGTTGCATTTGCATTTGTGATATAAGTAAGATTGAGTCTAGTTCTCATATAGGATTGCATTTTTGCATAGGGGACAATGATGATTTTTCCTTGTAAGGTGTTTAGCTCATGAATTAGTTCAAGGCCTTAGTTATTAGTTGTTTGATGCTTTGTGTGCAAATTTTGAAAGTTAAAGTTGAACCCTACTTGGACCTCACCATTTGAAATTCAAGTTTTAATTGAAGTAAGCTTTGAATAGCAACCAACTCTCTTGAACTTGAACCTAATTTGAACAAGTAATTATCATGGTTATGCATTGCTAGAGAACTTGTGGATACCATATACATATTTGGGTTATCTTCTTTCCTTTTACCACTCTTGTTAGCCCAAATAGCCGACTCTCATCTTTAGAGCGGTTGAAAACGAATTTCCCAAACTAAGCTTCCTTTGAAACCTCTTCCTTATTGAGTGCATTAGGCCTTTTTCATCTTGTGAACTTAGCAAAAAGTGTTGAGTTAAGAGCGACAAGGATAGGTTTTCATGTAGCTAGCTCGCAAACAATGAGCTAGGTGATAGGATAGGATTCTTGGGTGGGATTTTGATTTGATATTTGATATGGAACAAGAGATTTGGGTGTAGTTGTGGTGGTGAAAGGGGGAAAACGAAAATATTTGGAACAAGTGTTGGCAATGTATATTATGCTCTAAGTATTAAGAAGAGAAAGAAATCCTCTAGAAAAGTTAAGTAAGAGAGCCAAGAAAAAGAAAAAAATATGGCTAAGTTGTTATGAAAAGAGGATAGCAAGTTGTAATTGAAAAGAGAAAGAGCTTGAAGTAAAAGTGTGCCAACACTTGTGGTTGTAGAAGATGTTTTCCCCAAGTATTTGAAAGAAGGAAAGGGAGAAAGTGGTTTGAGCTTATGGGTTTGGCAAATTGCCTTGTAATGGGTAGCTTAGGGTGGATTTGGTGAGTGAGCTTAATAAAAAAAAAAAAAAAATGAGAGTAAGAACAATTGTGTTACAAAGGGTAGATGGAAGTTTGTCCTTGTATGCATAGGTTGCTTTTTACTCTTAGCATTTTGCCAAAGTTCACATGTTCATAGAGAGATCCCTTGCATTGGAACCCCATGAAGTTGAGATCATTTTTATCTCAAAACCATACCCCAAAAACCAAACAAGTTTTCTAGCAATGTATGATTCATGATCCATGGTTACTACTTAATGAATGTTAAAGAGTTGGTGAAAATGAATGCTTGTGTAGGTTAAGGCTTGGGTTCACTTGAATGAGTATGGGTATGGCTAGACCTTTTGGAGTAGAAGTTTGCATAGAGAGCATCCTAGAACTACTAACTAGGACCATTGAATTGATTCATTTGCTTGGCACCTTTGGATTTGAGTCCCCACTTTCAAACCTCTCTCCTTAGCTTGTGTTTCATTTGCTTGGGGACAAGCAAAAGGCAAGTTTGGGGGAGTTGATATGTCTATATTTTGCATCATTTTAGCATCCATTTAGTATAAGTTTCTCATCATTTAGGAGTCTAATATAGCATCATAGTGTTGCATTTTATCATTTAGAGTCCTAGAGTGTTCTTGCATGGTTCTTTGCATATTTTGTTGCATTTGGAACCTTAATCAGGTGAAAAGGACGCTATGGAGATGAGGATGGAGCTGGAGAATGATGCATACTACTTGGAGGGGCAAGAAGAAGCAAAGAAGATGAAGGAGAAGACTTTTCGTGCTGGATCGACGAAGCAGATCGACGAGACACGCCGAACCAAATTCCCAGGACGTCGGATCGACTAGTCAGATCGACGAGACACGCCAAACCAGATTTCCAGGACGTCGGATCGACGAGCTGGATCGACGTGGGTTCGTCGAACCAAATTTCCAGGGTGTCGGATCGACGACTTGGATCGACGAACAAATTTCCAGGGTGTCGGATCGACGACTTGGATCGACGAACACGTCGATCCGACCCCAGACGATTTCTTTTTCTTCATTCTCATGGGTCCCCCTATAAATACTCTTTAGACCTAATTTTTATTCTAAGTCTTTTTCTGTTTAGTCTTGTCAAGAACTTTTAGCCTCTTTGGGCAAATACTTTGTTTAAGCTTGAATCTTTGAGTTAATGCAATATCTCTTTTAGATTTCTTGTTTAATCTTTCTCTAATCATGTTTTGCTTGTCTTCTCTCTTTGATTTGATGGGCTTAATGATGGTTAGTGAGTAGTTTCTTAGGGACTTGGGGATGGGTTAGATTTAGGGAGATTCAATGGTTCAATCTTGCAATCTAGGTTAGATTCTTTCATCTCTCTTCTTATAAAGTAGTTCCTAATGCCAAATAGCTAATCTTTTGCTATTTGGATCATAGGCATTTCATACACCCACCAAGTGTTTGATGAAATGCTTGAACCAACTTTATGAGAGATTTACATTCCTAACCTAAAACATCATTAGTTGTTTAGGGTGTTTATCATGCTATTTAGACTTGTGATTAATGCTTGCTAATTATTTTAATGCTAAAACATCATTAGTTCATTAGGGTGATTAGTGAAGGGATTATTGCCACACATCATGGATTAGTCTTTAATTAGTGTTCTAGGCATAGAGATGGCTTGTTTAGTTGCTTAAATGATTGCAAGGTTGTCCATTTAGTCTCCTAAATCAATGATTCCATCCCTAGGTTTCGTTTTTAGTTAATTTGGTAATCTCAATTAGTAGTAATTGCTTGTTTAGTGCTTGATTAGTAGTAATTAAGGCTTAATTTGATATTATTGCTCTAGTAGTGTCTCTCTTAGCTTATAGTTTGCTTTCAATTATTGCTTGTGACTTGCATTTACTATTTTTAGCTTAGCTTGAACATAACTTTGTATTCTTATTGCATCATTTCCCAAGATGGATTGATACCTCAATATATTGCAATGATATGAGCAATTGAGGAATTGCTTGCAAGACATAAAAAGTCTTGTATCAGGTAGGTAGATAGATTAGTAATCAAAGTAAAAAATAATCAACTAGGTGTATTTAAGCTAAAGATTGAAACTTTAAACAAAAGAAAGGTGATTTTTATGTTTTCAAATGCTAAAGATGGATTCATGGGTTGGGGATCATGTTTAAGAGGTTAAAGATTTAAACTTTGGTTCTTAAAAACATAGATCTACACATTTTGTGCTTTCTCTAAGCCTTGAGAAGGTAAACTAGATTCATCCATGGTTTGTGGTATGAATCCTTTCTTCACCCCTTCCTCCTAACCCATGGTTCGTGGTGGAAAGAAAAGGTGAAGAACATGAAGCATGGATCTCAAAACGTGGCCTTACTAATCCCCCTCACATCCATGGCGTTTGGGAAGGGTTGGATTAGTATCTTGGACTTGGTTTTAAGGGATTCCCTAAATCTTTCTAGGACAAGGAAATCCCTGAGAACAAAGAGATCTTTCTCAAGATCCTCTAGGCATTAAACGCCCAAATCCAAGAAGAGAATGTATTAAGAGCAAGAAAAGACCAAAGCTTAAACCTTTTAACCCTCTTAATCACCCAAAACCGTGAAACCTTGAGAGATTACTCACTCCTCATGTTTGA
This sequence comes from Alliaria petiolata, assembly GCA_020283515.1. Lineage (NCBI taxonomy): Eukaryota > Viridiplantae > Streptophyta > Magnoliopsida > Brassicales > Brassicaceae > Alliaria > Alliaria petiolata. The sequence goes on from JAHZTW010000003.1 coordinate 30,149,150, forward strand.
ATCACTCATAAACACTGGTTTTGAGAGATTCAACATGTTCGGTTTGAGCTTGAGATAAAGATTAAACTAATAAACAAGCAAGATTAAGAAAAATACTTGGATTAAAAACTAAAGATTCAAGTTTTACAAAATGAAAAGCTTAAAAACTTTAAAATGGCGTTCTTGCCTAAAAGAAGCAGAGACAAAACGTGAAAACTATAATTGAAAGTGTCTTCTGGCCAAAAATAGGTCTAAGGCCTTTTATACAAAAGAGGAAATGGTCCCTCACAAGACTTCAAAAATGAGCTGTCGGATAAGGTTAGAGATCGACCAGTGTTGTCGATCTCTCTCTCGATCGTGCGCATGGAACGTCCTCTTTTGCTCGATCGTCAGCTCGATCCAGTCAGATGGATCGAGTGCTTCTCTCGATCGTCTTGTCGATCCTTTGGTGATCTAGTCGTGAACTCGATCTTCCTCTCGTTCTTCCTGGGCTTAAGTTCCGTGTCCGTACACTTGCTTGAACGGCCTGGTCGATCTTGACCTCGATCTTCTTTCTTGGAATAACCCGAGTGTCTCGATCTTCTGGTCGATCTCATCTTGATCGACCTGCCTAGCTCGATCTGTACCTCGATCTCGGTTCCTTTATATCATGGCCGAGTTCCTCCAAGTGTCCATGAGCTCCTCTTTGATCCTTAGCATGTCCACACACCCTCCATAGCTCCAGTGCGTCCAAACAACTTGAATATGATGCAAGAATGCAAGAAAGATGCAAATGCTAATGCAAAGATGTCTAAATCTTTAAACGGGACAAAAGCTACAAAAACTCTAAGTATGAGTGCTATATGAATATAATTATGTCCTAAATACACGCTAAATGTATGAAATATATGAGTACATCAAAACTCGATCTCCTTGCAATGTAGCCTTGTTAGGGGTCTTGCTATCTTGGAGAAATCCTTGATGAACCTCCTATAGAAACCGGCATGACCCAAAAAAACTCCTTATCCCTTTCACGTTAATAAGAGGAGCTAAACTCATCATGACTTCAATCTTGGCTTTATCGACCTCAATACCACTCTCCGAGATCTTGTGGCCAAGCACATCTCTCCAACAACTGCACAAATTTGACAAACAAACACCAAAAGAGCAACCATACACAGAAAAGTCATCCATGAACACTTCTACCATTTCCTCGATAAGGTTAGAGAAAATAGACATCATACACCTTTGAAAGTTTGCAGGTGCATTATATAGCCCAAATGGCATCCTTCGATATGCAAAGGTACCATAAGGGCATGTGAATGTGGTTTTCTCTTGGTCATTAGGGTGAATGGGTATTTGAAAGAACCCACTATACCCATCAAGGAAACAATATAAGGGATGATTAGCAAGCCTCTCAAGCATTTGGTCAATAAAAGAGAGAGGAAAATGGTCTTTTCTTGTGGCCAAATTCAACTTCCTATAATCAATGCACATCCTATGGCCGGTAATGGTTCTAGTGGGAATTAGCTCCTCCTTTTCATTCTTAACTACAGTGATCCCTCCCTTTTTAGGCACACAATGGACAGGTGAAACCCAAGTGCTATCCGAAATTGGATAGATAACACCCGCATCCAGAAGCTTGAGAATCTCTTTCTTTACAACTTCTTTCAAATTAGGGTTTAGCCTTCTTTTATGTTCTATAGAAGTCATAGATTCATCTTCTAGATGTATCCTATGTGTGCAAAGAGAATGAGATATGCCCTTGATGTCATCCAAAGAATTAGGTCTCTTAATCTTTCTCAATTCGCATAAAAGGGAGGATAATTAATCTTCACTTAAGTTTTCATTGACAATGACCGGGTAAAATGAGTTAGGACCTAAGAAAGCGTACCTTAGCCCTTGTGGAAGAGGTTTAAGCTCCACCTTTGGTGCTTTGACCTCACACCAATCACCCCCAAACTTGGAATTGTCCCCATGCTCAACACCCAAAGAGCTTATTTCCTCAATCACATATTCTCCCTTGATCTTATGCTTAAGCTCTATGAAAGAAGTCTCCTCCTCTAGAGGTTTGTGTGAATCAAGCAACTTCAAGTATCCCAAGCTTGCTCCATGTAGATACCCATTCTCTCCATGCTCTCTTGTCAAGGCCACTTGAAGATGGTCTTCCATAGCTAACTTCTCAAGATACTCATCCGCCAACTTATCCATTGTATCTACCCAAAAGGTTTGGCCTTCAATAGTTGGTTTCTTCAAATAATCCTTGATGTCATACTTGAGCACAAAGTCCTTTCCCAAGTGCAAATCAATCTTGTCTTTTCTAACATCAATGATAGCCCCCGCGGTGGCCAAGAAAGGTCTCCCAAAGATCAATGGATCCCTTGGTTCTTCATCCATCTCTAAGACCACAAAGTCGGTGGGAACCTCAACATTCCCTATCATAACTGGTAGATCCTCAAGCAAGCCAATTGGGAGTCTAATGGACCTATCCGCTAGCACCAAAGAGATTCTACACTCCTTGTAGCGACTAAAACCGAGTCTTCTGGCAACCGAGAGTGGCACTAGACTTACACTAGCACCAAGATCACACAAGCAGTGATCGAATGCCAAAGGTCCCAAGGCACAAGGGAGAGTGAAACTTTCGGGGTCACTTAGCTTTTTGGGAACAATTATCCTTTGAATTATAGCACTACACTCATGAGTGAGGACTACCATTCCTTGCAACTCCTTGATCCCTAACGGCATCCTTGAGGAACTTGGCATACTGAGGGACTAGCATGAAAGCGTCCATCAAGGGCATTGTAACTTGGATTTCACTCATTTGCTTATCGAACATGGCCCTTTATCTCTCCACAAGCTGCTTCTTTAAGCGACCCGGGAATGGTAGCTTGGGTTTGTACGGTGGTGGAACAAAAGGAGATGCCTTGTAAGTTGTAGGTGCCTCCTTTTCCTTAGCCACGGCCTTCTCTTTACCCAATCTTTGAAGTACCTCATCATTAACAACTACTTTCTCATCATCTTGAAAGGTCATCCCCCCATCTTGGTCTTCAATGTCCTCATTGACTTTGTTGGAAACCTTGTTGGTAGAAGGTTGGAAACCTTGTTGGTAGAAGGTATTTGGGACAAAGGGTTGTTGGTGTCCTTGCCCTTGATAGGTTGGGTTCCAATATTGTTTGGTGAAACGCATTGGAGAACTTTGCCCGCCAACATAGTTGAGCTCCTCTTGTGTCCCATCATGCATCTCGTGATTATGACCAAAATTGTCCTTATATTCACCAACACGATGAACCGTCTTCAAGGAAGCATGTAGTAGCTTATCCATCTTCGCATTAAGGGATTTCATCTCCCTTTGCCTTTGTTCCTCATTTGCATCCTCATTAATCGAAGAGCCATCATCATAGTCACCCTAGTTCCCATTACTGTGAGCTAAGTTCTCTACAAGCGCTAGACCTTCTTCAACCTCCTTTCCCAAGAAGTTCCCATTGCTAGCTGTGTCTAGTAGCATTATATACTTAGGGAGAACGCCGCTGTATAAGTTGCTAAGTAGAGACTCATCCGAAAATCCATGGTGGGGACATTGAGTAGTATAACCTTTGAATCTTTCCCATGCTTCACAAAAACTCTCTTTAGCCTTTTGGTTGAAACTAGAGATCTCATTCCTCAACTGTTCTGTCCTTGTGTTAGAGAAAAACTTGGCCAAGAATGTTTTCTTGCATTGATCCCAAGTAGCGATTGAACCTTGAGGTAGATTATTTTCCCAAATGTGAGCTCTATCCCCTAGTAAGAAAGGAAATAATCGCAACTTGAACCCATCTTCAGAGATGCCATTGATGTTAGTCAAGCTACATATTCTCTCAAACCCATCCAAGTGGTCTAAAGGATCTTCCATATCCAATCCATGAAACTTATTTTGTTGCACCATTGAAATCAACCCACTTTTGATTTCAAAACTGTTTTGTTGAACCGAAGGAGGAGTAATACCATGGCGAGTAGTATGAGTTTGAGGAGAGTCACCAAAACCAATGTGTGTAGGTCGCCTTGGTGGTTGTCCATTATCACCCAAACCTTGTGCATGATCCATACCCAATCTCTCAAAGCAATGTGTTCTAGTTGTGTTTGTACCTATAAAGAGAAAGGGTAGTACACGCAAAAGTGATTAATAATCAAAGAAAATAAAGCGTAGTCTCAAGAAGATGTAAAATCCTAATGTTTAAACCAATATCCAAATGGCAACGGAGCCAAATTGATAAGTAGATTTCTTCTTGGTATCAATTACTCAAGCTACTCATATCATTGTAATACTTGAGGATCAATCCATATGGAAATGGTTAAGACACTAGGAATGTATATAACTTCTTAATCCAAGCTAGCAATAAAGTTTTGAGGTATAACTAACAACCTAAGTGATCAACCAAACTAGACAAAAATTACTAACACCTTAATTAAGCAATGAATGCACTAATCAAGCAAATTAAAAGCTAACTAACTACTAATCAAGATTATCAAATTATTAAAACGAATCCAAGGATGGGGTTATCAACCTAAGGTGTTCCAAGAATCAATCTTTGATGTCAATCAATAACATAATATGCTAATCCCTAAGCTTAGAACTCAAAAGCTAGACTAATCCACTTTCATGGCACTAATCCTTTCATTAATCACCCTAATCAAGATGAAAATTTTATTTGTGAATAGGAAGCTAATAAGCATTATGAAACAGTTCTAAATTTCTAATAAACACCCTAGACAATCACTTTCATGAGCTAGGAATGTAAATCCCTTGTTTAGTTGGTTGGAGAATTTCAACAAACACTTTGTGGGTGGGAAATTCCCTAAGGCCTAGTTTTAGCTTGATCATGGCTAAACTAGCATTTAGAACACTAAACAAGGAGGGAAATAAGAAGATCTAATCCTAGACATCAAGATTAACCCTTAAAACACCTTAGATCTAACCCATCCTTAGATCCTAATGAACCTACTCACTAATCATGATTAATCCCTTAAATCCTATGAAAGAAATAGAGATAAACATGATTAGAGAGATAGAAGATGAAAGATTAAAAGAGACAAGTACTAATTTGCATAAACTTTAAAGAAATGTCTTACAAAATCACTTAGAAACCAAAAGTTAATGTTTTCTAAACAAGAACAAAAGATTAAAAGATACTTAGGAAAAATTAGGTCTATTTCTATTTATAGTGAACAGTGGACGAACCGGGTCAACCCGGAACAAACCGGGTATTGACCCGGTTTTAGGCTGAAATCGCGCAGCTTATCGAGCTTGCTAGGTCGATATGCAGCTCGATACGCTGCTAAAACTTTTCTTCAAGGATTGTGTCGAGCTTAGTAGCTCGACACAAACGCCCGATACGCCATGCTTGATCTTCGGCTGAGAAACGTATCGACCTTAGCAGTCCGATACAGATGCCTGATACGCTCTTTCCAAATCTCCGGGTGGCCTTTGTATCGACCTTAGTAGTCTGATACAAATGACCGATATGCTCGTCTCGTTCTTCCTGCCGGGCCGTATCGACCTTGGTAGGTCGACACCAAGGTGGATACACTTCTAAAATTTGTCTGCTTCATGTTTGGCTCCCTTCTCTTCTTCTTCCTTGTCACTCAACTCTCCATAGAGGTCCTGCAAGCCTCCAAAGTACCTAATTAAGACTCAATATGCACAATATGCAACAACCTAAGCTAAAACTCACTAAATTCTAATATGGATGCAATTTGGACTAAAAGTAACTAAATGAATGCATAAATGGATGCAAAACTATCTAAAATGGGTGCTAAAACATGCTAAATTATGAGTCTATCAATGGGACAAAAACTAATGAATGAATGCATAAAAGAGACCAAAACCTATACTAAATGCATGCTAAAAGATGCAAAATATGGAGATATCATGCTTCCATGTCGTCCATACCCAACTGTTCAATGTCATTTAACTTTTCCCTTGTTCTTCTCAGCCTTGCAGAACCCAACAAGTTGTTGTTATCTTGAGCTTCAAGCAGATTGGTGTTGCCTTGTGATCGCAAGTTCATCAACGCGATCAAGACTGATCGCGTCAATTGCTAGCGTACCAGAAATGCAAACGTAAAAAATTGAAAATCAGTAACCAAATGGAAATAAAAGCCTAATCTTAACTACAAACAAAATCCTAATGTCTAAAACAATCTCAAATCGACAACGGCGCCAAATGGATACAAGTGTTTTCCAACACCTTTAAGCAATTACTCAATTTTACTCATGTCATTGCAATACTTAAGGATCAATCCAATCTGGGATGTTTAGAAGCACTAAGAGTACATGAGACATATGTTAAGCTCGGAGGAATCAGTTTTTGATTGTACAGGACAAACCTTTACACCCAAGAGAGCATAAAAATGCAATCTTGAATTTAAAAGTGATAAAGACCGAAACTTTAAATGTAAAATGAAAGAAATAAACAAAGGGACAGTGAACTAATGCAAAGGAAGATAAAATGAGTAAACTTTAACTAGGATAAACAGTAAACAGTTTGACAATATAAATAAAAGATGGGTATTTGGATGGATTTTTCGATTTGGGATGAATCAAGTATCAACCTTAGATGTTTTTCATGCAAGAAAATTATACAATCCTAAGTCTAGGGCTCAAAAATAAATCAGCCCACTCTAGTGGTGAAGACCCCTTTGAAGACCCCTAAATCCAACATAACTCTCGTTAGTGACAAGAAGTCCTTCAAGCAAAAAAATTTGGCCTTAACATGACTTAACAAGCCCCATAAGTCTGCCACTCTCGTGCGGCTTGCTAGCAAGTCTCATCCTTTAGCATTTTCAAGGAATCAAAGAACATTGTTGTGATGAAGGATTCGCTAAGATCATGGAATGGATGGTGTATGTTGTCCAAACATTTGATACGCTAAAGGGGAAGGAAAGTCTCTATGTTTAGGTTTTCAAGGAATCCAAGAACACCAAGTATGATGGAGGATTCCCTAAAGTCTATTGATGCATGGTGTATGTCGTTCAATCATTTAAATCGCTAAAGAAGAGTTAAATATTCGAGCTTTCTGTAGGAACATCAACGATCAACATCCAAAACATCATAATCTAACACATCTTCAAACCCACAAAAGAACTACTCACTAACCATATTTGATCTCATCAAATTCGTAAGAAAGAGATGAGAAAACTTAGTTTGAAGTTTGATAGCTAAAGATGAAATATTAAAGTGCAATAATTGAAAGACAATAAGCGAAATACTATATTAAAAAGTTGATCTTGAAGAACCAAGAACACCAAAATCGGTGACTTGGTTTTTCAAAGAAGATGACAAAAAGCATAAAGAGTACAAGAAAAAACGGAAAATAATAGGCTGGCAAAAAGTAAAAAAGCATGTCCACAACATGTGGTCTTTGGTATATTTATAGTAAAAGGGAAAAAGACAAAAGGAGAAAAGGAAGAAGGTTTGACGCGAGCAATCCTATCGCGTCACTTGGTCGCCTGGTACGTGTTATCCACAAGTCTTTTGTACTCATCTGCGAGACAACGTCTGTCCTTCTACGCAAGAAGTCTTGACCGCGTCAGTTGGTCGTGTGGACTCTTTCAACCTCCATTCAGCTCCTTTCCTTGCATAAGCTTCCTTACTTTGATCCTTAGCTTTCTCAAGCTTTCGTCCCAGATGGTCTCCATACTGCAATCTCCAGTTTAAGCTCCAAATCACCTAATAATACGCAAAATGGGATCAAATATGCAAAAGTCTATCCTACATGCAACTAATACCTAAAGTGAATGAACTAATGCAAAACTATCAAATGACTGTGAGTATGTATGCAAAAGCTATGTTAAATGGATGCTAAAACAGTGTAAAATATGCACACATCAAGGTTCGGCGGTGTCGGGGCTGTCTCGTAATTCCAATCGTTGACCACTAAAGGGACCTCCGCAATGTACCAGTATCATCTTCGCACAACCCGGGCACGAGTTTGAGCATTGTCAATTCGGAACGGTACCGTATTCTTCTCTATGAACTAGACATCAATTTTAATCGCCTTACCAGGAACAACCCAAAGCCGATTGATTGTAGCATGGATCTAACCCACATGAAGAGCATCTCCTCCAATGAAAACGACAACAAAAAACTTCCATAGCGGCTCTGCATTTTCGATTATCTCTTGGGGGATTACAACCGAAACCGTTCTATTATCGAGCACAAAAGAGGGTTTGATGCCCTCTGACGGACCTGCCTCACCATCCACAACTTCTTACCACAACTTATTTGGGACCTCCGTGACTCGTAGCTGAGAAGAGATCTCGATCTGATTGGAATCCGGCGAGGCCAGAAGCCCCATCAGAAAATGGAAATCACCTTCTAGAGAGCCTTAGAGCATCTCCAATGAGACTCTATTTTTGCCTCTAAACTCTATTTTTAGAGTAAAATTATCTTCAATGGTACTCTATATCCTATTCTAAAAATAGAGATCTCTAATTCTAACTCTAAATTTGGAGTTACAAATAGAGATCTCTATTTTTTAGAGTTGAACTTTTTTATTTATAAAATAATCCTTATCTTTTGATTTATTTCTATTTTGTATCTAAACAAAAATTAAATGTTTTATTTTACACTTAAACAAAATTACAATAGTAATAGCTAGTTATGTAATGAAGTTTTATTTGTGTGGTAAACTTTTAATTTAAATAAAATTATAATTGTATTAATTTTTTATTAAAAACATAAAATAAATGGGTAAAATTTGTATATTTGTAAAGTAAAAGGTTTAAAAAAAAATAATAATAACTAATTATAAATGGAAGATACTTGCAATAATTTATTTTTTAGAGTAGAAGATAAAGGTAACCATTAGAGCAAAACCCATCTCTATTTTTAAAGAACTCTATTTTAGAGTAAAAAATAAAGTAAACCATTAGAGATGGTCTTAGAGCGATTAGGGTTATTCTTTAAAAAACTATTTGTTCGAAAATTGTATATCTCTTATTTTCACACCAATAAACTCAAAACTTCAACTACAACAACTTCTCAAGAATATAATAAACTTCCATTTCATTAATACGTTTGATAACACAACCATAACGTAACTAAATTCAAATACAACAACTTCTAAAGCTTCGGCGAATATCAACAGATATATCTATAAACTTCATGTTGACGCATACGAGGCACATATATTTATATGTATAATCATATATACTAGTTGAGCAACCGAAATATCAAAAGCAAAGATTTAGAAACAGTACGAGTCTTGGAGAGAAAAAAAAAAGCGCAAAATTGGCTCGAGCTATTGTACAGATTATTTGCTTGGAGATGCAAATCTCGACTTCTCTCTATATCTGCTCAAGCTTCTGTCTCTTGGTGATGATCCCATCCCTGTTTGCCGCGTAATCTCTGTCAACAACATTTGATTTTTGAGTACAAATGATGTGTGTTCCAGAAGTGATATACCACAAAAAAAATGTAGTTTGTGCATTGCGCAGTCATGAATTCATGAAAAATCAGTTACCTCTTCGCTTTCTTTCAAGTTCTTGATCAAGCTCTTCTTTCCACTTCCTCTCTATCTCTGACAGTGCAAGACTACAAAGCCAAAAACATTTTGGTTCCTCTGGCTGTTAATCTAAAGCGTTAATCAACAAATGAATCTAAACCGTTAAATTTTCAGTTAGACTTACCTCTGGCTGTTTGATTCCTGCTCAGCATCAGCACTTGCATTTGCACTGCTATTATTCGGCATAACAGAGCTACTTCGGCTTTCAGAGCTCTTGGAACGACAGGCTGCATCTGTTGCTCTAGAAGGCAAACAACCGAAATGGCCCTGACTCGGAGACCTACTTTTTGGAGGCAGTTTCAAGAAACCTTGGGGTGTCTCCTCTCGTTTTTTGTTACTGATATTACTTTCCATGTAGCTGGGAGAGCATGTGATCAAACCGTTGTAGAATTCTTCAAAGAGAGGCGTCTGTAACTTCTTTAGATCTGTGGCCTACAGTTTTAAGATATTTTACCAACAAGTCAATGGTTGCAAACTCTTGAGTTGGCGCATATATATCTCTTACAAGAAATAGAACATTGTGAATGAGTCACCTTCTCATCTAAGAAAGCTTTAATTTTTGACTCGGTTAGCTCATTTTCATCCTCTGAGTACGATGGCTGCTCAACTTCCATGCTAATTTTCGTCTCTGTTTCTCCATTTCCCGAATTTTCTTCAAATTTGCACTTCAAAATATCAGAGATCTCACTCATGGTATCACAGCTCTGCACAAACATTGTTTATAAGTTGTGGTTCCAGAAATATTATGAAACCCAAATTGATTTGGTTATTCGGAAAAGAATCTGAAATGTTATACATATGCTTACCTTCTTGGCATCAATATTCTTCTCAAGAGCAGGGCCAGACTCCCCATCATTTGTCAAGAAATTCTCATCGTCAATCAAACACATATCATCTTCATCATCATCATCATACCCGTTATTATTTTTGCGCCACGAATTGTTATTTTGGATTGAATTCTCGGGAAAAGCAAGTGTACAACTCAGACTACCCAAGTTACAGATGTCTCCTACATCGTCGCATGTAGACAATTGACTGTAAGAAAAAGAAACAGACAATCAGCAGTCAGAATAAATTTAGCTTAAAAGTTTTGGCTTCAGCTCGGCACTTACTAGCTCTTCATGTCAGTTAACTCTGATGGTAAAGGAATGCTTGAGTTTTCCTGCAAAAGTATACACAGAGAGACATCCTATCAAAATGCTTTTAGAAAAAAACAAAGATAAAAATTCGACAGATGGATTATGTGAACTTACCATGACTGAAGCAATAACTATAGAAGCAGACTCCTTCTGTTTGCCCGTAACAAACGGATGCTACCAATGAAAGAAAAGCAAGAACATTACGACCCGAGATACAAGATATGTGACCTGATTGGATTTCATTACTCTGTTGACTATTCACCTTAAGCAGCTCAGAAGCGGTTGGCCGCATATTTGGTTCCCTGCCAAGACAAGACACGATGTTTCAGCAATCCGCAAGAGAAGTGACGGAAGTAACTTTTGATATCTAATCGAAAAATTTATGAGTCAATACTTTTGCAGACACTTGAGCAAAAAATCTTCTGCGTCAGAGGAGAGATTGTCAGGGATTGGAGGATGTGACTTTGTCGTTCCAATGTGGAAGATAGCAGCAATCTGAGAAGAAAACATGTCCAAAAAATTTCAAGAAACAGAATTATTCACATAAGTGAATCTCAAGGCATACAAAATTTAAGCACCTCTTTATACTGCTCGCTCCAAGGAGCTTTCCCAGTCACCATTTCAATCACTGTGCACCCTACGCTCCATATATCAGCAGAACTGCATATAATAGGCACATGTAATATGAAATTGACTACAAATCATGTAATCTTTTAATTAAGAACATGTTTGAACTAATCCTTACAAGCTATGCCCAGTTTGAAGAATAACTTCTGGAGCCATCCAATAGGGAGTCCCTTTCATAGATTTTGCACCCGAAATAGTAGCCTATAGATAAATCCATGTCTATTAGATCGAAATCATGATGAAGAATATATTACAGGAACAACTTTCAAGACTAATAAACACAAAGCAGAATGGTTTAACTGAATAGAAGTTTAAAAATTGACTTACCAACTCTGCTACCTGTTTGGATGCACCAAAATCGGCAAGTTTAATGCATCCTTTGTTATCTACAAGGATATTAGCACCCTGAGAACAAAAGAACCTAGAATATCACTGGCAAGGATACGAGATATGCTGAAACACTAATCATAGTACGTGCAAAAACAGATACCTTGATGTCACGGTGCATAATTGCATGATTATGAAGATACTCCAAGCCTAACAGAAGTTGGTTCGTGTATGTCCGAACAACCTTAGTCAATCAGTTTTAAAGACGTTGTTAGCACCATTAACATTTCAGGCGACCCAAAAGGGTTTCCAATAGTCACTTACAGATTCAGGAAAGGCTCCAAATTTCTCCAAGAGAGATGATATAGATCCACCAGGAACAAATTCAAGAAGGATATTCAAAGTTTCATGTTCCCTCACCGTGCCCAAATACCTCTAAGGCCCAAAAAAGAATGACAGAGTTAGAAAAGAAGCAAAGACGTGCTGGATCTATCAACATTGCAAGAATATACAATAGCGTTTATTGCTTACAACTATATTTGGATGAGAGTGATTCTTGAGAAGCTTAACTTCCTCCTCCAGCTCCTGAATATGAGCCTTTTTTTGAACCAAAGTAGGAAAGTCATATCATGAATCAATCAAAGTAGGAAAGTCATATCAGAAAAAAACAACTAAACAAAGAAAGAAACATGTCGTTTTGTTGGTGAACCTGAGTTTTTTCCTTGGATGCACAATTGGATGCAATTAGAACCTGGGAAGATACAACTAAAATCAGCTCATGATCAGGTCAAATCAACAAAAACCCTAAATGTGACCAAGATCATTAGAGTAAACACCAAAAACGAAGTAGATTTATGTGACTAACCAAACGAATTAAGCTGCTTGGTTCTACTACAGATTTAGAACGAAATCAGCTTGGAGAGTCCATCAATTACCAAAAACTCATCAGAGTAATCAAACTTCACAATAACGTGGAAATCAAAATCCTAGAAGACAGAGAAAAAAGTCGAGGAGGATTACAGTTCCAAATTTCTGGAAAATCAGCTCATGATAAGGTCAAATCGAAACCAATCAAAGCCAAAAAAAACCCTAATTCGAAATGTGTTCATGATCAATTGTATGGAACGAATTACGATTCTGTGGTTAATCAAACAAATTAAGCATCTGGGTTTACTACAGATTTTAGTACTTACAGCTTGCAGAATCCATCAAATCACCCAATAAACTAATCAGAGGAATCAAACTTCACGCACAAAGGGAAAATCAAAATCGGAATTACAGTTTTGAAAATCCATAACCTGTTTAACGGCGAGAAGCTCACCGGAATCGAGATTCATACCCATATACACAGTACCAAAGGCGCCACGGCCAATCAACTGGCCTTTCCGCCACCGAATCGGAGGTTTGATTTGTACGGTGGTGTTAGGAGGAGGAAGTGGTGGCGAGTAGGGTTTGACGAAAACCCTCGATTTGCGGATGCAGGAAGTGATTTTATCGGCGAGGAGAGAAGGAAACGGAGGATGGTTCTCTTGGTTCTCATCGTCGGCGGTAGAACGGAAGACTAGTGACCGGCGAACCGATCCGAAGAGATCTTGCATTTGAATCGATTTCGAAGGATTCACTGTTGTTAGTGTTTCATCTGTCTACTAGGATTTTTCGAGAGGTATTCAGATTTCCATTGACGAGAGAGAGAGAGTGGGGGAAAAAGGGGGAGAAGATTCCATTTTCAAAAAATAATAATTTAGAAATACTTGAGGGAAACGTAGAAAAACAAAAACAAAAACAAATAAAAGGAAAATTTGTAAGTCAACGGAAAACGAAAAATGATTCAGAGTAATTGCATTGTATGACGGGATATTTTTTAAAAAATCATCTTACTATTAATTGTGAAATAAAATGGAAGGGTCTTTTTTTACTGGATAACAATATTCGAAACAAAAATAAAGAATATAGCCACCATATGAATTAAAAAAAATTAATTGGATAACCACAGCACTGTTTTGTTGGACGAAAATACCCTTATTTCAGATATTCTTTTATTCAATCTGTTCTATACCGTCTAAATATAATAGTATAACATGTAAAAAAACATATATATATTTGTTGCCAAGTTTGAAATCGATCAAACTATATTATATGAACATGGAAAACAGTATAAATTTATTACATTCTTTTATTCAGTTTGTCTGTTCTATATTATCTAAATATAATAGTATAACATGCGGAAAAAACATATACATCAAATTTGAGATCAAAAGAAGGATTACAGCAGGCAGAGAGGGCGACAAACGGAAGAGAAAAAGTAAATGGGAGATAAGCTCCAGAGAACGAAAGTTGTCGACCTAGACGACGGAACCAGAAGTGAAAAAACAAGAGGTTACAAAACAAATAGATGAAACTATATTATACGGATATGAAAAACAATATAGATCTCTCATCATTTGAAAAATATAGAGAAGAATAGAATCGACATTATACATATTATACAAAGAATATCATGACTATGGTTTTACTATGGTTATAAACTCAAATAACGATGTCAATATGGATACGGAACCAAATTTTTCTAAAATGAATGAAATTTTTTTATATATAACTTTTACATTCAAAACTATTATATTTTATTGATAATAGGAAAATGTGACATATCATTTTTGGAGGAATTACTAAAAATGACCTAAAACTTGATTCTTTCTTCAAAACTAGACCCCATATTGCATGTTTGGCAAAAGTAACCAATATGGGTAGTGAAATTACAACCCTCACCCTTATGACCAAAAAAACACGTTCGCGATAATGACGTTTTTAGCCCAGAGAAGTCTACTATGAGAGAGTAGACTTCCCGAATAGACTTCTTTACCTCTCCCAGACTTCTTGAGTAGACTTCCAACGTAGACTTCTCACCTGTGACTTATACTGCATAGTATACTTCTCGAGTAGACTTCTCTCAAATAATTTCCATAGAATTAATTAAAAAAATTATAAAAAATTAAATTTATTAAAAACTTTGATAAATAACCAAAACATATACATTTTCCATCTATTAAAAATAAAATTTCAAAAAAATAAATCAATTTAAATCAACATAGCCAAATCAGGTTAGAAACCAATACATCTAGAGAAGTCTACTAAATCACTAAATCTCAAATTTTAATAACAAAAATTATAAAAAAATATTTGGTAAAAAAATTATGAACACAATTAAAACATAGACAATTGGCATCTATATAAAATAAAATTTCAAGAATATGAATCAATTTATAAGTTTCATCTGTATTCAGTTTAAAAGGGTTAGGGTTAAAGTTTAAAGTATAGGGTATAAGAGTGTAATTGTTAGGGTAAGAAAAACATTTATATGATTTCATAATTTATGGTTTGGTTAATGATTTAACGTTGATATCTTTATTATTTTAACTGTAATTTGTGAATATGTTAAGTAAATTAATGTTTTGATATAAGTTTTAATCGAAAATATTTTATTTAGGGTTTAGGGTAAGTAGACTTCTCGAGTAGACTTCTCCAGTTCACTTCATAGAAAACCATAGCGGGAAATATAATTTTTTTTAACAAATTGGGCGGGAACGGGTAATTAATTAATTACACCGGTTAAGTAGACTCCTCAAGTAGACTTCTCGGGTAGACTTGTCCCTTGTACACTTATATTAAACGTAGACTTCTCTAATAAACTTATCGCGTAGACTTATATAAAGAGTAGACTTCTCCTGTAGACTTCACGAGTAGACTTCTTGAGTAGACCGAAAAACACTTCCGTTGAACCGAGCAATTTTACTAACCCATGATTAATCGTGATATATATTTCATTTTACCATTTGTGCATTTACTTTTTTCGGACAAAACCCTAGTTTCTCTGAAAGGGAGATTTTCGCCATTTCTGTCGCCGTCGCCACTGTTGTCGTCGCCGTCGCCGTCGCTATCGCCATACAGTGGTAATCTTTGTTCCGCTCTCTCACTTCTCTCTCTTATCTCACTTTTCATCTGTATATATACCTTAATCAAAATCGTTTATCTCTTCTCATCACTGCAGCTTTTTGGCTCGTCGCCTCGCCCCTCATCGATGTTTCTTCACTGTCGCCGCCGGTGGTAATTCTATCCTCCTTTCTCTTTGTCAGGCATATGTTAGATTCAAATTTTGGTATTTTGTTATCATCGCCGCAAATTTTGAAATTTCTGGTTGGATTTACAGATCTCTGCGACGCCATTGGTTGTCTCCTCCGGATTTCAGTGATTTTAGTGTTCTCGAAGGTAATTATACGGCTCCTTTGGTCAGATTAAGTGTAACTAGTGGTTTATTTCAGACTTCATATCAGACTTCTCAAGTAGGCTTGTAAAGTAGACTTCTTTATGAAGTAGAATTCTGTATGAAGTAGACTTCTTTATGTAGTAAAACTCGAAAGTAGACTTCTCTCGAGTAGACTTCTCGCGTAGGCTGCTCGAGTAGACTTCTCTCGAGTAGACTTCTCTCGAGTAGACTTCTCGAGTAGACTTACTTTTGAACTAGACTTCTGAACTAGACTTGTGGGTTTTGCAGGATGGAGAAGGCCATGTTTCCAAGGAGATTATACACAAAGGGCGAGGAGCCACATTTTGGCAAAAGTATAAGCTACTACAGCAACGATAGTAAGCTGATTCCGGCATTGGAAGAAGTATTAGAAGAAGATGAATGGGAAGAGCTTTTGGACTCACAGCTGGGTATTTTTCTGAAGTTCTACAAATTGAAATTTGGCTGGGCATCGAGGGTGGTTCAGTATATACTCGGTTTTCAGCTGGTTTGCAATAAAAAGTACGAGATATGGAGTCTGGTAGATTCAAACCCCTTGAGGTTTTCACTGAATGAGTTTAAAGACCTCACTGGTCTCAACTGCGAGTATGTTCCGGCACTGGAGGAGCAAGAAGTTACCCCTGAGATGAAAGTTTTTTGGGAAAAGCTTGGCGTCAGTGTAGATGTTGGTCCGAGCGTTAACGATCTTACAGAAGCGTGTAAGCATGCTGGGGACTGGACAAGGGATGATAGGATTAGGTTATGATTTTTATCCATCTACGCTGGATTCATTGAGGCAAAGAAAAGGGATTCACCCACACGGGTGGACTATGCAAGGCTAGTCATGGATGTCGGGTCATTTGCAAATTATCCGTGTGGAAGAGTGGCTTTCAAGTTCCTCATAGAGTCTGTCAAAAAAGCGGATTTGACAAATAGATGTTGGATTTATGGGCTTGCTGAAGTGCTCCAGGTTTGCGCGTATTATGCCATGCCAGATTTCATATTCGATTTTGGGAATCCGCTTCCCAACAACCCAACTCCACTGGTGCTGGCTTACGGCGGTTGTGGAGGACGAAAATACATCAAAGAGGCTATGCTGAAACCGATAATTTATATTTGTAAACTTCTTTTGAATACTTCTTTGCGTAGACCTCGGTAAAATATATATCCCAATTGTTTGCAGGTTAGCTTCAACAACTTTACTCTGAAGGAACGGGAAGAGATGTTCCCTATTTGGGATGATGAGGTAGTTGATCCTCTGATCGAGAACATTATCAAAGCCATATTTGGGGAGTTGGGTGAGGGTAAATGGAACTGGAAGACTAGTGATTGGCGGTCCAAAGGTGTTAAGGAGTCGAACGTCGTGAAGTTAGCGGACACAAAGGGCCAAAAAAGAGGCCTCCATTCTGACGATGAAAGCCGGAAGAAGTCTTGTCCAGCCCCTCCTCCTTCCATAGACGATGATGTTTTGAAGAAACTAGTCGAGACGATGAAACAACATGTCTCGACATGTTTCACGAGATTGGCTGGGGATATGAAGAATGGGTTTGCAGCGTGCGATACAAAGCTTGACATTTTGACTGAGAAGGTTGCCGCTGTGGACCACACTATTGCGAAAATTAAGGTGGCAAGGAATGAGGAGCATGTTAAGTCCAGCGCTGGTCGGGTTAGTTCCGATCCTTCTCCCAACACAACGAAAAGACCTTTAAGACAAATAAGCCTGCTAGGCCTTCTTTGACTCCAATCGTTACTAGGGTTACTAGGGCAGAGGGAAAAGAAGTCTGAAAAGTTGACTGCTTGTGACGAGTCATGTTGTATTTTAAGATGATTTGAATTGTGTGTACCCTTTGATTTCCGACTCCATGTTTACTTGAACAATTTCCAATTAATAAATCCGTTAATTTCCAGATGTTTGTTCTTGTCATTGACATCTATCATGCATTATTTCAGAAAAACAAGCAGCTCCATGTGAGAGTGTCAACTGTGCCTAAGATGTAGAACCAAGTGTCGTCTATGTAGGGAGGGGCAAACCATCGCAGAAGGATGTGGATGATCGGTTAGTGAAACAACGGTCTAAGAAGAAGGCCGCAAGAATTGTGGCACGAGCCAAGGCCGACAACAACTTAAGGAGGGCAATAGCTTTTACAGTTACAGGAAGTAGCACCCCAAACGTAATCAAAAATAAGAAGGCAAATGTAGGTGGTGGATATGATCCTTTTGCTCCCATTGATGCCGTGAAGAATAAGGCTCTAAATGACTGGTTGAAACATCTACCGTAAGTTATAACTATCAAAACAAGATTTATAAATTGATCAGTATTTGGTCTATATAGCCTGAGTATTGTGTGCTCATTATGTCTGCAGTGGCTGGCCGGCTCACGACGCGAAGAAGAATCCAATAAACTACTGGTGGTGACTGCTGAGGACTCCACAGAAATGGCTTGTAGACACGGTAAGACTTCTCTAGGATAGACATATATGAGGAGTAGACTTCACAAGTAGACTTCTCTAGTAGACTTCTCGTGGACAGAATTATATAAGGAGTAGACTTCTCGAGTAGACTTCTTGTGGATAAACTTATATACGGAGTAGACTTCTCGATTAGACTTCCCGAGTGAACTTTCCGAGTAGACTTCTCGTGGATAAACTTATATAAGAAGTAGACTTCTCGAGTAGACTTCCCGAGTAGACTTCTTGTGGATAAACTTTTATAAGGAGTAGACTTCATTTTCATACTTTGCTGACTTCTCTATTTCTCAATGTAGCACATGGATGCCGACATCAAACTGCTCAGATATCGCTTTACGAAACATCCGGAATGGTTTAGGAGTGATCGTATCTGCTTTCTTGATACTCATTTCGGCATGATGTGGAATAATTCCAAGTACGCTGATTTTCGTTCCACCAAACCGAATCCTGATGGCTCAGGTAGAAAGTTGCCGCTTTGTGCCTTTGATTATTACAACGGTGAGGCACCGGTGTACTGCAGAACGGACAAGACATGGGGGATCGATATCGATGACATATACCTGCCCTTAAATGTAAAACAAGATCATTGGGTTGCTCTGTGTATCTCAATACATAATCGGCACATTATCATTTGGGACAGTCTTGTTGGTCATGCTAACGATGAAGAGTAAGCCAAAGCAGTTGAGCCTATTGCAGTTATGATGCCTTATGTGCTTCGAGAAATGGCTCCACGAGAAGAGAAAGATAAGTTCCCTGATACAGCTTTCACGTACACAACAAAAGATCGGTGGTGATTGTGGAGTTTTTTTCCTGAAGTTTATTGAATATCATGCTCTTGGACTGCCATTTCCTTCGACATTGTGTCTAGCCAACATGAAAGTTCATAGACAGAAAGTTGCGATTGACTTATTCCACGAGATCGACTGCAAAAGACCGTCTGAAGACCGCTACTGGGCGGATCTAGACATATATGAAGGTACCTGATTTCCTGATAGTTGATACTCTTTTGTAACAAACTAATTATGGTGGTGAAGGTTTTGTACCCCACTTTTAATCTTTTGTAAATGTTGATATGGTTTAAAAGTTTGTAACCCATTAGTTAATATATAATAAGGATTGTGTTGTTTCTCACATAACTTCTCAGTCTGGTGGACTTCTTATGTATTACATAACTTAAAGGTGAATCAGAGGGACATTTATATTACATAACTTGTTAAAGACACATATGTTAAACATTACTTAAAGGTGTCTAAAGTAGACTTCTCGACATGAGACTTATAATACAAAGTAGACTTCTCGAGTAGATTTCTGAATTAGACTTCTCGACATGAGACTTATAATACAAAGTAGACTTCCCGAGTAGACTTCTCGAGTAGACTTCTAAAGTAGACTTCTCGACATAAGACTTATAATACAAAGTAGACTTCCCGAGTAGACTTCTCGAGTAGACTTCTAAAATAGACTTCTCGACATGAGACTTATAATACAAACTAGGCTTCCCGAGTTGACTTCTCGAGTAGACTTCTAAAGTAGACTTCTCCACATGAGACTTATAAACAAAGTAGACTTCCCGAGTAGAGATTAACTTACACAATAGGGGCGAGTGTGATCATGTTGCTTGCACTTTGAGCAATTGTATTTCTTGTGCATCTTCCTCCGTCTTGTGCCTCTCTTCCTTGACATTTCTATCCAAGTTTGCCATCTCGACTTTTTCTTTCTTCCAGGAGCAATCTTCATGACCGGAACACCACATGGTTCTTCTTTCTTGACTTCGTTTTCATCAGAAATCGGGGGTTAATGGGATGGGAGTACGCAGCATATAATGACTCCTTCGAGTAAGATGGACACACAATTGATGATAGTTGCACGTTGGCCTCTGCTGCGGCTGCAATGACATGTGAGCAAGAGATTTTCTCAACATCATACACACCACACAAACACTTCCGCTCTTCCAAATCAACACTACAATCTCGTGCTCCACCATTAACAAATAAACGCCAGCCAGCTATGCGTTTTACTTTCAAATTTTCAGTATAATGATCTCGAATTACCAATAGATATTTGACCCCCCCCCCCTCCCCGGGTAGGCCTGGGCATAAAAACCGGACCCGAAGAACCGAACCGAACCGAACCGAATTGGAACCGACCTGAATATCCGAATGGGTCCTATACTTCTATATCCGAAAACCCGGAACCGAACCGGAACCAAACCGGGAACCGAATGGGTACGTGAAATACCCAAAATATAATTAGATATTAACTTAAATACTCAAAATTGCAATTATAAACCAAATATATTAGTTATGTTTAGAACAAAGTAACTAAAGTACTCAAAATATTTGAAAACTTTTAGTTATATTTATCAAATTTTATATATTTTAGATAAATTTTAGATTATTTGGATATCCGGAACCGATCCGGACCCGAACGGAACCGAAGCAAACCCGAACTAAAAAAGCAAAATACCCGAATGGGTTCTATTCTCAAGAACCGAAATACCCGAACCCGAAAAGAACCGACCCGAGCCCGAACGAGTACCCGACTGCCCAGGCCTACCCCCGGGTATGGCTCGTTGTGAGACTTAGAGCATCTTCATGCCTTTTATTATACCATATCCCGAGCTTCTCTTTAATAAACACCAGCAAAAATATGATGGGAAATCCTTTAGCTTGCTTAACAGCCGCATTGATCGATTCTGCGATGTTGCTAGTCTTTATGTTATACCTGTCTCATGACCATAACCTCGGGTCCGCATCCTGCAAATATTGAGCAAGTCTGGGATTTACATCTCAGATTGCATCCATGCATGTATCGGTTATAATCGGAAGACGTATGCGCGTATGCAGCCCCTTTCACCAAGTACATGAGTTGCTTCCCGTGAAATTTTGTCACTATTTTTTGCTGGAGATGATAGTAACATATGCCCCGTGTTGCCCATGGTATCACATTCCTACATGCGTCAGTGATGGAGTCGTGCTGATCAGAAACTATGACAAGCGAATACTGATCTGAGAAACATCTACTCAATTGGGTGACAAACCAATTCCATGAAGCATTACACTCAGAATACACAACTACAAAACCAAAGGAAATATCTGAAAGTTACCATCCTGTCCGGCTGCCACTAGCAAGACACCTCCATACTTCCCATTTAGATGAGTCTCATCCACAACAATCACTCGCCTCAAGTAATGAAAACCAGCTATGGAAGCTACAAAAGAAATAAATAGGTACTTAAACTGATTCATCTCATCCCATACAAGGTCGGTGACACTTCCCGGATTTGCTCTCTCAATTTGACGCAAATAAGAAGGCAGCTTTGCATATCCATCTTTTGTTGTTCCCCTCACCAATTGTTGGGTATATATCAAAGCTCGATAAGATGTGGTGTAACCGAGGTTGAGACCGAACATCACCTTCATAGAATCTTTGATATGCTTTGGCACACATTCCATCGATTATGCCAACCCACTCTGTAAACAGAGCTCCAACGTACTTGGGTGTACAACGTCTACGGTGAGTTGATCGGTCTAACACAGAATAATTATGATCCTCTAAATACTTTGTCACACAGAATGTGTTTGTTTCGTTCTTCACACCCGCTCTAAGCTTCCATGTGCATCATGTGCATCCTTTGACAGAACATTTTGCTACAAACAGAATCTTCGTAGACTTATATACTTTAAAAGCAAATCTTCTCATCACTGCCACCAATCTCAGCTCTGATACAAGCTTGTCCTTGCTAGAAAAACTCTGACCAACAAATATATTAGAGGACCAAGTAGCATTGGATCGATCAAAACCACCACACGCTCTTTCAAACCCTCAACAACAAAAGACATATCAGTTTCATCCTCATTCTTTAACTTTCCCGTACTCACTGTAATCCACATCTGATTCATCCAACTAATCTTTCAGTTTCACATTCGGATTATTAGCTTCATCCTCATCTTAAGCGTTTTCACCCCATTCATCTTCATCGTCTTCATCCCACTCTTCTACATCATCAGAGCAGAGATTCGAATGTCCACCTACATCAGCATTCTCATGGTCTATTATCCTACTCAAAACGCAAAGACGTACACCATGCATCCCACTCAACTCAATCAAGCTGCGAACGTGTCTATCATTTCTGACATATATAGGCGGAGAATCAGGAGGCATTTGTTGAAGCATCAGAGGTGGTAATGGATAGGATAACTCCACAAAATTTGTTTCCGTTTCCAGCATATAATCCTCTTGTGCCATTTCAAGAAGCTCACCATGTGTGCAACCATCTCTCAAGAAAAACATTCGCCCTCCTTTGCTATTATCCACCTCGAAATGCCACAATGATTCTTTCCTCACCCATTCTCAATAAACCGCTGGTATGTGAGTCATTCTCTGTAAGAAAACAAAATCCAAACCACATTAGAAATAAACATTGAAAAATTAGACTTCTCGTTTAACTTCGAGAAGTATACTACTAATATGCTAAATGCCTAATAACAGAAGAAAATTAATTAAAGCTCAAATATTTTTTAAAACATGTAAAATTCATACATAAGAAAGCCAAATAACACAAACTCAAGAGTCAAAGAATAATTTTTATTTTTCATAAATTACGGATTAAAGAATTTTATAAGACAATTAAAAAAGTAAACTTCTTGGAGAAGTCTGCGACTAATAAGCTAAGTATCTTGTAAAACATAAAACCTGATTTCACCATCCCTATAAGCTATAAACACGTATAACTGATATAGAGGCAAGATCACTTACCAATACAAGCTTATGACCAAGAAAATCTTAAAAATACATTTTATATTTGATAAAAAGCATTTTTTAAAAAATATGGAAAGTAGACTTCAAAGACGGTTAATGAAGTCTACTAACGGTAGACTTCGTCAAGAAAAGTAGACTTCTTCAGAGAAGTCTACTCGAAACTGTAGACTTCTCCCAAGTCAGTTTTGCATTTGCCAAAAGATCAGTAGACTTCTCCAGAGAAGTCTACTTTCGGAGTAGACTTCTTACATGTCATTTTTGCAATTGACCAAACTTTGACTTTTTTGGAGTAGATTTTTTCGAGATAGTAGACTTCTCAGAGAAGTCAACTCCTAAAAGTAGACTTCATACATGTCACTTTTCCAATTGACCAAGTTTGACTTTTGGAGTAGACTTCTTGAACCGTGGAGAAGTCTACCATGGGTTAGTTTTGAGGTTGACCAATTATTGAATTAATTAAAAAATAGACTTCTTCTCAGGCCAAAATAAGTCTACTTTTTAATTCAACTTTTCGTCACCAAAAAAAAGCCGAGTAGACTTCTCCAGCTGTATACTACAAAAAGTCAAAATTTGGTCAATTGCAAAAGTGACCTGTATGAAGTCTACTTTTAGGAGTAGACTTCTCCGAGAAGTCTACTATCTCGGAGAAGTCTATTCCAAAAAAGTCAAAGTTTGGTCAATTGTAAAAATGACCTGCTTTGAAAAAAGTCTACTAGAGAAGTCTGCTCCATTTTGTTTGTTCTCAAAGGAAATGGAGTAGTCTTCATCTCACATGGAGAAGTCTATTTTGTTCACGCGGTCAATTGCAAAACTAACCTTTTCATTGACTAGTAGACTTCTTGAAGGCCAGATGAAGTCTACTTTCGTAGCACAAATCTGGAAAAGACGAAAGTCTACTATCTCGGAGAAGTCTACTCCAAAAAAGTCAAAGTTTGGTCAATTGTAAAAATGACCTGCTTTGAAAAAAGTCTACTAGAGAAGTCTGCTCCACTTTTTTTGTTCTCAAAGGAAATGGAGTAGTCTTCATCTCACATGGAGAAGTCTATTTTGCTCACGCGGTCAATTGCAAAACTAACCTTTTCGTTGACTAGTAAACTTCTTGAGGCAAATCTGGAAAAGACGAAATTCTACTGAAAAATTGACTTACCACTCGTCTTTAACTTCTTTTCTAGCTAATATCTTCGATCTTTGCCACCACCAAGAAGCCCAATCGCAATGAACGACCAATTCAGCGGATATAGCAAGATCTAAGAGCTTTAATATTTTAATAGCTAAATTATAGAGTTTTTGAGAAGAAAATAGAGAAAAATGGAAGAATATAAGCATAAGGTAAGAGATAATGAGCTATCCAAGTTCAAAAATGGGTTTTTGGTGCAATTAAAGCTTCAAACTGGTTGAAAATGGTTGTTAGGTGAATTGATGATGATGGCATTTTCGTGAATAAGTGAGGAAGATGAGAATTATTTGGTCAATTGGATTTCTAAAAATTAAAGAAATTAATTTGAATCAATGGCAATTTCGTAAATAATTGAAAATGAGAAGGATGGTCTGGAGTGAAAGTGGTTAATGTTGAAATGGGAAATTTGGTGGGTTAGATTTGCAATTGATCTAAATTCTTGAGTCAATTTTGCAAACCACCCATCATTTTTTCCTAAAATAATAGAAATATTTTGATTGTTTAAATTAAGATTAACCCCAACGAATATAAGTTTTTTGCTCAATTATAACAATAAAATTAATAAAGTTAAATATAATATACTGCTTTCATAAATTTTGTAAATATTTATAATAAATTAAATAAAATATAATTTCACAAATTGTACAACAAATATGGATTATAATTTGAAAAAAGTAGAAATAAAGGATGTTTTTAGTACTCTCTCTTGTCCATCTATACTTTTTTTTTTGTTCAACCTCATTTTATATTAAACCTTAAACTAGGAAATCTTTACAAACAAACCAAAGCTCTTTGCCAAAGAAACAATACTTGAAAACATAATACAATAAAACAAATAAAAGATAGATTATGCAAGTTAAATTTTTTTTTTGGATCAAATTCTGATTATATTAAACTCAAATGTGGAATACAATAGTAGCAGATATAAGACTTTTTGCCAAGGAGTATATGCCACTTGTTACAAAAATGAAATTCAAAACATTAAAAGGATAGATTAAACAATTTGAATTCGAGATAAAAACTGGAAGCTTGTTCAAAAGGAGCTTCTAAGTTAATCATTTTGAAAGCGTTCTGAAGTTCTTTTGCCATCGAAGGCGAGCAAACCACACTAATAGCTCGTGATGCTGTAAAAGCTGAATGTTTGAAGACGTTCTCTATAAAGGAGAGGGGTGAGTTCGAAGATACACCGGTAAGTTCGTAGTACTTCAAAACCGTTATTGTGAGTTTGGAGATACGCTGGTAAGTTGGCAGTACTCCGAAACTCATGTCGGTAACGTCCGACGAAATCCCGGCAATTACTCCCGTAGATTTAGAAATAAGTTTTAACAAAGATAGGTTGAGAAAAGTCCAAAAACTTAGAAGACTCACCAAGTCCATTAAGTAGCAATTTGGTTGGCCCATCTCATGACCTAAAGGGGGCGGTGGAGAAGATGAAGTGGTGGAGACGGTACGACGGTTGAAAGACGAAACAGGCAAAAGGTGTCCAGTTTTGATTCTGGTAAATTTAGAATTTGACTTCACATGATATGGGCTGAGGAGAGAACCTATGAGGTTTATTGGACTCGCCAAGCCCGATAGAGAAATGTTTTGGAGCTGGCCCAACTCAACCTTGGCTTGGAGATCGTGACGATGGAGCAGACGGTTGAGGGTGGAAACAGATTGCACAAAGTCTTGCCGGGTGTGGTGGAGGATATGAGAGGAGGCTTGAGCACAGACACCACGGCGGAATAGGTCTCGCCGACAACGACAGTCAGAGGGAAAAGCACGGTTCGTCTGGATGCTCCTGGAAGGCCTGAGGAGATGAACCTGCGTCGGCCATACGGGGGAGGATTATCACCGGTGAAAGATGAGATGAAGGCACGAGAGGCGGCTACCTCGAACTCTGGGTCAGAGAATCTTTGGAACTTCAAATAAAAATATATTCACACAAGGTGAGAAGATCGGATCTGCAGCAAAAGCTCCGGCATGGGTGTGAAGGAGGGAAGAAGGGAGTTGAATAAGGGGTGAGAAATCATAGAACAGAGGCAAAGAACAGAGGAGGTGATGAATCTGGTGGATATGGAGGCTCCGGGGGATCTGGGGGCTTTGGTGGTCGAGAAGGTGTCACCGGAGGTTGAGAGGAAAACGTACTCTCCGATCTGCAGAAGGCAGCGTACCAGCCGGAGAGATCAGAGAGACACGACACATCTTAACCATCGCGGAAGGGGAGAGGATGAGAGTTACCGGCGGGGAGAGAAGATCTTCGGGGGGGGGGGAGGAAACCCGAGAAGGCAGCGACGACACTGCTTAAGAGAGAACGGAGGATGACTGGCGATGGACGTCCATTCTGTGCAGGAGCTATCGGCAGCCAAGGTCACCATTCGGGCCTCGGAGAGAAGATTAGGGCGAACCATTTTGCAGTTTAAATACAAGATTAAAACTGGAAGCTTCTTCAAAAAGACTTCAAAATCGATTGAAAACAAATTGATCTTACATTCTTCTGCCATTAAAGACAATTGAACGATACTTGTAGCTCCAAATGTCATAAACACTAAGCTTTTGAATACATCCTCTGTTGAGAAGGAGATTGGTGGAATAATTCTCTCCATTAGAAAGGAGACAGACAACATGTTTTTTTTCTTCAATCCAAAAGGCATAGATACTCTTTTTTCCTTGGAACCATAGAAAACCATACCAGCACTATAGCTGAAAATTAACAGGATTTTGTCTTCAATCCGAATGGCATAAGGACTATAGCTGAAAATTAACAGGGTTTTGTCTTCAATCTGAATGGCATAAGGACAATTGCAGACTTGGAACCACAGAAAACCATCATAGAATATGGGCCAAGCCCAACATCAAACCAGCAACACACACAACAAGCCCATTCAACCCCTTTCCATCTGGAGGAAGAAGCGCTGTAGGAGATCGGAGATGAGGCAAACTCGCCGGAGCAACAGCCATGGCCATCTATACCTTCTTAAGCAATTGTTGGTGACTTATTCTTTATATTAATTGAAATTCAATTATACCCTTTTAATTTGTTAATTATTTCTTAAATATAATTATAAATACATAATACCCTCTTTTGATTATTTTCGAAAATCAATTGTTTAGACATGAAAAAGTTAGGCTTCAACCGCTTTGTTGGGCCTGAAATTTTCCGGAAAAAAAATTATACTTCCTCACTAAAATCGACCTTCTTCTTCCTCACCTAAATCGATCCTCTCAATTTCTATCGTTCAATTCTTCTTCTTCACCAAAATTGATTTTCTTCTTCCTCACTTAAATCGATTCTTCTTCTTTTTTTGTCCCTCCACTTTCTCAATCAAGGTGTAACCAAAATTTATTTTTTGTTGTCGCCATCGGCTACACAAAAAGGTACATATACTTTTCTGATTGTTTTAAATCAAGGAAACATCCTCTTAAAAAACATATCGCTCTCCGTGTTAGTCTTGTTGATTGAATCTCTTATGGCAATGGGCCATGAGAGAAACTGAAAATTTGAGAGTTATAGTTGCAAAATCACTTAGTTCTTTTGTTGGTTAAATTACAATTTTGTGGTCTTGAACAAGATAATGTCTCTGTGTAAACTTTAAAATTTAGTGTAGTTGATGAAAAATTATTGTTTGAATCTATTTTGATACAAAATGGATTAAAGAGACATTCTTGTTAAATGCTTATTGGGTGATAAAAGGGTAACAAATGTGTTTTTTTCGTCTGGTTTTGTTGCTAAATGTTTTTAACTTGTCGATCGATTGCGATAAGAGCTGGCAGAGATTCTAAGTTAGTAACTGATATGTCTATATTTTGCATCATATTTCTCTCCATTTAGTGTAAGTTTGTCATCATTTAGGATCCTTATTTAGCATCATTGTATTGCATTTCGATCATTTAGAGTCTAGGATGTCTTTGCATGTTCTTTNCATCATTTAGGATCCTTATTTAGCATCATTGTATTGCATTTCGATCATTTAGAGTCTAGGATGTCTTTGCATGTTCTTTTGCATGTTTTGGTGCATTTGGAGTCTTGATCAGGTGAAAAGGATGCTATGGAGGCATGAATGGAGTTGGAGAAAGATAGCATGGCACTTGCAGGGGCAAGGAGTCACTTAGAAGATGAAGCAGAAGTTTTCTCGCACAAGTTCGACCAGTATGTTCGACCAGCTGGTCGAACAAGTATTCCAGGGAGCATGTTCGAGATTGAACACAAGGCTTTGTGGGCTGTGAAGCTTCTCAACTACAACATAAAGACAGCCCAAGAGAAAAGATTGATTCTACTCCAAGAGCTTGAGGAGATTAGACTTGAGTTTTATGAAAGCTCAAGGATCTACAAGGAGAGAACCAAGGCTTTCCATGACAAGAGGATTGTAAAGAAGGAACTAAGTGCTGGTGACAAGGTTCTTCTCTACAATTCAAGATTGAAGTTGTTCCCGGGTAATCTCAAGTCAAGGTGGGGAGGCCCTTTTGAGATTCAAGAAGTCTTGCCTTATGGAGCTATCACCTTGATTGGGAAGAATGGGGAGAGTTTCACAGTAAATGGCCATAGGGTGAAGCCATACTTGGTGAATGAATTTAAGGAAGAGGCAAGCTCATGTCTTCTTCAAGATCCCACTCTTGCCTAATAAGGTTTGAAAAGTCGAGCTAATGACGTTAAACAAGCGCTCTTGGGAGCCATTCCCATGGTTATCCTTGTATATATTCTTTATTTAGCTCTATGATCATGTTTCTTTAAGTTTTTGAAAGTTTTAGGTTGAGTATGGAGGCCATTAATTTGAAGAAAAGGTGAAAAAGAAAAGTTCTACGAACTGTTCGACCAGTTTGTTCGACCAGCTGGTCGAACAAACATTCCAGGGAGCAAGTTCGATGAGATTGTTCGACCAGTACGACGAACAACATTTCCAGGGAAGAAGTTCGATGAGATTGTTCGACCTACACGTCGAACAACAATTCCAGGGGCAATGTTCGACGTGTATGTTCGACGAACTCGTCGAACTTCTTCTAAAAATCAGGTTTGCTTGACTTTTCTTCCTTCCTTTGACCGGTTTAATGTTGACTCTCTCACTTAGATTAAACCGATTTTAGGGGATTAAAAGACTTCTTCTTCCCCAAAAACCATTCCCACCCACGAAATTCACCCTTTCATAAGAACAAGAACTTGTTTTTCATTTTTCTCTCTCAATTCTTCATCAAATCCTTTGATTTCAAGTGCTATAATTTCGAAATTCTGTGCTAATCTTGATTCCTTAGTTGATTTCGGCCTTGCACTTGCGTGGAACCAAGGTTTGTCTTTTCATCCTCTCTTTTAATCTTTGACTTCTCTTTGAGAATGAATTATAGACTGGGATTGATAAGTAGACTTTGAATGGATTGATTGAGTTGGGTATAGCTGAATATTGTTATGGGTGATGATTGTTGAAGATTTCCAAGGAAATACATGGGAAAATTTGATTTTTGAACACTTTTTCTATAGGGTTTTCAAGGGTTGCGAAAATTCATGTTTATGCCTAATTGATGTTCAAATTTTCAAAATTGATTTCTTTAACCTTGTTTTCCCATGTTGCATAAGTAATTAGGCTTGATTCCTCTTGAATTTTAACTTGTTACAAATTAGAGGATGCTTAACTTGAAAAATTCCTTGTTGATTTCTTTGGGTGATAAATGAGGTGATAAATGAAATTTATTCTTGCTATTAACTAATTGCCATGGAATTTTACTTGTTGGAACCTTCATGGAGTCTTATGATTACATGTTTGTTGATTTCAAGGGTTAGAATTCAACTTGTACTCACTCTTTTCCAAGTATTCGAATTTTGTAGATAATATGGGAATAACAAGGAGTGAAGCTAGTAAGAGGCAAGGCAAGAGGCCGGTAGAAGTGGAAGAAGAAGATCCCGAGGAGAGTCCCCCGGTCATAAGGAAGTTGTCTTCAAAGAGAGGAGTTGATAAAGGGAAAGCAAGGGAGAAGCGAGCCGAGAAAGCTACGGCCGAACCCCTAACACCCTCGGATGTGTACAAGGCACTTATGGAGATCTTTTTCAAGGGAACCACATACCCGTATCACTGATTGCTAGAGGAGTTGGGTCTCTTGGAGGATGTTACCGTTATTTTCTGGAATTTGGTGTGTGAGAGGTGGTTCAACCAATCATACCCAAGCTACCAAGAGGAGATATGCCAATTCCTCTCTATTTTGAAGGTGACGACTTTGAGTTTGGGAGAGGTTAATAAAGAAAGAGATGGCTTCGGTTTCATCCAATTCCGAGTTCACAACAAATCTTACAAGATGGGTTTCAAGAAGCTAAGTAAGGTGCTTGGCTTTGATGAGGGAACCGGTGCGGGCTCACGCTTGGATGTTAGAAAGGTGGAGTTGAAAAAGCTTTGGGAGATGGTAGCTAATGGGAGTTACAAGATCGCTAGAGTTAAGGGCAAGATGATCCGACACCCCGCGATTCGCTATGCTCACAAGGTGCTAGCTCACACTTTCTTTGCTAAGAAAGAAACAGTGGTTGTAACCGCTGAAGAGTGGGAGATGCTTGATGTCGGGCTCACAAACATCATCCGCTCCTTTGATGACAACTCGGAAATGAGAGGTGATGCTACGGATAATGGTATAGTGCAGATTTGGGTAGCTCATGCAGCTAGTTACTATGGTCGAGTACCGGGCAAGAAGGATCGCTCACACCAACTCGCCATTGGGGGTATGGTCACGCCTATACTCGAGGAGGTTGGCGTAAAATTAGGCCGTCCCTCGGCCGAGCAGCAGTACCTAGACTCCACCTATCTCCTTAATGGTCACTTTTTGATTAAGGAGGGAAATGGCTTCAAATACAAGTTCAATGTGGCAAGGCTCAAGGAGGCTACAATCCGACTCCCTTGCATTCACCTCACAAGCCTTAGGGAAAGGTCCAATGCCTCCTTCACTCCATCCGATGAGCATCTAGGCGACATAGAGACTTTCCCGGTATGCTCTTGGGACGACTACCACGAGCCTTATCAAGCTCCTCCAGTCTATGGTAGTGATAGGTACAACTTTGAGCCTTATGAAGGAGCTAACCAAGGAGAGCCTTCTAAACAAGCTCACCAACACATCAAGCTTCTCCAAAGATGGAACATATGGCAATATAAGACCATTAGGAAGCTTGTGAAGACTGTCAAGGAGATGAAGAGGCAAATCAATGACCTCACGACCAAGGTTGAAATTGCTCCCTCCTTAAGACATCAAGAAGAGCAGCATGAGGATCAAGAAGGGGACATCCATATGGTAGAGAGACGCCACTCCTTTCAAGGAACCCCAAGTGCACAAAGCCATGAAGATGAGCCACTCCCCTCCTCCTATGAGACAAGGAGGCGTGAGAAGAGAGTCATGCGATCCCCCACTCCTCAATCAAGCAATCCATCATACTCCATGGATTCATACTCCTCCTCCTCCATGCGTTTTTGATCAAGGTACTACTCCAAATCATTGTAAATACCATTTAGTTTTTATTTTTGCATTTTGAAATCTTCTCCAAGCTTGGATTACACAAGAGACTGTGTAATTTAAGTTTGGGGGAGTATGGTCTTTGACTTTGTGTTTTGTTATCTTATTTTTCTTTAGTATGCATATTTGAGTCTCATCTAAGGCATAGAAAAACCAAAAAAATGAATATTTTTCTTTAGCATGCAAATTTGAGTCTCATCTAAGGCATAGAAAAACCAAAAAAATGAAAAAAATTCGAAAATTTCAAAAAAAAAAAGATCATTTAGTTTGCATCTGCACTTGTTAACATTTTAGGATTGAGTCTAGAATTTTCTCATTTAGGTTGTTTGCATATGCATTGGGAGCAATGATGAGCCTATTCTTGTAGATTTTTAACTCTTGTAATCAATTCAATACCCTAGTTAGTAGTTCTTTAATGCTTGTGAATGAATTTGAAAGTAAGGAAGAACCATGCTTGGACCACCTCATTTGTCACTAGTTTTTGGTTGAAATATGGTCTTGAATTTGATAGCCAACTCTACTCACTTAAACCGAATTTGGACATTTAATTATCATGCTTGCATTTAAAGTGAATTCATGGATTGAAAATACTTGAGCTTTCTTACTCACTTTGCCACCCTCTTGCTAGCTCAAGTAGAACTCCTACCAAACCTTACCTCCTTTGAAGCCAATT
>JAHZTW010000003.1:30182083-30273650 GCA_020283515.1 Alliaria petiolata
TAAGTTTGTCATCATTTAGGATCCTTATTTAGCATCATTGTATTGCATTTCGATCATTTAGAGTCTAGGATGTCTTTGCATGTTCTTTTGCATGTTTTGGTGCATTTGGAGTCTTTATCAGGTGAAAAGGATGCTATGGAGGCATGAATGGAGTTGGAGAAAGATAGCATGGCACTTGGAGGGGCAAGGAGCCACTTAGAAGATGAAGCAGAAGTTTTCTCGCACAAGTTCGACCAGTATGTTCGACCAGCTGGTCGAACAAGTATTCCAGGGAGCATGTTCGACGAGAATGTTCGACCAACTGGTCGAACAATATTTCCAGGGGCAATGTTCGACCAAGATGTTCGACAAGTTGGTCGAACTGAAGACAGAAGCCTAGCGAGCAAGGAAGATGTTCGACCAAGCTGTTCGACGAGCTGGTCGAACATTACACTGACGAATCCCTTTTGTCACTTTGATGGGTCCCTCCTATAAATACTCTTTAGACCTAATTTTTATGATAACTATTATTCCCTATTGTCATAGCTTAAACTTTTATCCTCTTTGAGAGAAAAACCTTGTATTTTGCTTTGGATCTTTAAGTTTTATGCAATATCTATCTTGAACTTCTATTAATCTTTTCTCTAATCATGTTTAACCTTTCTCTTATCTTTGATTTGATGGGTTTAACTATGATTAGTGAGTAGTTCCTTAGGAACTTGGGGATGGGTTAGATTTAGGGATTTTTAATGGTTCAATCTTGCAATCTAGGTTATATTCTTTCATCTCTCTTCTTATAAAGTAGTTCTTAATGCCAAATAGTTAATCTTTGCTATTTTGGATAATAGGCATTTCATACACCCACCAAGTGTTTGATGAAATGCTTGAACCAACTTTATAAGAGATTTACATACCTAGCCTAAATCATCATTAGTTGCCTAGGGTGTTTATCATGCTATTAGATTTGTTATTAATGCTTGCTAATTATTTTAATGCTAAAACATCATTAGTTCATTAGGGTGATTAGTGAAGGGATTATTGCCACACATCATGGATTAGTCTTTATTAAGAGTTCTAGGCATAGAGATAGCCTGATTAGTTGCTTAAATGATTGCAAGATTGTCCATTTAGTTTCTCAAATCAATGATTCCATCCTTAGGTTTAGTTTTTAGTAATTTGTTAATCCTAATTAGTAGTTAATTGCGTCATTAGTACTTGATTAGTAGTAATTAAGGCTTAGTTTCATATAATTGAACTTGTAGTGTCTTTCTTAGGTTGTGTTTTGCTTTTAATTGTTGCTTGTCACCTTAAACCTTTTAATTTAGCTTAGCTTAAACCAAACTTTGCATTCTCATTGAATCATCTCCCAAAATGGATTGATACCTCAAGTATTGCAATGATATGAGCAATTGAGGAATTACATACAAGATATAAAAACTCTTGTTTCAGTAACCAAAGCACTAGGTAAATAACTAAATTCCACATCAACCATACTCTGTTTTATTCCATACTCTTCTCAAACCATCTTCATTAGTTCTTCACAAGTAGTAATCGATTTCAAAGTAAGTAATCTAACACGTTTTTTTTTATCAACAATTAATCTCCACTTGTTGCCAAATGATCTACATATACCGCAAGTCACATAAATTTCCTGCATATTTATCTATGATGAACAAAATAAATTTAATCAATTCTCCCAAATAGAATTTGCACAGATCAATTTGTGGTAAAACAAACAACAAATTCAATAAACTCACCTGATTTATGTGAAATCTATCCAATTCTATTTGGTTTAGACAATTGATTTTTGCAGAGATCTGAATGAATCGTAAACAGAGAAATAGAGTTAAGAAACGCCGTGAAACTCATAATCCTTAAACTCGCAGAAGACACGTTCTGAATTTTGCAGAACACGTACATTATGCAGAATGTATATTCTACGAAATCGCATAACACATATATTATGTAGAATGTAAATTCTACGAAATCACAGAACACATATATTTTGTATAATGTAAATTCTACGAAATCGCAGAACACGTACATTATGCATAATGTATATTCTACATATTCGCATAACATATACAAACCACAGAAGACACGTTCTAAAACTCGCAGATCATAGAGAATTCGCAGAAGACACCTTCTGAATTTGGCAGAACATATCAAAAAAGATTTGTAAATATTTTTTTGGAATAAGTACTCAGATGTTACAGAAAGGTTGGACAATTACTCATATATTTTGTGCCCTTGTGTAATTACAAATAACACCTTTTATTAATTTACGATTTTTTAACTAAAAATGATTAACGAAAAATTAGTTTAATCCACGCCATTAAGATAAAAAAAATTAAATCCACGTCATTAACAACAGTTATGTTATTAATGATCAAAAGCGAGGGAAACTGAATCGTTCTCTTTTGTTACGAAAAAACCTCTCTCTCTCTCTCGGCGATTCTGAAGTCGAACCCTAGTTCCGCCGTCGTATCGTCTTTTCCGGCCGCTTCTCTTATCTTCGTCGCATTTCGTCTCCTTTTTCATGAACTCGAGTGGGGACTCTTCGTTTTCAAGAGTGGACTCTTCGTTTCCATTGCTAAAAATCTCTCTTTTTTCCACGAACAAACTTGCTTCGATAAGTTCGAATCTTTTTTTTGAGTTTAACCGTTTAATTGCATGTGATTCCCGTGATTTAAACCGTTTTCCGAAAACTATCGCGGTGATATTAAGGGTTTTGATCGATGCTTATAACGTCTGATTTTTGCCATCGTTGATTTACATATGGTGGCTGATTTTTTAGATCTATTCGATTTGGTGTCTGGTTTATCAATGCATCTGTGCCTGAGTTTGTTTTATGTTGCGACTGAGTTACGGTTTGCTTTACGGCTGATTTATGGTTTATCAATGCATTTGTGGCTGAGTTTTTTTTTTATGTTGCGACTGAGTGACTATTTACTTTACGGCTGATTTATTATTTATCAATACATATGTGGCTGAGTTTTTTTTACGGTGTGGCTGAGTTACAATTTGCTTTACGGTTGATTTACGATTTATCAATGCATTTGTGGCTGAGTTTGTTTTATGGTGTGGCTGAGTTATGATTTATACTCTGGGTGATTTTAACTTTCTTATCAGATGGCTAAGGTTATTTCTAAAGAACAAGCAAGGGATTACCCTCCAAGACTTTACGCAGAAGGAGAGTCTAATCTGGAGAATAAATCCATTAACCACAATTTTAAGATGCCAGATCTCCCTGGGATTAGAGAATCAATAGGTCATGCGTGGGAACAAATGAAGGAGTTACCTATTGGAATATTTGCTAAGCTATCTGACAGCCAATTCACGTGGTCTGGTAACTATCTTCTATGTAGACAGTTGAGAATACATAAGAAGGAGATTTGGTGTCTCGTCGGTGGTCAACCTATCAGGTTTGGCTTGAATGAATTTGGTCATATCACGGGTTTAAACACAAATCCAATGCCTACAGAGATGTTTGAACCTCAAGCTGACTACATAACGTTCTTCAAAGAATTGAATGTGCCTGGTGGGGAAGGATCAAAGTTAGATGAACTTAGGGAAGGATTATCAGTGTGCCGGACATGGCCTCCTCAAAAGTGTAAATGGTTGGGGCTGTTGCTTCTTCAAGCCATTGGTATTTATGGATTGCATCATAATTCTAGAATAGCATTCGGAAGTGCAAAAATAGTTTTTGATGATGACGCCATGAAGAGTTATCCACGGGTTCGGTCAGCATTTGAAACTCTTGTTGATGCTATAAAGATGTTGAGGCCTATAGGAAAGTCGTACACCATTGGTGGTATGGTTCATGGAGGTCTTTATGGATGACTTTTCTGTTTATGGGTCATCTATTAAAGACTGTTTGGAGAACTTGTGTGCTGTACTGCGGAGATGTGAAGAGAAGCACTTAGTCCTGAACTGGGAAAAGTGTCATTTCATGGTCACAGATGGGATTGTCCTTGGACACAAGGTTTCAGCTGAAGAAATCGCAGTGGATCGCGCCAAGATTGAAGTGATGACGACTTTGCAAGCACCTGATTCTGTAAAATCAGTGAGGAGTTTTTTGGGTCATGCTGGGTTTTATAGAAGATTCATCAAGGATTTCAGCAAGATCGCGAGACCACTCACAGCTCTTCTCTGCAAAGACGTGAAGTTCGAGTTCACTGCAGAATGCCTTTCAGCCTTTGAATAGATCAAGTAAGCTTTAGTGAGTGCTCCAATTGTTCAACCTCCAGACTGGGATTTACCTTTCGAGGTGATGTGTGATGCCAGCGACTTCGCAGTAGGACCGGTTCTAGGACAGAAGAAGGACAAGAAGCTCCATGCAATTTACTATGCCAGCAGAACGTTGAATGATGCCCAAAAGAACTATGCAACTACGGAGAAGGAATTGCTAGCTGTGGTCTTTGCCTTGGAGAAATTTCGCCAGTATCTTGTTGGCTCAAAGGTGATTGTTCACACTGATCATTCTGCATTGAAGTACTTGATGCAGAAGAAAGATGCCAAACCAAGGTTGTTAAGGTGGATTTTACTTCTTGAAGAGTTTGACATAGAAGTTAAGGACAAGAATGGAGTAGCTGATCATCTCTCAAGGATTAGGATCGAAGATGACGTACCAATTGATGATTTTCTGCCTGAGGAGAATGTTTTTCTTGTTGAGAGCCATTTCCAAGATGTGAGTTCGGAGCAAACGAGCCTAGTGTCGATCGACACCGTGTCCGAAATTTTGAAGATTGGCAATTACCCAGTGTCGATCGACACCATCTGTGTCGATTGACACCCGACGCGAGCTTCACTTCGCAGGATCTTAGATGACGTGTTTCGACAGCCAATCTTTGCCATTAATGCTGCGAATCGACCATGGTATGCTGACATAGTGAACTCCCTTGCTGCTGACATTGAGCCTAAACATCTCAAGAACTATAAGAAGAAGAAGTTCACAAGGGAACTCAGGAGATACTATTGGGATGAACCTCAGTTATACAAGCATTGTTCAGACAATGTTTACAGAAGATGCATTGCAGAGAGTGAGGTCCGTGATGTCCTATTCCATTGTCATGGTTCTGAGTATGCTGGACACTTTGCAACCTTCAAGACAGTATCCAAGGTTCTTCAAGCAGGCTTTTGGTGGCCTACTATGTTCAAAGATGGCAGCTATTCATCACGCAATGTGATGTTTGTCAAAGGAGAGGAAAGATCAGCAAGCGCCACGAGATGCCACAGAACTTCATCCTTGAAGTTGAAGTCTTTGATTGTTGGGGTATTGACTTCATGGGCCCTTTTCCTCCATCCTTTGGAATGCAATACATCTTGGTGGCTGTAGACTATGTCTCTAAGTGGGTGGAAGCAGTTGCTTCTAAGACCAATGATGCTGCTGTGGTTCTTAAGCTGTTCCAGACCATCATTTTCCCTAGATTCGGAGTGCCTCAGATTGTTATAAGTGATGGTGATTCTCACTTCGTCAACAAGGTATTCAACAAGCTGCTGAAGAAGCATGGTGTTCAACATCGTGTGCCTACTCCGTATCACCCCCAAACGAGTGGACAAGTCGAAGTCTCCAACAGACAGATAAAGCAAATCCTGGTGAAGACAGTGGGCAAGACAAAGAAAGATTGGGCCGCAAAACTGGATGATGCACTCTGGGCTTACATGACTGCCTATAAGACGCCACTTGGGACTACACCTTTCCAGCTGCTCTATGGCAAAGCTTGCCATCTTCCAGTGGAATTGGAATACAAGGCGCATTGGGCTATCAAGAAGATTTCGAACCAAATGACCAGGTACTTCTATACAACTCTCGTTTACAATTGTTTCCTGGTAAATTGCGTTCACGTTGGTCAGGTCCTTTCACCATCAAAGAGGTCAGACCATATGGAGCAATTGTTCTGACAAACTCCAAGGGAGAAGAGTTCATTGTGAATGGGCAGAGGGTGAAACACTATTGGGCTCAAGCCGAGATTCCAGACAGACACATTCTGTCTCTGGATGATGCACCCACCGCCTAAACGCGTGAACAGTCAAGCTATTGACGTTAAACGAGCGCTTAGTAGGAGGCAACCCACTGATAGGTACTTAGTTTATTTTTCATTTTGATTTTGGTTTTACTAATTGTTTTGGCTTTTAAAAAAAAAAACAAACAAAAGGAAGGTTCGATCATGCTCAGTGTCGATCGACACCCTATGTGTCGATCGACACCACACGGGGACGCATGTAAGTCTTCAAAACCCCGACTTTGTTTTCTTTTTCTTCATAACTTTCAAAACCGCGAACCTTAGAGCAAAAGTCCCCCAAATCACCAAATCTCTATTTCTTAACCAAATTGAGTGATTCAAGGCTCTTATCCGTGCAGATTTTCGTCCTCTTTCATAATCCCTTATCAATTTGTTCGATCTACCAAGGTATGTTCTTCAAATCTCCCAATTTTATTTTCGACCCTAAGGTGAAAAACTTCGATTTCCATCCTTTTGGCTTGATTTCTTGATTGAATAAGGCTTAATTAGGTTGTTTATCATGATTTGGATCATTACCCGATTGTTTTATCCTTAAATCGCATCAAAATTGAAATTTTCGAAATTTTTGGGAATTTATGATGCATGTTGCTATTTTGAGGTTTTTTGTTGGGTATTATGATTAAACCTTGATCGATTGATGATGTTGGGTGAATTAGAAATGCTATTTGATGAATATTTGAGGTAGAAATCATAGGTTTGGTGTCGATTTCTGATTCTACGCAGGGTGTCGATCGACACCCGACCACCAGCGACACTATAATTTTCATTTGATGGGATTTGGATTTGATTTTGGTTTCCTTTTTGCTTGCAGATGCCACCACGAACCAAGAGACCTAGGGAAGCTGAAGCATCCGCCTCAGGAACTGCTAATGATG
This sequence comes from Alliaria petiolata, assembly GCA_020283515.1. Lineage (NCBI taxonomy): Eukaryota > Viridiplantae > Streptophyta > Magnoliopsida > Brassicales > Brassicaceae > Alliaria > Alliaria petiolata. Next base: position 30,188,964 of record JAHZTW010000003.1, read on the forward strand.
CAGCAATCCCCTCTCTTCCTCCTTGGCCAAAACGTGAAGGTGCAAGGATTCGGATTGAGCGAGATTGGGAAGACTCACCAGCTAAAGAGGTCGCAAAGGACCTATGTACTCTTCGAGGTATCGACGAAGCTTGGGACGACTACGACACCTTGTTCTACAATGCATGGCTGAAAGTGAAAATTGCTCCGACTCGGTTTGCATGTGAGAAGACGATGCGGGAGTTAGGCATCAAAGACGATATTCTGTAATTGATGAGCAGAGTTGGAATGGGCACTATAGCGACACGACAGTATGACCTTTATCCAGTCCTTGTCCGTCAGTTCATCGCCACAGCGCGGGTCTACTACAGGAATGAGGTTATCCGCAATGCGTTGGAAGGGACACTGACCTTCCTAATCCGTGGGATTCGCTACAAGATTCCACTTCCAGAGCTTTGCGGGATCTATGGGTTCGCGGATGAGCATGCTACATGAGTCTCTCTTTAGACGCAGCTTCCAGATAACCAGGATTTCTGGTCACACTTCGGGAATGGGAGGTATGATTCTAAGACTTCCACACAGACCGACATTCGCCATCCTACCCTTCGCTACTTGGTCCACATATTCGCCACTACACTTCTGTGTAAGCATGAGCCAGGGAAGATGCGAGTGTCTGAGTTGGTATTGCTGTATCGCGCCCTTTGGTCTGAGATTTATGAGGCGTCTGACGCGCCGGAGAGCGCGAACCTTGGCGCAGTATTTGCTCATCATTTGGCTTCCTTGAAGCCTTTAAGTGGTACGAAGCAAGCCTGAGACTGTAGGCAGTCTTCTGACTCCTATCTTCCAGCACTGCGGGAGTGACACTTCTAACTGCACCATTGATACATCGCGTGCTTGGATTGATATGGATTACTTGCGGAGGGCTCACTGGGTGAAGCCAAAGAGGTTATGGGTCTTCAGCGACGAGCAGAGAGTGCAGCGCATGGTCCAGTTACCTGACATGGACCTTACTCACATCACTGGCGATCCAGGCCGCCTCGCATTTCAGCCTAGTCCAAACAGGCTGAGGACTGCTCCCGTTCCCAGACGCAGAGGTACCTCCTCCAGACCAGCTGAGGATCCCACACGCCCTTCTGGTTGGAGGCGCAGAAGGGCGCAGAAGGGCTCCGTTGCCTATTGGTCCTCACCACCTTCCAGATGCTCCCGAGATTCCTATGGAGCCAGATGTTTTCCAGAGATATGTGGTGCAGAGCTTCCAGGCCATTTGGAACGCCATTGCTACTGTTTCCAGCTGCAGCTGCGTTCGCCCTCCCACACCACCACGCTCTTCTCCACCACGTTCTGATGACGACGAGTGATTCTCCATTCCTTTTAGTATTTTGAGTCAGTTTTTCTTTTTCTCTTGAGTCTGCATTTTGCTTCCATTTGCTTCAGTATTTTGTTTCTAACTTGTTGAATTCAATGAGTTTATTGGATTATTTTGTGCTTTTAACGGTTTGTTGAGTTTTCTAACAGCTAGGATGACTCTAACAACAATCTGACTTAGCAACATTCATGTTCGAGTGGCTGAACTCTGACTTCGGACAGAGTGTCGATCGACACCATCTATGTCGATCGACACCATGATCATAAACATCAACGATCGACACCATCTGTGCCGATCGACGCTGCACGCTGAGTCAGGTAATCCGATTTTTTCTCTTTGTTTTATAACAGTTTAGCACTAATTTTTTTCTATACAAACTCATTCTTAATAACACTAGGGACAGTGTTGTTCAAGTCTGGGGAGGTAGTTGCCAACATGGTGTTTTATTTTGAGAGTCTGTTTTGAGTCAAAAATTTGTTTTATTGAGTCAAAACCAGTTGGAACTTTCAGTTTTTCTAGGAACTTAACCACAGATTGTGGACACTTGAGGGACCATTGCCTTAATAGTTGATTACAGGTCTTACTAAGTAGAAAGCTTTAAGTGGATCAATCTAACAGAGAGAGTCCAGGTCCCCTTATAAGAACTAGGTATGCGCAGAACTTGATTCCTCTTTCAGTCTGAACAAATAGAAAAATTGCAGTCTCTCCTTGATCTTCCCTTGAGAAAATAAAAGAAAGAAAAAAAAGTCTAAGTCTGGGAATAGTGCAATGAACCTCATGAGCCTGTCTCCTCACAAGGAACAATATTAGTGAGTGCTCTTGAACCTGTCTCCTCACAAGGAACAATATTAGTGAGTGCTCTTGAACCTGTCTCCTCACAAGGAACACAAGTAGAGAGTAGCACTATTTCCCGAGACTTCAAAAGAGTAAGAAGAGTCAATGAAAAGATCTTAGAACACCCTGAAAATGGGCAGCAGTTGACTAAGGGAAGAGCAAATAGGAGAGCTGTACAAAAGAGAATCTTGTTCAGGCACTAAGGAAGGGAAAGAATCAGAAAAGTTCTGTAGCAATACCACTGTTAGAGTTCGAAATTTTACCAAGGAAAGGATCTGGATTCAAACTGGGAGATTGCTAAGCTAGTGGTAAGTACACTAAACTTTCCTAAGGTTCGCTCTACTGCATGCGGATTCAAGAGTGTTAACAAGTTGTGGCGTTCTAAAGGATAGCTGGAAGTTTCTGTTTTCAAACCTCTACTTCATTCTAAGTTTCTGTTTTGCTTGAGGGCAAGTAAAAGCTAAGTCTGGGGGAGTTGATATATCATGGTTTTTGCTTCTGGTACTGGGCATGCACCTGGTTCAGTGCGACTAGTTCCTCTTCCTTGTTGCTTCTGGTACTGGGCATGCACCTGAAACCAAAGATAAGAAACTAAATTAGTAATAAAAAAATAAAAACAAAACCTAGTCAAAATCCTAATAATAGATTCCGTAGGCAGCTATTACTTCCCCGGCAACGGCGCCAAAAACTTGATAGGGGTCAGGTTTTACCCTAATAAAACTACTGCAAGTGCACAGCAAAAGCAATCGTAGTATAAGGGGTATCGAAATCCCAAGGGAAGTAGATGCTACACTAAGGTTTCTAAATTCAGATTATGCTAGGTCAAATAGGTTAAAAGTAAATAAGCAACTAAATAAATCAAGAACAGAATTGAATGCGGTGTAAGTTCAGGAGACGAAGGCGCTAGGCAAGGATGATTATCAGGATGAATCAGAGAATGCAGATATTATTTTGTCAGGAAATAATTAAGAACCGTCTAGAACTCGAAACGCTAATTTAAAACTAATCAACTCTCGTTGCAGAAGTTATCTATGCCTAAATTCCAGAAAACCAAATCTCTTTGCGAGTTCAAACAATTCAGGCAAGCATTAATGTTCAGGTTCGATAATGTTCACAAAATACCTAAACCAAATCTCTTTGCGAATAGATATTTTTCTCATCTATGATTAGGTCAGATTATCAATAATGCTCTCGCATCTATTAAACAACCTAGGGTTTGATTTCTATGTGATCAATTTCAGAAATCAAGTTAAGCACAAATCAAGATGAAGATCCAAGTGATTTTCCTAACAATAATAATAATTCTACAAACTCATAATCAACCCTAAATCACCCTAACCTAACTAGCAAACTACTCAGACATAGAGATGAAAACACAAATCATGGCTGAAATAAATTGCATAAAAAGAATAAAAAATGATACAGGGGTTCGAAATCTGGCTCAGATGAGATAGAATTGTCTCCCCAAAAGCTCAGGATCAATCTCTCTCTAAGTCTCAAAAACAATAAATTATGAAAAGTATGTGGCTAAACAATGCCTGAAATTTATTTAGAGAAGGAGATTTTTCGTCCAGGGGCAGACTTGTAATTTCTTCAAACTTGCTCTCTTTCCTTTTCCCAATGGAAGTCGCGAAACTTGGCCGGCCTCGTCTGCCACCTGCGCGTAAGTATACTCTTTCGACTTCATCACTTCGCCTGCTTCTCCAAAATGCTCTAAAAAGTTACAGATTCTCCCATTTAGCTCCAAGTGCTCTCCATCCTGTCAAGACTCAAATAGGACTCGAAAACTAACAAAAGACTCTATAAAAAACACTTATATCATGGTCCAAAAATGGGTAAAAACCATGATATATCAGGATGGCTGAGTTATATTTTTGGAGGGATTAGTTATATTTTAGTGATGGCTGATGTATGGTTTAGTGATGGCTGAGTTATGGTTTATTAGTGGTTGAGTTATGCTATAGTGATGTCTTAGTTATACCTATTGATGATTGAGTTAAAACTTACTGATGGGTTTCATAATCTCTTATGTTATAGGTGCATGTGAGTAAAATGGTTATGAAGGATGGTGTAATAGAGCTATTTCATACGTGGCCAGATCAAGCAGAAGACCCATCACTTGACCACTTGATCCAAGACATACATGAGGATAAGTTTGTCAAAGGTTTTTGGGATGTAAAGAGGAATGAGAAGAAGAAAAAAGTAAATGCTAAAGCAGCGGTTGAGTCTGAATCTCCCGCAAAGAAGCAGAAAGTCCAGAAGGTCTCGAAAACCATGGAAGTGATCAACAGTACGGTGGTCAATCTGGTGAAGGAGATGCACATAAGAAGAAGAAGAAGAAGAAGAAGAAAGAAGCAAAAGGTAAGTGATATGGTATATTGAGAGTTTATATTTTATGTAATGTTTGTTTAGCTTGTTTATACGTTTTTGTGTATGTGTTGCAGGGTGTTAGTGAGGAGGACGATGTTGGGGAAGATGTGTCGGTTAGAACAGTCGTGGATATGGTGTCTAAATTAAACTCAAGGTTTGACACCGTTAATACAACCATTAGAGAAATGTCTTCAAATCTGGAGAAGGTGATTGGAGATAGAGTAGAAGTGAAGATGGATTCAAGGTTTGTCCCAAGGATGACTGGCGTTGAAATCAGGCTTGGAGCTATTGAGATAGAATTCAAACAGATGAATGAGCACCTGAATGCCATGGGGGTAGGGAAAGCTGGCCAAAACGTTGGTGATGGCGACTCAGATTTCAGAATTATCGATCTGGTCCAAAAGACGAAGCCACAACAACCGACACCTCAAGTTCCACGGAAACCGCCACAATACTACTCTGTTACTAGTCCTATGGTAAGCTAACAGTGGCATACATACGGCTGAAATATGAATACATTACGGCTGAATTATGAATACTTTACGACTGAGTTGTCATATAAGTTGCGGCTGAATTATGTTTAATTTATGGCTGAGTTGTCTTAACGTTGTGGCTGAGTTAGCGTTATCTTATTTTCTTCGCTATGTTATACAGGCGAAGAATTCTGTCGACATGGAGAAGGACAGTGGTTTTGCTGGTGTCAATAAGAATCTGTATAAGGAATTTGTTAAGGCCACTGATGGAAAATATGATCCTATTGATTTCATTGAGCAGTCTCCTGCTAATAGATTACGCCCCAAAAATACAAAAAAGCAAGTGTCCAAAGAAGCAGAGGTATAGATGTCGGCCGAAGATAATAAGCCAAAGAGAAGAGGTATAAAGCCTAAAACGGTAACCAAAGAAGCAGAGGTACAGAAGACAAAAGTCGAAGATGAGATCAAACAGATGCCGGCCGAAGATAATAAGCCAAAGTGAAGAGGTAGAAACCCTTCATCGGTGACGAAGCTGAAAATAAAACTACCTGCTTCGAACATTAAAGAGATGAAATAAGCTAATGAAGTCCTGAAAAAAGCTGACAATAACGATCCGAAGGAAGGTGACAGTGTCATATGGGATGTCACAGACTAGATTGTTGCTGATAACAAACGCATGTTTCCTGAGTCTGATGATGATGATGAGGAAAAGATTAGGATGGATAGAATTAAAGCTTTAAGGACGGAGAGTGTTAGGCTGTCCCCGGATGGGAGTGCATTGAATCCGCAACAAGATCATCCAGCAAGGGTTTTTCTTTATATTGGAGACAACTGACTGACGTGCATGAGGAAGAATCAGGCGTAACGAAGCAATAACTCAGCCAGCCGGAGAAAATCAGCCGTAACGAATCAATAACTCAGCCAGCCGGAGAAAGTTAATTCAGCCGTGTCGAAACAATAACTCAGCCAAATTTTGACAAATCAACGATCGGGCTATAGCTCAGCTGTAACTTACGGCTGGGTTATGCTCCTAAATCAGCCATTTTCTCATAACTCAGACATATTTCTTTAAGTCAGCCGTAAGTCAGCCGTTAGCTCATAACTCAACAATTTTCCTTAAATCAGCCGCAACATACCGTAACTCAGATGTCATTGCCGCTGTAGCGCTTTACGGCTAAGTTCATTAATACACGTCAGCGATTTCTGACGTGGCGGCGTGTTTTGTCTGTTTTGGAATTAAAAAATAATGGCATTCTTTGTAATTACGTTTTTTCCTATAACATGTAACAAGAACACGCTGGGTATGGAAAATATATGCGAAATATGATAGTAATAAAAAAAGTTTTGTATATAATTTGTCATATCACCTAATTTGTATGATATCTAAGTAACTTTCCCTATTTTCGGATTTATTACGTTTTTGCAATAATAAAATTTTTTTGTTTCCTTAAATATTTATTTTTTCCTTTCAAGTATTTAAATTAATATTAAAAACATTTTATAATTAAATAAAATATTAAAATATTTGATTGTGGGGATAGTTTAAGCACAATTGTACCTATTAAAATAAATGTGTAAATGGACAAGAGAACACTAAAAATATTCTTTATCCAATGGGTTACATTTTCATCACACCACCATTGAAGCAGCGTCCTCACCATCACCAAAGCAAATCCATCTTGGATGTTATATCTCGCTTTTCTCCATTCTCTTCTTAATCGTTCTTTTCCCTATCGTCGTGGTCTTGGTCTTCCAGATTGTTTCAATTTTTCTCCTCATCTTCCCATTCGCACAATAACCTTTGAATATGTAGTCTTCTCCAATTCAATCTCCCATCCATCATCACATATGTTTAATGTACCGATATTTGTGAAAGGTTAAATTAATTTCATAGTCTGGGTTATAATTCTGTTTCTCTTTTCTTCTGATTTTGTGTTGTAGCTAAGCCTGAGGTTGAAGACAATTATGACAATGATGAGGATGATGACGATTCAGAGCGTAAGTTGCCTTGTTTTAGCTTCTTCAAGTTATATACCAAAATACTATGAATTTTCAAAAATTGTGTGGTTAGTTCCATTAGATTATTTATCACGGGCAGCCTAGTTGAATTTACTTGTGAGTAGAGGAGTACCAGAGATATCTATTTGGTTAAAACATGCTAAATTATGAGTCTATCAACTCCCACAAACTTGCCTTTTGCTTGCCCTCAAGCAAACAAATATGAGAAATCTAAAAGAGAGGTATGAAAGTGGGAGCTCAATATCCAAGAATGCCAAAAAAACAATAAACTCAATGTCCTAATTCTTAATTCTAAGATGCATTTGAATTTATCCTACTCCAAAAGACTTAGCCATGCTCATCCCAACAATCAAATGCACCTAAACCTCAATCTAGATAAGTCTCTCTATCAAACCAACTCTTTAACATTCATTAAGTGCAAACCATGAATCATGACAATGCAATGCAATTGAATTCATTTGGCTAAGGGACTAGGCTTTGAGATAAAAATGATCTCAATTCATGCGGTTTTCATTTCAAACATGGATTTAACTCAAAGAGGATTGAACCCCTCTCATTCATTTTTTTCAAGCTCACTCAACCCTCTAAAGCTACCATTTATCTCACAAGGCTCTTTGTGCCTTGCTAAACCCATGAATTTCATAAACCACTTCTTCTTTCAAGGCTCTAAGGGGAAACTTTTTCAACCTTTAACTCATAGTGAATGGTGTGACCTTTTAACAACTTAGCTCTTCTTTTTATTTCTAGGTAGTTTTTCTTTTCTTTGGCCTTTTTGGCTCTTTTGATTTTATTTTCTTAAGACTACCAAACAATTTTCCAACTTAGAGCTATAATTTTTAAGCACATAAGACCCACCATTTCAAACTATGCTTCCCTTTCCTTTCACAATGCTTCTAATCATCCCTTTATTTCTACTCATTTCCCACAACTCTACATGCTAAAATGCAAGCATACAATTTCTTTCCAAAGCACCAAGCAACACCAAGCCCCAAACCCCAAATGCTAAGCCTAGTACTAGCCCCAAAATGTGAGAGCTATAATCTACATGAGAGCCTACACGTGTCGTCTCAAACATGACACTTTATGCTAAGTTCAATCAAAATAAGACCTCACAAAGTATTCACACTAGAACAATTGGCTTCAAAGGAGGTAAGGTATGGTGGGGTACTACTTGAGCTAGCTAGAAAGTGGTGAAGTGAATAAGAAAGCTCAAATATGTATACAATCCATGAATTCACTTTCAATGTAATGCATGATAATTAAAAGTCCAAATTCGGTTCAAGTGAGTAGAGTTGGTTATCAATTTTAAGATCCTATTTCGACCAAGATCTAAGTGACAAGTGAAGTGATCTAAACATGGTTCTTCCTTACTTTCAAAATTTGTTCAAAGGTATCAAAGAACTACTAACTAGGGCATTGAATTGATTACTTGAGTTGACATTCTACAAGGAAAAGCTCATCATTTCTCCCAATGCAAATGAGTGCAAACCTATATGAAATGCAACTAGACTCAATCCTATAATGCAAATGCAACATCTAAATGACTTTTGTTTTGGAAAATTTTCAAATTTATCGACTTTTTTGGCTTTTCTATGCCTTAGATGAAATGCATGAGACTCAAATATGCATAAAAGAAAAATAAGATAACAAAAAACAATGTCAAATCTCTCAACCTCTCCCCCAAACTTAAATTACACAGTCCCTTGTGTAATAAAAGTCTGAGAGAGACCTCAATCAACAAGACAAGATACAAAAACGAAAATCTGAAAGAAATATGTACAAGGGAGGTGGAGATACCTCAAAAACGCGAAGAGAAGGAGGAGGAGCCTAAGGAGAGCGACTGATTGCTTGAGGATTGGGCTGGTGAGCGGCTCGGCTTTCTCTTCCTTGGGCGCGCCTCGTGAGAGAAGAGCGCGGTGGATCCTCATGGACAGCTTCCCTTTGTTGCACATGGAAGGAGTGCCTTCTATCAAGCTCCATCTCAGCTTCTCCCTCACCTTCTTCCACATTAGGAGAATCATATTCAACTCTTGTGGAGGATGAACCTTTGAGCTTAGACTTGAGCCCCTTAATAGTTTTCTTCAAGCTTTTCACTGTGTCAGCTAGCTTCTTGATGGCTCGGTCTTGGTGCTTGTTCCACCTTTTGAGAAGGCTAATGTGAAAGTGAGCTTCTTTCAAAGCTGGACTTGGCGTCGGGTCAATGCAAGAGCTGAAGTAGTACCTCTCACTACCATAAACTGGGCTTGCAGCCCCTTGCTATTCCTCTCCTTCATCTTCTTCCTCGAGACCTTGGTTCGGGTCAAAATCAAATGTCCCTTTCTTGGCAATGGACTAAAGAGGAGGGTTAACCTCAAGTGATCTTGCCTTTCCATGTCTCTTCTCTTTAGTTTAATACCTTTGAAAGCATAAGAGAATCAATGAACACAAGTTAGTACCAACAAATAAGAAAAAATTCATCATCTTCAAAAGAGATGAGAAAGCAAGGTAAAATAAAAGTTTATTCTCAAATAGATTCAAAATCATAATGGTTAATGCTAAACCCCAATGGCAACAGCGCTAAATTGATAGTAGGATTTTTACTATTCAATTTCCCAAACCTACTAATATCATTGTAGAATTTGTGGATCAATCCATGGGGGTTAAGATTAACAACACTAAGAATACATGAAACTATCTAAGCTAAGCAAAATATATAAGATGTGATTTTTTTTATCTAACAACCTAAATGAAATGAAAGCAAACAACCAAACTCAAAAGGCTAACAACTTAAGCATATGAAAATAAGGAACTAAAGCAAGACAAGAAACTAAGGAAGATACTAAACAAGATTAAAAATACTAAAAAGGTGAATCCAAGTATGAGGTTATTGACTTTGGGTGATCTTATAGCTAGCCTATGATATCCAAACAATCAAACAAATGCTAATCCCTATGTTTAGAACTCAAAACAAGACTAACCCACTCTCACGGCACTAATCATTTTGCTAATTACCTAATCAAGAACAAATTTTCATTTGTGAAAAGATAATCAACAAGCATTAAGATTAAGTTCTAATCTACCAATAAACACCTTAAACATCTATTTCGATAGGCTAAGCATGTTAATCTCATATTTAGTTCTTTTGAGAATTTATCAAACACCTTGTGGGTGGAAAATTTTCTAAGATCTAGATCCACCTAATCAAGACTATTCTAGAATTAAGAACACTAAATATGAAAGGTTATAAACATTCTCATTCCTAAACATCAAAGACCAACTCTCTAATCACCCTAATCTACCTCATCCCAAGATCCTAAAAATACTACTCTCTAATCATAGCTACACCAACAAATCTCATGAAAGAAATGTTAGTAAGCATGATTAGAGAAGAAGAAGATGAATGATTAAGAAAGAAAAACCCCAAGGGGACGTTTTTCGTGTTTTTCCAAGAGGAACTACATAAAAATTAGGTTTTAAAGTATTTATAAGAAAGGGTTCGAACCGGGTCAACCCGGAACAAACCGTATATTGACCGGGTCGGGTTTAGGTCGGATAGTCTTGTGAAAATCACAGTATCTCTTGAACCGCTGCACTGAATGATGAAAGCACCACCGAACGAAAGCTAACTCAATTATCTATGACTTTCATGAAGACCCAGAAGCTAAATCGAAACGGAAACCCTTCATCTGGCTCGATATAAACTCCCATGCTATGGTTTTGTTTTTATCCCTCAGACCGATCTTTAGTATTTATTGCAAGTTTTATTAGCTTGTGTTCTTGTTCACCATCTTTATTTGATAGATTAGTTCATGCTTTTAGTTATTTACTTTTGTGACACTTAGGTTGGTAGATTATCTCACATAAACCTCTAGATCATTCTTAGCTTGCCCAAGAATCTCATGAACACAATATCTTGAATCTTGACCCATCAGATTGATAAGAGCCATAACCTATACTACATTCAGTTATAAGTAGTGGGTCATTGACCAAGTAAACATAGAAAAACTACTTATCAGTTGGTTTCCTTGTTTTTGTGGAATTCCGGGAGTAGCAATGACTTGTTGTCGTGGCGGATAGCCACTTTGAATAGGGTTTTGTGGAATGAACCCTTGCCGAGTTGTATAAGTCACGTACTGCTTGTTGCTTTGGATAAGACTGGTCTTGTGGGTTGGCGACATTCAGATTTTGGTAAGAGAGGTTGTTATTTGGTCTCCAAGCAGTTTAACCTCCTTGAGCGTTGATGTAATTAACATCTTCATACTGAATGTCCTCCCCCTCTTGAACTTGAGTGAACTATTCCACGAAATGGACCTTCGTTTGTGTTTGAACAAGTATCAACTTGTGAAGCTTCTCATTGAGTTCATTGATAACCTTTTGGCTGCCATATACTTCCTCTTTAGTGCAACAGTTTGATCGGTCATAGTCTTCATGGTAGGAAGAGTCACTTTGAGCTAAGTTTTCAACTAGCTCAAGACCATCTTCCACATATTTGGCAACGAAGTTGCCATTGCTTTCCGTGTTGAGTAGGATTTGGATTTTGGGGAGTACTCCTCAGTATAGAGTGCTGAGGAGTGATTATTAACTGAACTTGTTGTGAGGGCACTGAGTAGTGTAACCCTTGAATCTTTCCCACGCTTCTCCGAAGGTCTCATTCGCCTTTTGCGTGAAGCCACTTATCTAGTTTCTTATTCGGGCTGTCCTGGATGTGGAGAAGAACTTTGTCAAGAAGGCTTTCTTGGAGTCTGCCCACGAGGTAATGGATCCTTGGGGCAGAGTCTTCTCCCAAACGCGAGATTTGTCCCCCAAAAAGAATGCTTATTGGGTGATAAAAGGGTAACAAATGTGTTTTTTTCGTCTGCTTTTGTTGCAAAATGTTTCTAACTTGTCGATCGATTGCGATAAGAGCTGGCAGAGATTCTAAGTTAGTAACCAAAGCACTAGGTAAATAACTAAATTCCACATCAACCATACTCTGTTTTATTCCATACTCTTCTCAAACCATCTTCATTAGTTCTTCACAAGTAGTAATCGATTTCAAAGTAAGTAATCTAACACGTTTTTATTTATCAACAATAAATCTCCACTTGTTGCCAAATGATCTACATATACCGCAAGTCACATAAATTTCCTGCATATTTATCTATGATGAACAAAATAAATTTAATCAATTCTCCCAAATAGAATTTGCACAGATCAATTTGTGGTAAAACAAACAACAAATTCAATAAACTCACCTGATTTATGTGAAATCTATCCAATTCTATTTGGTTTAGACAATTGATTTTTGCAGAGATCTGAATGAATCGTAAACAGAGAAATAGAGTTAAGAAACGCCGTGAAACTCATAATCCTTAAACTCGCAGAAGACACGTTCTGAATTTTGCAGAACACGTACATTATGCAGAATGTATATTCTACGAAATCGCATAACACATATATTATGTAGAATGTAAATTCTACGAAATCACAGAACACATATATTTTGTATAATGTAAATTCTACGAAATCGCAGAACACGTACATTATGCATAATGTATATTCTACATATTCGCATAACATATACAAACCACAGAAGACACGTTCTAAAACTCGCAGATCATAGAGAATTCGCAGAAGACACCTTCTGAATTTGGCAGAACATATCAAAAAAGATTTGTAAATATTTTTTTGGAATAAGTACTCAGATGTTACAGAAAGGTTGGACAATTACTCATATATTTTGTGCCCTTGTGTAATTACAAATAACACCTTTTATTAATTTACGATTTTTTAACTAAAAATGATTAACGAAAAATTAGTTTAATCCACGCCATTAAGATAAAAAAAATTAAATCCACGTCATTAACAACAGTTATGTTATTAATGATCAAAAGCGAGGGAAACTGAATCGTTCTCTTTTGTTACGAAAAAACCTCTCTCTCTCTCTCGGCGATTCTGAAGTCGAACCCTAGTTCCGCCGTCGTATCGTCTTTTCCGGCCGCTTCTCTTATCTTCGTCGCATTTCGTCTCCTTTTTCATGAACTCGAGTGGGGACTCTTCGTTTTCAAGAGTGGACTCTTCGTTTCCATTGCTAAAAATCTCTCTTTTTTCCACGAACAAACTTGCTTCGATAAGTTCGAATCTTTTTTTGAGTTTAACCGTTTAATTGCATGTGATTCCCGTGATTTAAACCGTTTTCCGAAAACTATCGCGGTGATATTAATGGTTTTGATCGATGCTTATAACGGCTAATTTTCGCCGTCGTTGATTTACATATTGTGGCTGATTTGTTAGATCTATTCGATTTGGTGTATGGTTTATCAATGCATTTGTGCCTGAGTTTGTTTTATGTTGCGACTGAGTTACGGTTTGCTTTACGGCTGATTTATGGTTTATGAATGCATTTGTGGCTGAGTTTGTTTTACGTTGCGACTGAGTTACGATTTCTTTACGGTTGATTTATGATTTATCAATGCGTTTGTGGATGAGTTTGTTTTATGGTGTGGCTGAGTTATGATTTATACTCTGGGTGATTTTAACTTTCTTATCAGATGGCTAACGTTATTTCTAAATAACAAGCAAGGGATTACCCTCCAAGACTTTACGCAGAAGGAGAGTCTAATCTGGAGAAAAATCCATTAACCACAATTTTAAGATGCCAGATCTCCCTGGGATTAGAGAATCAATAGGTCATGCGTGGGATCAAATGAAGGAGTTACCTATTGGAATATTTGCTAAGCTATCTGACAGCCAATCCACGTGGTCTGCTAACTATCTTCTATGTAGATAGTTGAGAATACATAAGAAGGAGATTTGGTGTCTCGTCGGTGGTCAACCTATCAGGTTTGGCTTGAATGAATTTGGTCATATCACGGGTTTAAACACAAATCCAATGCCTACAGAGATGTTCGAACCTGAAGCTGACTACAAAACGTTCTTCAAAGAATTGAATGTGCCTGGTGGGGAAGGATCAAAGTTAGATGAACTTAGGGCAGGATTATCAGTGTGCCGGACATGGCCTCCTCAAAAGTGTAAATGGTTGGGATTGTTGCTTCTTCAAGCCATTGGTATTTATGGATTGCATCATAATTCTAGAATAGCATTCGGAAGTGCAAAAATAGTTTTTGATGACGCCATGGAGACTTATCCATGGGGTCGGTCAGCATTTGAAACTCTTCTTGATGCTATAAAGATGTTGAGGCCTATAGGAAAGTCGTACACCATTGGTGGTATGGTTTACGTGTTACAGGCTTGAGCGTATAATTTGATAACATGCATATTTTACCCATTTTTATTATCATAAGTGAGTACTTTAATAAGCATTTCACCAAGGTTTTAATGCATAAACACTAGATTTCGAGTATTTGGTTGTTCAAGACTCTTTTCAGGTAATCTTAGCAAAAGACACATATTTTGGAGCAAAATGGACATTTTTGGAAACAGTGCTCGAGGGTATAAGTTCAACATCAGACAAAGGCATTCCCACCACAAGATCATGCTCATATTTGGAGACAAGGTAGCCTTATCAGCTGTCTTTCACCTCGAAGTGGTTTGAGAACAATCCCACGGTTGGATCTCAAGTTATGGACGAAGCAAGAAGGTCCATCAACTACCCGGAAGACCAAGCTGGCCGCGCCACGGCCTGACCAGACAACCAGTGGCCGCGCCACGGCCAGTCGCTCGGCCAGCTTGCCACTTTACTATTCCCGAGCCCATTGAAGCCCAACTTAATCCCGCACCCGTCTTATGCAAGCCAAGACCTAAATGACGCCCAAGGAGACTTGAAGACCTATATATACTCGTTGTTTAGGGTTTTTTTAGGGCATCATCAAGACATCATGAAAATCTCTAAGTTACAAAACTCTTTTTCTCTTTCGGTGGCCGCGAATCTCGTATTCACGGTTTCACTTTGTTCTTCGAGGTAGATTGATTTCTTCTTGAACCCTCTTTACTTCTCATCGATTTATACAAGTTATGCATTCATCAACCACGTTTTCTACACCTCCTTTCATGTCTGGGTAGTTTACTTTCGTTGGGTGTTCTTTAAGGGGATCTATGGGTCCTGAACTAGATATCTGATTTAAGGATTTTCGAAACCCACAATCGTGCTGAATTTAAGATCCGAACCTTGTTGGGTGTAGCGCAGTATTTCTGGGATGCTTATGCATAGATAGGAAGCTGTCGTGAACGCTTATTGTCCCGATCAATATTGCGTGTTTGCCTAGGACGCATGATACAATAGTATACCTGCGAAGTTTGCATTCATAGACCGATCTTGCTTATTAGAGTTAGGTCGTTAAAGCCAGTGAATCAGTTTAGGTAAAATCACCTAGTCTCGTTTGTCTGAACTTTTGTGAGTTTGATTTCTAGTTAGAAACCCATAGATTTCCCGAGAAGATCCCCAACGTGTTTCCCCATCTGCTTTACAACTCGAGATTTACGCACTTCAATATTTATTTTTTCTGCACTGTCACCTAATTTCCTTTTTACAAGCACTTATGTTAATTTTCTTTTTCTCATTGGTTATAGGACTTATTGACAACCTCTTCTATATAAGTCGTTACTTTGCCTTCTTTCTTTTATGCAAAAATCGTGACATTTACCCCAAAACCCCAGTTCCCGGCGTCTTTGGTTTCTCTGATTCTCTGTTTTGCAGTTCACCTCCTCCCTGTGGTTTGATACCCTAAGTACTACAACGCACGCTGTGCACTTGCAGCTTAGGGTCCTACAAATTCAAAGCTTTTGGCGCCGTTGCCGGGGACTATTTAGAAATCCTCCAATCTCGGACGACTATTTAGACCCCATCAAGCTTTTGGCGCCGTTGCTGGGGAGGTTGCATTTCGCTGTACAAAGCAAAGGTCAGGATCACAACTCGAAGACATTCTTTTTCTATAACTTCTAGATTTCTTTCTATGAGTTACAGGAACTACCACATCATGGAGAACACAAGGATTGACCCTTACATCCCTCCAAACACACACCCACCTTCAGAATATCTGCACACTTCTCGGAGACCACCTTCGACGCCACCTTCACACGAGCACTTCAAGCCTGAGGAAGAACCCGCACCCCTAGTGCGAGATGAAGACGAGAGTTCTCATCGCCAAACTGCGGTCCTTCCTCACCACAATCAGAATGTCCCGCCTTTTTTCCTACTTCAGCGATTGAACCAGCTCATGGAGCTGATGAAAATCATTATGGACCGTGGGGCTAATTCTGAGAAATTCTCTCATTCTCGGATCGATTCGATGCAAGTTGAGATATCTCGCAAGGTGCAAGATATCGCAGATCAGGTTAAGAAACTTGAAACCCAAGCATCAAGGGACCGAAACATGCTGCTAAAGATGGAAGAGGGGTTATGATGCCATGACTACAACCTAACTCAGATCAAGCGAGGAATCTGAGGGTACGGCTGCGAGTTCGAAGAGACTATGGAAGCCGTTGATGAAGTCAAAGATCATCTCGAGAATTATATAGAAGAGGCAAGAGAAAGCCGCCTCGCGATCAAGAGCCAAGCCAATAGCAACATCAGAGCAATCAAAGGTATAACCTTGGAACTAGAAAGAAGCGGCGACAAGTTTGAAAGACTCGCCAAAGACCAACAAGAGCTCTTCGACATGATACCCTCTTTCAAGAAAATCGTGAGTTTCCCCACGAAAGAACACGAAGAGACCTCTGATTCTTCCAGTGAGGAAGACGTGGGACCAGTCCACCGGTCACACGTGAAGTTCAAGCAAATTATCTTTTCACCTTGCAACGCCATCACCCGCTTCGGAGGAAAGCGCAATGTCGTTTCCATAGCAAAGCCTACCCGCTGCAAGTTCGCCTTTTCGAACCATCAACCGCGCCAAACATCCTCATCCCCCGACTTTGGAAGATCATCTCCGAAACCATCACAAAGCGAAGCCTCGACCAAGCGATCAAACAACAAGAGGATCCATAAAGAATCACGGTTCGGGGATCACATCAAAAGAGAAAAACTGATCGAGTTCCATAAAAAGTCAAGGAAGATCCCGATATATGTTGGCTTTGATGAGGCATGGAAAAGTGAAGGCTTGAAAGAGTACTTCAAGTACATCAAGGAAGACGTTGGCATCATCAAGTGCCACTTCATGCAAGCAAGATTCAATGCCACCACGACTAGGATCATGGACGTTCATAGATACAAGAAGGTCGGGAAGGTTCGCGACCTGATCAACAGAGAAGACCTTGAAGAATTCAACAAGGTATTGGAAAACTTTCCTCCGGGAACCACTTTCACTACAGGGTGGAAAGGGCATTTAATTGGGTATTACTTCCATGAAAGTGATGAGACTACGCGAGAGATACTTCATCTCTACGAACTTGCAAGAGTTGGGAAAAAAGCTCGAGGTTTGAGGAAGACCCGAAGCCAGAAACATCTTCTTGAAAGGGATGGAGATGCAATCATGGAGACGCTCGAGGAGTCTTCAGCCGAGGAGGCCGCACAGAAAGCTAAAAGACTCTAAACAAGAGCGACTCGATGGAAGACAACCCATTTTAGGTATCTCATCTCTTTAACCAGACTAATCTTCTGTTTTGGTTTCTTCTTAGTTTACATCATTCACATAAACCACAAAAGCCAAAAAACTTAGAAAACCAAGAAAAGCACAAAAAAAAAAATCAGAAAAACCAGAAAATACCAAAATATGAAGAGGGAGTTTCGAAGAACACTCACCGGTCGACGAACTGCCCGGGGGCCGGCCAGAAGGAGTCTGGCCGCGCCACGAGCCACGATGGCTCGGAGAGGATGCACCTGTCCTCGGCCGCGACAACCCTTTCCGCGGCCAGCCTTCCTCTGTGACTTTTTCCATTCCGAACTTTCCCAAACCGGACCTCCTTCAACCTCATTCAAATCTTTCAAGTTTCCTTCTTGATTCAAGACTTGAACACGTCCTGAAGACCGCAAAGACAACTTTCACAACTGTGGTACGTTGCTATTGCATCAAAGACGGCGAGACAAGACAAGACTCCATCCAAGTTAATTTAAGTCTATGATCCATCTCTCTCATTTTACTTCTTCATGTACTTTCAACGGACCTGTATCCACGAAGACGAAGAAGAATACAACGGTCTCAACCTCCATTACCGTTGTGCAAGCTCCAGAAGGAAGAAGATGCAACTTCTTTCACCAAACCGCGAAGAGACAAGTTCTCGAAGACTTACTTCTCTCTTCTGCGACCAATACATTTACCGAAGCCAAGTAAGAATTCCATATGGCATTGAAGTTCGAGCTAGACACAACTGTCTTCTGGGATCCTGAACACATCACCGGATAGGCCAACATCGACCCAAACTTCAAGTTTCTGAGGTGATGCAATCTTCAAGACGCAATGACGAAAGATTTTCCATCTCTCATTTAAGGTGTTTTACAAAGGTCAAGGAACAAAGACGAGTACTCAACAACCGGAATACATGTTCTTCTCAAAAAAGGCGTGCCCCAATAATCATCATCATCATCTGCCGCCAACATCACCACCACACGCTCACCACCACCAAACAAAGCAAGGAAGATCAACCGCTCATTACATTTCTTTTCGAGCTAAGTTTTCGATTTCTTTTGTTCAATTAAATCTATTTTAAGGAGGGACATAAGGAGAATTATTAAGTCTTTAGCTCAATCATACCACACGCCCAACCAACCATACCAAACCCATCGCCACTTTCAAGTAAGTCTTCACAAGCTTGTACTCGATTTAAACAAACTGGTAACAATTTGATTTAAGTCTGGGGGGGTTTCTTATATTACTAACTATGCTTTGATTCGATGAGTCAAAAAAAAATTCTTTTAGTTTGCATTCATAAATCGATCTTGCTTGTTAGAGTTATGTCGTTAAAGCCAGTGAATCATTTTAGGGAAAATCGCCTAGTCTCGTTTGTCTGAAATTTTGTGAGTTTGATTTCTAGTTAGAACCCCAAAGATATTCCGAGAAGATCCCCAACGTGTTTCCCCATCTGTTTACAACTCGAGATTTACGCACTTCAATATTTACCTTTTCTGCAGTGCTCACCTAATTTCTTTTTTACAAGCACTTAAGTTAATTTTTCTTTTCCCGTTGGTTACAGGATTGATTGACAACCTCTTCTATATAAGACATTACTCTGCCTTCTTTTTTTTTCTGCAAAAATCGTGACACTTACCCCAAAACCACAGTTCCCTGCGTCTTTGGTTGCCCTGTTTCTCTGTTTTGCAGTTGACCTCCTCCATGTGGTTTGATACCCTAAGTACTACAACGCACGCTGTGCACTTGCAGCTTAGGGTCCAACAAATTCAAAGCTCGACGAGTCCCCAAAGAAATCCTCCAATCTCGGACGACTATTTAGACCCCATCATGATTCATTCAAATGCTTTGGAGAGCGATTTGGGAACATAGTCAATAATGATGAGATATCGTTGTTTCGATGGGGTGGAAACCGTACACGTTCATCAATGGAATCAACCATTGCTGAAGATATCAGAACATATGGTGAGGTAAGGTTTTGCATGTGTTATGATAGTTAATGGCTGAGTTATGTTTTTAATAATGGGTGAGTTAGTTTACATACGGTTGCTGCGTTATATTTTTGTGATGGATGACTTATATTTTTGTGATGGCTGAGTTATAGTTTTGGGATGGCTGAGTTATATTTTAGTGATGGCTGAGTTATATTTTTGGATGGCTTAGTTATATTTTAGTGATAGCTGATGTATGGTTTAGTGATGGCTGAGTTATGGTTTATTAGTGGTTTAGTTATGCTATAGTTATGTCTTAGTTATACCTATTGATGATTGAGTTAAAACTTACTGATGGGTTTCATAATCTCTTATGTTATAGGTGCATGTGAGTAAAATGGTTATGAAGGATGGTGTAATAGAGCTATTTCATACGTGGCTAGATCAAGCAGAAGACCCATCACTTGATCACTTGATCCAAGACATACATGAGGATAAGTTTGTCAAAGGTTTTTGGGATGTGAAGAGGAATGAGAAGAAGAAAAAAGTAAATGCTAAAGCAGCGGTTGAGTCTGAATCTCCCGCAAAGAAGCAGAAAGTCCAGAAGGTCTCGAAAACCATGGAAGTGATCAACAGTAGGGTGGTGAATCTGGTGAAGGAGATGCACATAAGAAGAAGAAGAAGAAAAAGAAGAAAGAAGCAAAAGGTAAGTGATATGGTATATTGAGAGTTTATATTTTATGTAACGTTTGTTTAGCTTGTTTATACGTTTTTGTGTATGTGTTGCAGGGTGTTAGTGAGGAGGACGATGTTGGGGAAGATGTGTTGGTTAGAACAGTCGTGGATATGGTGTCTAAATTAAACTCAAGGTTTGACACCGTTAATACAACCATTAGAGAAATGTCTTCAAATCTGGAGAAGGTGATTGGAGATAGAGTAGAAGTGAAGATGGATTCAAGGTTTGTCCCAAGGATGACTGGCGTTGAAATCAGGCTTGGAGCTATTGAGATAGAATTCAAACAGATGAATGAGCACCTGAATGCCATGGGGTAGGGAAAGCTGGCCAAAACGTTGGTGATGGCGACTCAGATTTCAGAATTATCGATCTGGTCCAAAAGAAGTAGCCACAACAACCGACACCTCAAGTTCCACGGAAACCGCCACAATACTACTCTGTTACTAGTCCTATGGTAAGCTAACAGTTGCATACATACGGCTGAAATATCAATACATTGCGGCTGAATTATGAATACTTTACGACTGAGTTGTCATATAAGTTGCGGCTGAATTATATTTAATTTATGGCTGAGTTGTCTTAACGTTGTGGCTGAGTTATCGTTATCTTATTTTCTTCGCTATGTTATACAGGCTAAGAATTCTGTCGACATAGAGAAGGACAGTGGTTTTGCTGGTGTCAATAAGAATTTGTATAAGGAATTTGTTAAGACCACTAATGGAAAATATGATCCTATTGATTTCATTTAGCAGTCTCTTGCTAATAGATTACGCCCCAGAAATACAAAAAAGCAAGTGTCCAAAGAAGCAGAGGTATAGATGCCGGCCGAAGATAATAAGCCAAAGAGAAGAGGTATAAAGCCTAAAACGGTGACCAAAGAAGCAGAGGTACAGAAAACAAAAGTCGAAGATGAGATCAAACAGATGCCGGCCGAAGATAATAAGCCAAAGTGAAGAGGTAGAAATCCTTCATCGGTGACGAAGCTGAAAATAAAATTACCTGCTTCGAACATTAAAGAGATGAAATAAGCTAATGAAGTCCTGAAAAAAGCTGACAATAACGATCTGAAGGAAGGTGACAGTGACATATGGGATGTCACATACTAGATTGTTGCTGATAACATAC
Organism: Alliaria petiolata; assembly: GCA_020283515.1. Lineage (NCBI taxonomy): Eukaryota > Viridiplantae > Streptophyta > Magnoliopsida > Brassicales > Brassicaceae > Alliaria > Alliaria petiolata. The sequence goes on from JAHZTW010000003.1 coordinate 30,210,274, forward strand.
TCATGTTTCCTGAGTCTGATGATGATGATGAGTAAAAGATTAGGATGGATAGAATTAAAGCTTTAAGGACGGAGAGTGTTAGGCTGTCCCCGGATGGGAGTGCATTGAATCCGCAACAAGATCATCCTGCAAGGGTTTTTCTTTATATTGGAGACAACTGACTGACGTGCATGAGGAAGAATCAGGCGTAACGAAGCAATAACTCAGCCAGCCGGAGAAAATCAGCCGTAACGAATCAATAACTCAGCCAGCCGGAGAAAGTTAATTCAGCCGTGTCGAAACAATAACTCAGCCAAATTTTGACAAATNCGAAGCAATAACTCAGCCAGCCGGAGAAAATCAGCCGTAACGAATCAATAACTCAGCCAGCCGGAGAAAGTTAATTCAGCCGTGTCGAAACAATAACTCAGCCAAATTTTGACAAATTAACGATCGGGCTATAGCTCAGCTGTAACTTACGGCTGGGTTATGCTCCTAAGTCAGCCATTTTCTCATAACTCAGACATATTTCTTTAAGTCAGCCGAAACACCAGGCTGGGTTATACACGTAAGTCAGCCGTCAGCTCATAACTCAACAATTTTCCTTAAATCTGCCGCAACATACAGTAACTCAGATGTCATTGCCGCTGTAGCGCTTTACGGCTAAGTTCATTAATACACGTCAGCGATTTCTGATGTGGCGGCGCGTTTTGTCTGTTTTGGAATTAAAAAATAATGGCATTCCTTGTAATTACGTTTTTTCCTATAACATGTAACAAGAACACGCTGGGTATGCGAAATATGATAGTAATAAAAAAAAATTTGTATGTAATTTGTCATATCACTTAATTTGTATGATATCTAAGTAACTTTCCCTATTTTCGGATTTATTACGTTTTTGCAATCATAAAATTTTTTTGTTTCCTTAAATATTTATTTTTTCCTTTCAAGTATTTAAATTAATATTAAAAACAAATTTTATAAATAAATAAAATATTAAAATATTTGATTGTGGGGGTAGTTTAAGCACAATTGTACCTATTAAAATAAAGGTGTAAATGGACAAGAGAACACTAAAAATATTCTTTATCCAATGGGTTACATTTTCATCACACCGCCATTGAAGCAGCGTCCTCACCATCACCAAAGCAAATCCATCATGGATGTTACATCTCGCTTTTCTCCATTCTCTTCTTAATCGTTCTTTTCCCTATCGTCGTCGTCTTGGTCTTCCAGATTGTTTAAATTTTTCTCCTCATCTTCCCATTCGCACAATAACCTTTGAATATGTAGACTTCTCCAATTCAATCTCCCATCCATCATCACATATGTTTAATGTACCGATATTTGTGAAAGGTTAAATTAATTTCATAGTCTGGGTTATAATTCTGTTTCTCTTTTCTTCTGATTTTGTGTTGTAGCTAAGCCTGAGGTTGAAGACAATGATGACAATGATGAGGATGATGACGATTTAGAGCGTAAGTTGCCTTGTTTTAGCTTCTTCAAGTTATATACCAAAATACTATGAATTTTCAAAAATTGTGTGGTTAGTTCTATTAGATTATTTATCACGGGCACCCAAGTTGAATTTACTTGTGAGTAGAGGAGTACCAGAGATATCTATTTGGTTAAAACATGCTAAATTATGGGTCTATCAATTCCCACAAACTTGTCTTTTTCTTGTCCTCAAGCAAACAAACATGAGAAATCTAAGAGAGAGGTGTGAAAGTGGGAGCTCAATATCCAAGAATGCCAACAACAAAAATAAACTCAATCTCCTAGTTCTTAATTCTAAGTTGCATTTGAATTTATCCTACTCCAAAAGACTTAGCCATGCTCATCTCAACAATCAAATGCACCTAAACCTCAATCTAGATAAGTCTCTCTATCAAACCAACTCTTTAACATTCATTAAGTGCAAACCGTGAATCATGACAATGCAATGCAATTGAATTCATTTGGCTAAGGGACTAAGCTTTGAGATAAAAATGATCTCTATTCATGCGTTTTTCATTTCAAACATGGATTTAACTCAAAGAGGATTGAACTTCATGCATAATGCTAAAGGTAAAAGACAAGTGATGCATACAAGACTAGACTCTCATCTACCCGGAATGTTATCAATGATCTTAAACCCCTCTCATTCATTTTTTTCAAGCTCACTCAACCCTCTAAAGCTACCATTTATCTCACAAGGCTCTTTGTGCCTTGCTAAACCCATGAATTTCATAAACCACTTCTTCTTTCAAGGCTCTAAGGGTAAACTTTTTCAACCTTTAACTCATAGTGAATGGTGTGACTTTTTAACAACTTATCTCTTCTTTTTATTTCTAGGTAGTTTTTCTTTTCTTTGGTTTTTTTGGTTCTTTTGATTTTATTTTCTTAAGACTACCAAACACTTTTCCAACTTAGAGCTATAATTTTTTAGCACATAAGACCCACCATTTCAAACTATGCTTCCCTTTCTTTTCACATTGCTTTTAATCATCCCTTTCTTTCTACTCATTTCCCACAACTCTACATGCTAAAATGCAATCATACAATTTCTTTCCAAAGCACCAAGCAACACCAAGCCCAAAACCCCAAATTCTAAGCCTAGTACTAGCCCCAAAATATGAGAGCTAGAATCTACATGAGAGCCTAAACGTGTCTTCTAAAACCTGACAATTTATGCTAAGTTCAATCAAAATAAGACCTCACAAAGTATTCACACTAGAACAATTGGCTTCAAAGGAGGTAAGGTATGGTGGGGTACTGCTTGAGCTAGCTAGAGAGTGGTGAAGTGAGTAAGAAAGCTCAAATATGTATACAATTCATGAATTCACTTTCAATGTAATGCATGATAATTAAATGTCCAAATTCGGTTCAAGTGAGTAGAGTTGGTTATCAATTTTAAGACCCTATTTCGACCAAGATCTAAGTGGCTAGCGAAGTGATCTAAACATAGTTCTTCCTTACTTTCAAGACTTGTTCAAAGGTATCAAAGAACTACTAACTAGGGCATTGAATTGATTACTTGAGTTGGCATTCTACAAGGAAAAGCTCATCATTTCTCCCAATGCAAATGAGTGCAAACCTATATGAAATGCAACTAGACTCAATCCTATAATGCAAATGCAACATCTAAATGACTTTCGTTTTGGAAAATTTTCAAATTTATCAATTTTTTTGGTTTTTCTATGCCTTAGATGAAATGCATGAGACTCAAATATGCATAAAAGAAAAATAAGATAACAAAACACAATGTCAAATCTCTCAACCTCTCCCCCAAACTTAAATAACACAGTCCCTTGTGTAATAAAAGTCTGAGAGAGACATGAATCAACAAGACAAGATACAAAAATGAAAATCTGAAAGAAATATGTACAAGGGAGGTGGAGATACCTCAAAAACGCTAAGAGGAGGAGGAGGAGCCTAAGGAGAGCGACTGATTGCTTGAGGATTTGGCTGGTGAGCGGCTCAGCTTTCTCTTCCTTGGGCGCGCCTCGTGAGAAGAAGAGCGCGGTGGATCCTCATAGACAGCTTCCCTTTGTTGCACATGGAAGGAGTGCCTTCTATCAAGCTCCATCTCAGCTTCTCCCTCACCTTCTTCCACATTAGGAACATCATATTAAGCTCTTGTGGAGGATGAACCTTTGAGCTTAGACTTGAGCCCCTTAATAGTTTTCTTCAAGCTTTTCACTGTGTCAGCTAGCTTCTTGATGGCTCGGTCTTGGTGCTTGTTCCACCTTTTGAGAAGGCTAATGTGAAAGTGAGCTTCTTTCAAAGCTGGACTTGGCGTCGGGTCAATGCAAGAGCTGAAGTAGTACCTCTCACTACCATAAACTGGGCTTGCAGCCCCTTGCTATTCCTCTCCTTCATCTTCTTCCTCGAGAACTTGGTTCGGGTCAAAATCAAATGTCCCTTTCTTGGCAATGGACTATAGAGGTGGGTTAACCTCAAGTGATCTTGAATTTCCATGTCTCTTCTCTTTAGTTTAATACCTTTGAAAGCATAAGAGAATCAATGAACACAAGTTAATACCAACAAATTAGAAAAAATTCATCATCTTCAAAAGAGATGAGAAAGCAAGGTAAAATAAAAGTTTATTCTCAAATAGATTCAAAATCATAATGGTTAATGCTAGACCCCAATGGCAACAGCGCTAAATTGATAGTATGATTTTTACTATTCAATTTCCCAAACCTACTAATATCATTGTAGAATTTGAGGATCAATCCATGGGGGTTAAGATTAACAACACTAAGAATACATGAAACTATCTAAGCTATGCAAAATATATAAGATGTGATTTTTTTTATCTAACAACCTAAATGAAATGAAAGCAAACAACCAAACTCATAAGGCTAACAACTTAAGCATATAAAAATAAGTAACTAAAGCAAGACAAGAAACTAAGCAAGATACTAAACAAGATTAACAATACTAAAAAGGTGAATCCAAGTATGAGGTTATTTACTTTGGGTGATCTTAGAGCTAGCCTATGATATCCAAACAATCAAACAAATGCTAATCCCTATGTTTAGAACTCGAAACAAGACTAACCCACTCTCACGGCACTAATCATTTTGCTAATTACCTAATCAAGAACAAATTTTTATTTGTGAAAAGATAATCAACAAGCATTAAGATTAAGTTCTAATCTACCAATAAACACCTTAAACATCTATTTCGATAGGCTAAGCATGTAAATTTCATATTTAGTTCTTTTGAGAATTTATCAAACACCTTGTGGGTGGAAAATTTTCTAAGATTTAGATCCACCTAATCAAGACTAATCAAGAATTAAGAACACTAAATATGAAAGGTTATAAACATTCTCATTCCTAAACATCAAAGACCAACTCTCTAATCACCCTAATCTACATCATCCCAAGATCCTAAAAATACTACTCTCTAATCATAGCTACACCAACAAATCTCATGAAAGAAATGATAGTAAGCATGATTAGAGAAGAAGAAGATGAATGATTAAGAAAGAAAAACCCCAAGGGGACGTTTTTCGTGTTTTTCCAAGAGGAACTACATAAAAATTAGGTTTAAAAGTATTTATAAGAAAGGGTTCGAACCGGGTCAACCCGGAACAAACCGGATATTGACCGGGTCGGGTCTAGGTCGGACAGTCTTGTGAAAATCACAGTATCTCTTGAACCGCTGCACTGAATGATGAAAGCACCACCGAACGAAAGCTAACTCAATTATCTATGACTTTCATGAAGACCCAGAAGCTAAATCGAAACGGAAACCCTTCATCTGGCTCGATATAAACTCCCATGCTATGGTTTTGTTCTTCAAGTCCAATTTTCTCAACTTCCTTTGGTACACTTCAGTTCCATAAGATCAAATGCCATCCTCCAAGCTCTGTTAAACCCTCATAGTCTACATAGTCCTCAAAAGTACCTAAAAACAATCCAAAATGCAACAACATGTGCTAGAACTATCCTAAGACACACTATACTTTAAAGTGAATGCAAAGCTAAAGAAAACTATGAAAATGCATGTGAATGGCACTAAAAACTACCTAAAAGGAATGCAATAAACAGCTAAATAATGCATTTATCAATATCCCATCAAGCAATATCGTGCACAAGCAACATGATGAGCTCTACACGAGACAACACACGAGGGATTCCAACACGGGCATTACCCGATATCTGAAGCCGACGTGAAGCCTCCCGAAGAAACTAAGGAACTCACCAAACCGGGTTGTCACAACGGCTTGTGATTGATACGTAAAGAAGGAAAGGTTAATCAAGGCAGTATCGGGCAGTCAAAACGGGATGAAGCCATGGAGCGCTAGAAGATAACAAACTTTACTTCATGGGTTTAGTGATTTGCAACATGTTTAGTGAGTAGTTTCATTCGGTTTTAGGGATGAGGTTAAGATGAAAATGTTAAAGGTTCGATCTTAGATGCTTGTTTATGCTTAAAAAATCTTAATCCTTTCTTATCAGATACTCCTATTGCTTAAATCATATTCCCTATTTGATTTATGCCTTCAAGCTTTCCCAAACAAATACCATGTTTGAAGAAATGCAAGAATCAATATCATAAGAGATTCACTTTTCCTAGCCTAAGGCATTAGTTGCCTAGGGAGCGTTTTGCCATTAATAGGGTTGTTTATTCATGCTTGCTATCCTCATGGATCACTATGCGATAGCTAGGTTAGGTTGTGTATTAGCAAAGTGATCTATACCGCAGAAGTGAATTTATCCCTCTTTGAATTCTATGCTAAAGGATTAGCCTTAAAGATAGTTAATTTATGCATCAAGGATCAATATTTATCATCTTTCTCTCTAGATACCTTGTCCCTCAGACCGATCTTTAGTATTTATTGCAAGTTTTATTAGCTTGTGTTCTTGTTCACCATCTTTATTTGATAGATTAGTTTATGCTTTTAGTTATTTACTTTTGTGACACTTAGGTTGGTAGATTATCTCACATAAACCTCTAGATCATTCTTAGCTTGCCCAAGAATCTCATGAACACAATATCTTGAATCTTGACCCATTATATTGATAAGAGCCATAACCTATACTACATTCAGTTATAAGTATTGGGTCATTGACCAATTAAACATAGAAAAACTATTTATCAGTTGGTATCCTTGTTTTTGTGGAATTCCGGGAGTAGCAATGACTTGTTGTCGTGGCGGATAGCCACTTTGAAAAGGGTTTCGTGGAATGAACCCTTGCCGAGTTGTATAAGTCATGTATTGCTTGTTTCCTCCTGCTTGTTGCTTTGGATAAGACTGGTCTTATGGGTTTGCGACATTCATATTTTGGTAAGAGAGGTTGTTGTTTGGTCTCCAAGCAGTTTAACCTCCTTTGAACGTTGTTGTATTTAACATCTTCATACTGAATGTCCTCCCCATCTTGAACTTATGTGAACTCTTCCACGAAATGGACCTTCGTTTGTGTTTGAACAAGTAGCAACTTGTCAAGCTTTTCATTGAGTTCCTTGATCACCTTTCGTCTGCCTTATACTTTCTCTTTAGTGCAACAGTTTGATCGTTCATAGTCTTCATGGTAGGAAGAGTCACTTTGAGCTAAGTTTTCAACTAGCTCAAGACCATCTTCCACATATTTGGTAACGAAGTTGCCATTGCTTTCCGTGTTGATTAGGATTTGGATTTTGGGGAGTACTCCTCAGTATAGAGTGCTGAGGAGTGATTATTAACTGAACTTGTGGTGAGGGCACTGAGTAGTGTAACCCTTGAATCTTTCCCACGCTTCTCTGAAGGTCTCATTCGCCTTTTGCGTGAAGCCACTTATCTATTTTCTTAATCGGGCTGTACTCGATGTGGAGAAGAACTTTGTCAAGAAGGCTTTCTTGGAGTCTGCCCACGAGGTAATGGATCCTTGGGGCAGAGTCTTCTCCCAAACGCGAGCTTTGTCCCCCAAAGAGAATGGGAACAAGCGTAGCTTGAACCCGTCTCGCTCATGCCGTTGATCTTCGTCATAGTACACACCTGTCAAATTCATCGAGATGATCAAGAGGATCTTCCAAGGACAGACCAAAGAAACGGTTGTTCTGTACCATGGAGATGAGACCACTTTTGATCTCGAAGTTGTTGTTCACCAGGGTGGAGGCTGAATACCGTGTCGGCTTGCAAACGAATTCGGTGCATCACCGACACCTATTTGGCGAATAACTCGCTGTTGAGCTGGAGCACCATTTTGTCCTTGTACTCCTTGGACTCCTTGTGTACCTTGGGGTCCCTGTCTTCCTTGAAGGCCTTGAGCACCAACTACTCCTTCAGCTCCTTGACCGACTTGTGGTTGTTTCATCTCCTCACGGTCTACGATATTGGCTTGTTCCCGGTGTCATCTAGTAGATCTTTCAAGTAAGTGAATGATAACTAGCTTTTTAACATGTTTACTCAAACCTAAAGCATAGTTTTGTTGTTGTAATACTTCAGGTGTCAATCCAAATCAGGTGTGAAAGCTATTAAGAATGCAAGAGTTTAAGTAGATCTAAGTGAAATCTAGATAATTTGGGGAGAAAATCTGTAAAAACTAAATGTAGCTACTAAATGACTACGAAAACTATTTTATAATCCCTACTGATGGTTGAAACAAGTACTAGATGATCTCTAAGAATTTAAAATGCAAATCTACTGGTTTTTAAAATTCGAAAACTAAAAGCAGATAAAAACGGAAATTTCTAACAACATAGGACAAATTTCAAAAACTAAGCAATTTCTAACAACATAGGACAAAGGTAAAAACTTCTAAATGATTATCAGGTTGATTAATGATATCCTAAGCAATTTTTAAAATACTAGAGCATGCAAAAACACAATCTTACGAATTTTAAGACCCTAGTGAAAGCATGAAGCTAAAAAGATGATTTTTAAGAAGGTAAGACAAAAGATTCAAACTTTGGAACTAGAAAATGATGACTTTAAGTTTTCAAAGGCTAAAGGTAGATTCAAGGTTGAGGATCATGCTTAAGGAGGTTCAAGATTTAAACCTTGAGTTTTGAAAACATAGATCTACACGTTTAGTGTTATCTCTAGGCCTTGAGAAGGTAAGCTAGATTTATCCAAGGTGTTGAGAATAAATTTTTTCCTCACCCTTTCCTCCTAACCCATGGCGTGTGGTGGAAAGAAAGGATGAAGAACATAAATCTTAAAAACTGGACTAACTAGCTCCCTAAACATCCATGGCGTTTGGGAAAGGATGAGTTAGTCTCTTGGATTTGGATTTAAGGGATCTCCTATATCTTGCTAAGATAAGGAAATCCCTGAGATCAAAGAGGTCTTTCTCAAGAGTCTCCAAGCTTTAAAACCCCAAATCCAATAAGAGATTAGGTTAAGTGCAAGAAAAACCAAAGCTTAAACCCCTAAGAACCCCCTTAATCACCCCAACCTTAAACCCTTGGAGGATTACTCACTACGCATGATTAAGGCGTATGAAAACGTAAAGAAAGAAAGGAAGAACATGATTAACGACTAAGCAAGAAAGATTAGGAGAAGTACTTAAGATTAAAAGAAAGATTAAGGTTTTACAAAATATCAAAATCTTGAAAACTAACAATGGCGTTTTTAGGCTAAAAGAAGGAGGAGACAATTCGTGAGAATGTGGATCCATGCCCAAAAATAGGTCAAAAACCTTTTATACCAAAAGGGAAATGGTCCCCTCACTAAAGTCCAAAATGTGAGCTGTCCGGATAAGGTTAGAGATCGACCTGAGTCGTCGATCTCTGACTCGATCTTCCGCCTAGAACGTCCTCTTTTGCCCGATCGTTGGGTCGATTTAGTCGGGTAGATCGGGCGCTTCTATCGATCTTCTGGTCGATCTCGTCTAGATCGACAAGGGATCTCGATCTGGCCCTCGTTCTTCCCGGGCTTAGCTTCCGTGTCCGTACTCACGTTCGATCATCTTGGTCGATCTTGACCTCGATCTTCTTCCTTGAAACGACCCAAGTATCTCGATCTTCTGGTCGATCTCAGCCAGATCGACTTGCCTAGCTCGATCTTCTCCTCGGTCTCGGTTCCTTTGCTGCATGGCCGAGTTCTTCCAAGTATCCATAGGCTCCTTTTCGATCCTTAGCATATCCATGCACCCTTCATAGCTCCAGTCTATCCAAAACAACCTGAATATGATGCAAGAATGCAAGAAATATGCAAATGCTAATGCAAAGTGTTGTAGGACCTAAAATGGGATAAATGGTGCAAACTAGCCTATTATGAGAGATATATGCATGAAAACCTAATCTAAATGTATACTAATTATGTGAAATATATGAGTATATCAACTCCCCCAAACTTGCCTTTTGCTTGCCCTCAAGCAAACAAAATTGAAGCTAGGAAGAGAGGTTTAAAAACGGGGGCTCAAAAATCCACAAGTGTTTTTCAAATGAATCAATTCAATTGTCCTAGTTCTCAATTCTAAGATGCAGTACACAAACTTCTACTCCAAAGAACTTAGCCATATCCATCACATATTGAATCTCAAATCATGACTCGCCTATTCCAAACAATCCAAGAATCCTAACCTTTAACATTCAATTAAGTTCAAACCGTGAATCACACTTATGCATTTAAAACCGAATACATTTGGCTAGGGACAAGGTTATGAGATAAAAATGATCTCATTCATGTGGGTACTCCAAGCTATGGTTTATCTCAAAAAGGATTGAACTTATGCATAATGGTAAAAGGCAATGTATGCATACATGACTAGACTCTCATCTACCCATATAGACTAACAATGATCTTAAATCCCCTTCTCATTCATTTTTTTCCGCTTATTAACCCTCTAGAGATACCCAAATCAAGCAAGAAAACGCTAAGTACAAACCCACAAGAACTTCAGCAATCACATTCACTTTAGGGAAACTTCTTCAACTTTTCTTATAGCTATTGGTATGGCCATACAAATATTAGTTCTTTTATTTTATTTTTGATAGCTCTCTCCTTACATATATTTTTTTCTTTTACGCACTTGGCCTTTTTGGCTCTTTTCTTATACATATATATTTTATTTTATGTTTCTAGAGAGCTATCTCCTTTTCTTTTTAACTTGAGCTTTTAACAAAACAATTCAATACCAACCACTTAAAACTATATATCCCTTTTCATTCAAACTCTAAACACCAACTTTTTCTCAAACCCGAAACAAGGTAAGCAATTTCTATAACACCCGTGAATTCCCACCCCTAATCAAGCCTAAAACTAGCTTCAATATGCAAAGCTAGCATCAATATGAGAGCCTAGACATGTCGCCCTAAACCTAACAATTTATGCCAAGTTCAATCAAAAGTAAGGCCTCATAATTTTCAATCACACAAGAATTTTGGCTTGAAATGAGGGTAAGGGTTAAGGCTTGGTGTTCTATTTAGGCTTACTAAAGAGTGGTGAAGGGAACAATAAAGCCTAAATATGTATATGTGATCCATGTATTCTTTTCCAAATGCACAAGTATGATAATTAAAAATTCATGTTAAGGTTTCACTTGATAGGAAATGATTTAATTCAAGTTTGTTTCAGTCTTAAGCCAAGAAAATAAAGACAAATGGTCCAAATATGGTTAGAACTTACTTTCAAAGTTTGTATAAAGCATCAAAGAACTACTAACTAGGGTCTTGAACCAATTCATGAGTTTAAAACTCTTTTGCAAGGAAATTTTTTTATATCATTGCCCTTTATGCAAATGCAATCAACCTAAATGATAAAAATTCTAGACTCAATCCTAAAATATTTTTAAATGCTAATGTAAGCTATATGAATTTTTTTTGAAATTTTTAAAACTTTTCTGATTTTTTTTGTATTTTTCTATGCAATAAGTATGCATGAAGACTCAAGGATGTAAACACAAAATAAGATCCAAATAAAAACATGTCAAAGCACACATTCTCCCCCAAACTTGAATGAACCGTCTCGGTGTCAAACAAATTCAAGAGGAGACCAAAATCCACAAAGCAAAAAAAGGTAAAAATGCATGATATATACAAGGTTGGAGTTTTTGGTACCTTGGAGCCAGGCATGGCCGGAGCTTGAGGTTTCTCCGATCCTCCTGCTCTTCCTTGGGGTGTCTTGAAGTATCCCCTTGTCCTTGTTCCTGGTTGGGCGTTCTTGGAGAGAAAAATGTCCAACTTGATCATCATCTTGAGGCTCACGGATCTCCACACCTCCGGTTGAGCGTCTCCTCACCGTTTCGCTCATTTGCTCAACCTCATCACTCAGAGTCATCTCAGATGAGCTTCCTTGTTGAAATACTTTGATCTTCTTTGGTAGCTTCTTGATCATCTTGCCTTGCCACTTGTTAACCTTGCATTGTATCTCCACAACCGAGGCAAGAAATTTCTCAGCCTTTGTCCGTGGCTCATAGTCAAGCTCGGGGAGATCAAAGCTTGGGGGCATCTCAGCATCTGTAGGAGGGGATTCTGAGGGTGAACGAGTGAGCTGAGGTGGGGCTGCTGTGTCTCCAAGAGGCGCAAAGCACTCTTCATTGCTCGGTAAGAACTCAATTGTGTTGATGCTTTGTAGGTGCGTTTCTTGAGGATTGGGCAGAATGCAAACTTTTTTCTCATGGTTATGGTTGTAGAACAAGTAAGCATATTACCCTGGAGCTGGAGTCGGTCCCAAGGAATCGGTGTGGCTCATGTAGGTTTGATCCATGTACGCACGCTCCACACAAGGCTCAAAATCTGCTAAGGATACTCCCGCTTGTGTGAACAATGATGTGAGGAATCCTCTAATGAGTGCAGAGCTCGCCTTACACCTTATTGCCCAAGCCTTGTACCTGACCAAGGAGGAAGCCAAGATGCAGCCGTAGTTGACTTCTTCCCCAAGCTCATCCTCCATTGGGTTCTCATTCTCCTCACTATCTCATACAATCTTCTTAACTCCTTGGAAGAGGAAGCACAGCTCGTTCTTCGTCACTGTTGGAGTTGTGGATCTTCCACTGAATGTGTTGGCCAGCAGCTTTAGGGTGTACCTTAGCAAATGATTTCACACCTTCTTGATCTTGGCGGTATTGGCCTTGTAGTCTCCATCGCTAACCAAGTCCCATAGAGCATTTGCGGATTTGAACCGTGGGAACTCCACAAGCGTGGCTGCAGCATTGAGGCCATAAGCTTGGCATAGCTCAGGGATGGAGAGGTGGTAGGCTTGCTTCCTAATCTTGAACATGACATGACCTTCGGATGGAGTTTGGATGCTTGGATCTTCATATGAGAAGTCCAAGGTGGAGAGGAAATCAAGCGTGGCCCCGGGGTAAGTTGGGCAATCCATCCGTGATAGGCAAGCAAGGCCCATGCCCCTGAGCAACTCATCAAACTCCTCCAACAACCCTAGCCTTTGCAAGAGATTCCTACTTGCAAATTTTGTAGGCTCAAACCGCAACCTCTCAAGCCTTTTCTTTGTTTTCTTCTCTTCCTTACTCCACTTGACCCTTTCTTCAACCAGTTGCTGTGTTTCCTCTTAAGTTGCCAAATCTATGCTTCTCTTCTTGGGTGCCATTGTACCTGAAACGCAAGTTCTCAAAGAGAAAGTGAGGATAGGTGATGATTTAAGAGAGAAAGATATGGCAAAGAGAGAAAATCTCTAAATATAAGTCCTAGATTTTTGGGGATATTCTAATACACATCAATAAATAGAAGATGAAAATCTCTTGAGATAAGGCTAAATCAAGAAATTTTCCCTAATATTTAGATATTTCTAAAAATCTATCCTAATCCCTAGCAAATATCATCCAATCTACACAATAAAAAGGAGATTTTTGAAAATCCGAATATACAATTCAAAAAGATTTCGAAATACCTTTAAAATAGGAGGGATAATAGATGTTTTCTTCCTTTGAAAACCAGAAGTCACACTCTCTCTCTATTTTTTCGAAAAAGATAATTTTGCATCCAAGTGAATAGAGAGTGTGGGTGAAAGGTTTTATAAAGAAATAAAAATTTTGGACTTATGTATGCAAGTGGTTTTTTGGAAAATGTGGTCAAGGCACGTTTTTCATGGTCAAAGATGCTTGCCTTGACCAAAATTCAAATTCAAAATGAGAGGGAAGGAGAAAGAAGGGGGAAAAATTCAAACCAACCTTGGCATGAAATCGAGTCAAACTGGTCGATCTTGACCTCGATCTCATGTCCATTTTGTCTGCGATCGAGTGGCTTGCTCGATTGGAGGCTCGATCCGAATTGAATCGAGCCATAGATGGAGTCTCATTCTCGTTTCAGGATTCCTCGTGGTTGTGGCCATGTTCCATAGATCGAGCTCGGTGGTCGATCGTGAGGTCGATTTGGCAAGGATCGAGTGAGATGATCGATCGTCTCATCGATCTCTGTATAGAGATCTAGAAATCTGATCGATCTTGTGGTCGATCTTAGCTCGAAGATCGAGTGAGACCAGACGATCCACACCCCGTTTGTATTTCAAGCTAAATTCATGGGTGGGTCATCCTCTCGCAATCGACTGATACACTCGATCGTCCACTCGATCTCGTCTAGATTGAGTTACTTCACTCGATTTACTAGCTCGATCCAGGACTGGCCGATCTGTCACTCGATCTGCTGACTTTGTTCTCCTTTCCTTGCCTTTGGTAAATCCAAGATCGTGATCTCTTGTTTCCAACTACTTGTACCTTCACACTCAAACTAAAAATAATAAAATTGAAACAGAAATAAATCAAAAATATGTACAATGATAATCATGGGATTGCCTCCCAATTGCGTTTGTTTTAAGTCTCTTAGCTTGACTTTACTTGGTTAGGCTAGTGGGGGATCCTGGAGAAGCAACATGGTGCTCTCCTTGCTGCAATCACTTGCCATGTAGTGCTTGACTCTATGCCCATTCACTGTGAAACTCTCTCCACCCGTGCCAATCAAAGTCACTTCCCCATACGATATCACCTCTTTAATCTCAAACGGACCGCACCATCTATACTTGAGCTTCCCGGGAAACAACTTCAAACGTGAGTTGTAGAGTAGAACCAGGCTTCCCTCTTTGATCTCCTTAAGCACCAGTTTCTTGTTATGAAAGGCTTTGGTCCTCTCCTTGTAGATCTTAGCACTTTCATAAGCATCCAACCTCAATTCATCAAGCTCATGAAGTTGCACTAGTCTTCTCTCTTGTGCAGTCTTGAGAGTGTAATTCACTTGCTTCACAGCCCAAAGAGCTTTGTGCACTAAATCCACAGGGAGGTGACATGATTTTCCATAGAGGACGTTGAAAGGCGTGGTACCAATGGTAGTCTTGAAAGCCGTCCTATAAGCCCAAACAGCGTCATCAAGCTTGCTTGCCCAACCTTTCCTAGTCACACCCGCGGTTCTCTCTAGGATGGTCTTGATTTGCCTATTTGAAACCTCCACTTGGCCACTTGTTTGAGGGTGATAAGGCTTGGCCACCTTGTGCTTAACCCCATGCTTTTTCAAAAGATCCTCAAAAATCTTGTTGATGAAGTGGCTGCCTCCATCACTAATCACCACCTTAGGAACTCCAAACCTTGGGAAAATGATTGTCTTGAAGAGCTTGACCACTACCCTTGAATCATTGGTTGGTGAGGCTATGGCTTCCACCCACTTAGACACATAGTCTACTTCTACAAGAATGTACTTGTTGCCATATGATGATGGAAATGGCCCCATAAAATCAATTCCCCAAGCGTCAAAGACTTCGACTTCAAAGATAGGCACTTTTGGCATCTCATTTCTCTTGGTTATGTTCCCAGCCTTTTGGCAAGATTCACATGATTTTATAAACTCATGTGCATCCTTGAAGAGCGTAGGCTACCAAAACTCAGCTTGGAGAACCTTTGTAGCTGTCTTGAATGAAGCGAAATGGCCACCATAAGTCATACCGTGTCAATGGAGAAGAATGTCTCTTGCTTCATCTCTTGTGACACATCTTCGGTATAGGCTGTCCACACACCTCTTGTATAGATAAGGATCATCCCTAAATTAGTGAGAGATGTCCCTCATGAATTTCTTCCTATGGTAATTGATATATCATGGTTTTTACCCTTTTTTGGACTATGATATAAGTATTTTTATAGAGTCTTTTGGTCTTTTTAGAGTCCTATTAAAGTCTTTGCAGGTTCAGGTACGTTTTGAGCATAATTAGAGATTTTGAAACATTCTGGAGCATTGTGCAAGAAGCAGTAAAGAGATGAAGTCAAGATTGAAGATTGGATGAACAGTGTCGATCATGTTCACTGGTGTCGATCAATACCACTCGAGTCAAGCCAAAACGCGATTTCTACAAGTTTTGAAGAAAAGAAAATTGCCCAAAAATATTTCCTTATTTGCAATAGTGCCCAATTCGTGTTTTGGACCTTATATATAGTTCTCAAAGCCATTGTTTAGGCAGAATCTCATACTTTAAGAATCATAGAAGTTTAGTGTTTTTGGAGAGAAAAATCAGACTCCTTTAGATCAGATTTGGAACTCCTTTATTTCTTCTATTGATTTCTTTTATGCTTTCTATTCAAATTATGATTTGTGTTTCATTGATCATGTCTGAGTAGTTTGTTTGTTAGGTTTAGGGTTTTTCAAGGCGATTGATGAATTGTTATGTCTAATTAAATTGTTAGGATAAAATCATTAGAATTCTTCATATGGATTTGTGATTAATGCTTATACTAGCTTCTCGACCTAGAATCTGATCTTAGGTTTATTAATAGATGTGAGAGTATTATTGATTGCCTGAACTAATGTTAACAATTGAACCTGTTATTAATGCTTGTCTGAATTGTTAGAATTTTCAAAGAGATTTGGGATTCTAGGGTTTAGACATAGAAAGTCTTCTCAGCGAGAGTTGGTTGATTTTATATTTGTGTTTTGAGTTCAAGAACGGTTCTTAATATTTCCTAACATTCTGTCTAGACCTGCAATTTGGATCACCTGAGAATTTCCCTGAACCTAGCGTTTCGTCTCCTGAATTTACTAAGTCTTTAATTGCCTTCTGTCTTTTAGTTTCATATTCTCATTTAGCTTAATTCGAACTTAGAAATTTGTTGTGTGGCTATCCCTTCTTTGTGGATTCGATCCCTAAGTACTACGACTGATCTCTTAATTTGAGTGAGTATCTCTAGGGTAAATTTGAGAGCATATCAAATTTTGGTGCCGTTGCCGGGGAAGGAGATTAGTTGCCTACAGAGTTCTTATATTAGAATTTTGTCTATGTTTTTATTTTTGTTTTTGGTTACTAATTTTTAGCTTTTTATTCTTGATTTCAGGTGTATGCTTAATCGCAATACCAGGAGCAACAAGGAAAAGGAGTTAATCAAACTTGACAACCACGCTCTAGCACATCTAGAACGAACCAACCGCAAAGCTGCGAAGGCGTCGATCGACATCACATTGAGCATCGATCGACACCCCTCGCAGACAGAGATGGCAGAGCCTGTGATTTTGATAAGGGATGAAGCTGGCAATCTGTTCGATACGGAAGGGCACCGAAGGAACAACCAAGGCCAGAAAATAGATGAGAACGGGGCTGTTTTGATCGAGCCAGATGGCGTCGATCGACACCCAGTTGGTGTCGATCGACACCAAATGCGGCAAGATGCATTACAAGTCGCAGATGTTGGACGCGGAAGAACGCTTGGCGAATACAACAGACCTGACCAGTTCTATGCTAATAGAGCTGCGATCCGTCCTCCTGCTTTTCAGAGGAATGACTTCGAGCTGAAGTCTGCTTATTTCACTCTGGTGGCTCAGCATCCTTTCCATGGTCTTCCTAATGAGCATCTCATTGACCACGTTGAGAGATTCGAGGATTTAGCTTCAAGCATTAAGGCTAATGGAGTTTCCTATGATTATCTTTTCTGCAAGCTTTTCCCTTACTCGCTTGCTGGAGATTCATCATATTGGCTGAAGCAATTGGACCCAGGATCCTTGACCACTTGGGAAGAGACAAAGAATGCATTCTTATGCAACTTCTTTGATAATGCAAGATCCGAAGAGCTGAGGACAAAGATCACCACATTCTCCCAATGACCCACTTAAGCATTCAAGTCTTCTTGGGTGAGGTTCAGATCTTACTAGAGGGACTGTCCACATCATGGTTTCAGCGAGCCACATCTACTTGGGATCTTCTACCGAGGGATCGATTGGAGGTACCAGATGGCTTTAAACGCGGCGAGCAATGGCAACTTCAACACCAGATATCCAGAAGATGCAATGGTGCTTATAGAGAATTTGACCTCTTGTAACAGCACCAAGAATGCAGACTTTGAGAGGAAACAACATGTTGGTGCAAATGGAGGAAGCCAAATAGCTGAAGTTAATAGGAAGCTGGACATCTTGGCGGGCAAGAAGCAAGTTCACTTTGCTAATGAGGTGGAGACATTCGAGCCTGAGGAAGAAGAGGTTAACTACATCAATGGAGCTGGTTTTCAAGGTCAAAGGTTTGGCAATCAGCAAGGCTGTGGTTCTTCTTACCAGAAGCCTTTTCAGAACAACAACTTCCAGAGAACTTATGGTTCTTCTTCTTACCAGAAGTCTCTTGCACAAGATAATGAGGGGAAGTCTATGCTGGAACAACTATTGGAGGGTCAACAAAATATGAGTGTCGATCGACACCAATTGAAAAGCCCGATGATTCAAGTTATGGCGAACCGAAATCGACCAAAACGTCAACACCAGATCCTACCATCGATCGACACCAGGTGGGTGTCGATCGACGCCCTACCCAGACCACGTTGAATCAACCTGAAGCTTCAAAAGGTGTAGAGGAAAAGGTGTATAAGCCTAAAATACTTTATCCCATGCCTCCTAGAATGTCTAAACAGGAGAGAGAGGAAGCTACATGCAAGGAAATGATGGATAAGCTGATGGTTGAGCTACCTCTAGTTGATGCAGTCAAACTTTCACCTGCATTACGAAGATATGTCAAGAGAATGGTTGTCAATGGTGTGAGTCCTGAGGAAGGAGCATTGCTTACCAAAGACATGAATGCAATTCTCTTGAACATAGTTCCAAGGAAAAAGAAGAAGGTGTGGGTTTCTAAACAAGTCAGTGTTGTGATTCAGAGGAGGATTCAAAAGAAGCTACCTGATCCAGGAAACTTTGTGCTAGATTGCTCAATCTCAACTGGAAGGTTTCCTCGTTCTCTCTGCGACCTAGGTTCAAGTATCAACTTGATACCATACTCAGTTGTTGTTCGACTTGGAATGACTGATTTCAAGCCAATCAAAATCTCCCTTGGCCTAGCTGATCGATTAAAGAGAATCCCAAAAGGTGTTCTTGAAGATGTTCCCTTGAAGATTGAAGGTTGCATGATTCCCACAGACTTCGTGGTTTTGAAATATGATGAAGAACCTACAGATCCTCTTATTTTGGGAAGATCATTCTTGGCTTCAGCTGGTGCCATTATTGATGTGAGGAAAGGGAAAATAGAGCTTGACTTGGGTGATGTTGTCATGAATTTTGACATGGACAAGTTAAGGGGACCTACCACCATCAATGGTTAATCTTTTTCAGTAGAGATTTCTATGTATCAAGATCCAATCATGGAACATTCAGATGCCATTACTGTTGGGTTTGACAAGGAGCTGGATTCTAAAGAGCAAGTGAACAAGGTGGTTGTTCAAGAGGCATTGGCTGAGAATTCTGAGAAAACTGTGGAGCTTGAAGACTGGAGTGGAAACAATCAAATCTTCAGGACTATGGGCTAAGATGAAGGTCTAATCAATGCCAAGTTGATGGAGGAAGACGTTTTCTTGATGGAGGCAAGGATTGCAGAGCTGAATTGCAGAAGGAGTGCAGAGATTCGAGCTGCAGAGTTGGTGTCGATCGACACCACTCCTAGTGTCGATCGACACCCTTCGCATATCACACCAGAAGCTGTTTCCAATCCTGCAATTCCATCACATGCGGTCAAACAGACGACTCCACATCCTTCTGCTCAGAAACCTCGAAGAAAGCAAAGGTACGCACTCCTTGGAATCAATTCCAAATCTCCTGATCATCTCAATAAGAATACCAAAGGTTCAAAAGGTGCTTCACACTTATGCAAGCCACAAGATTCTCGTAGAGGGTTTGGTGTTTCCTTTGATGACTCTGCATGAAAACGAAGTGTCCCTCCCAAACTTAAGTCCCACCCTGCTGTTGTTCCTCACTACCTTGGTCGCTCTCATGCACCTACTGCCTATACTCCACCATGGATGAGGAGACATTCTCCTGGGAAGCATTCGATACCACTGCCTGACCCACCAGACATCTGAGCTCCGACACAGTCAAGCTAATGACTGAAAACGAGCTCTGAGTGGGAGGCAACCCACTGTTAGGTACGTTTTTTTCTCTCTTAGTTTTATAAGTCCTAAAGTTTCAGTCAGTTGAAAAAGGCGACATTGGATTCGACATTGACCAGTGTCGATCGACACCACTATAGTGTCGATCGACACCACGCGCAGACGAATGTAAGTCTTCTAACTGGTCTTTTATGTTGTTTCTAATCTTTCTTTTAGCCAACTTCGGGCTTGATAACACTGGGGGAGGTGATACTGACTTTGTGTTTTGTTTTGAGAGTCAATTAGTCAATCAAAAACTTGTTTTATTGAGTCAAAATCAGTTGACCCTTTCAGTTTTTCTTGGAACTAATCGTAGAATGTTGACACTTGAAGGACCATTGCTATAGTAGTTGATTGCAGGTATTAATAAGTAGAAAGCTGCGAGTGGATCAATCTAACAGAGAGAGTTCAGATTCCTATATAGAGCTTGGTATGCATTGGACTTGATTCCTCTTTCAGCTCTGTCAAGATAAGAAAATTACAGTCTCTCCTTGATCTTCCCTTTAGAAAAGAAAAAGAAAAAGAGTCTAAGTTAAGGAATAGTGCAAAGATCCTCATGAGCCTGTCTCCTC
This sequence comes from Alliaria petiolata, assembly GCA_020283515.1. Taxonomy (NCBI): domain Eukaryota; kingdom Viridiplantae; phylum Streptophyta; class Magnoliopsida; order Brassicales; family Brassicaceae; genus Alliaria; species Alliaria petiolata. The sequence continues at coordinate 30,230,567 of JAHZTW010000003.1, forward strand.
ACAAGGAACAATATTAGTGAGAGCTCATGAACCTGTCTCCTAACAAGGAACACAAGTAAGAGAAGCATTATTCCAAGACTTCAAAAAGAATGAGAAAAGTCAATGAAAAGATCTTAGAACACCCTGAAAATGGGCAGCAGATGACTAAGGGAAGAGAAAATAGGAGAGCTGTACAAAGAATGTCTTGTTTAAACACTAAGGAAGGGAAATAATTTGGAAAGTTCTTTGATCATACCATTGTTAGAATTCGAAATTTTACTAAGGATTGGATATGGATTCAAACTGGTAAATTGCTAAAGTTGTGGTAAGTACACTGAAACAATACCTAAGGTTGGCTCAATGGTATGTGGTTTCAAGAGTGTTGGTTCGATGTGGTGTTCTGAAGGTTAGCTGGATATTTCTATTTTCAAACCTCGACTTTATACTTAGTTTTTGTTTTGCTTGAGGGCAAGCTAAAGGTAAGTCTGGGGGAGTTGATATATCATGGTTTTTACCCATTTTTGTACTATGATATAAGTATTTTTATAGAGTCTTTTGGTCTTTTTTGAGTCCTATTAGAGTCTTTGCAGGTTCAGGTACTTTTTGAGCATATTTTGAGATTTTGAAGTATTCTGGAGCATTGTGGAAGAAGCAGCAAAGAGATGAAGTCAAGATTGAAGATTGGATGAACAGTGTCGATTCACTGGTGTCGATCGCCACCACTCGAGTCAAGCCAAAACGCGATTTCTACAAGTTTTGAAGAAAAGGAAATTGCCCAAAAAGATTTCCTTATTTGCAAGAGTGCTCAATTCGTGTTTTGGACCTTATATATAGTTCTCAAAGCTATTGTTTAGGCAGAATCTCATACTTTCAGAATCATAGAAGTTTAGGGTTTTTGTAGAGAAAAATCAGACTCCTTTAGAGTAGATTTGGAACTCCTTTATTTCTTCTATTGATTTCTTTTATGCTTTCTATTCAAATTATGATTTGTGTTTCATTGATCATGTCTGAGTAATTTGCTTGTTAGGTTTAGGGTTTTTCAAAGGTGATTGATGAATTGTTAGGTCAAATTAAATTGTTAGGATAAAATCATTAGAGTTCTTCATCTGTATTTGTGATTATTGCTTATTCTATCTTCGCGACCTAGAATCTAATCTTAGGTTGATTAATAGATGCGAGAGTATTATTGATTGCCTGATCTAATGTTAGATGAGAAAAATACATATTCGCAAAGAGATTTGGTTTAGGGATTTTGTGAACAATCGAACCTGTTATTAATGCTTGTCTGAATTGTTAGAATTTGCAAAGAGATTTGGGATTATAAGGTTTAGACATAGAAAGTCTTCGCAGCGAGAGTTGGTTGATTTTATAATTGTGTTTTGAGTTCAATAACGGTTCTTAATATTTCCTAACATTCTGTCTAGACCTGCAATTTGGATCACCTGAGAATTTCTCTGAACCTAGCCTTTCGTCTCCTGAATTTACTAAGTCTTTAATTGCCTTCTGCCTTTTAGTTTCACATTCTCAGTTAGCTTAATTCGAACTTAGAAATTTGTTGTGTGGCTATCCCTTCCTTGTGGATTTGATCCCTAAGTACTACGATTGATCTCTTAATTTGAGAGAGTAGCTCTAGGATAAATTTGAGAGCATATCAGTAATGGTCCAAATGTGTAGGCTCTTCTCCAAATGCCAAATAATTGATAATATCCGCATACCAAGGGAGATCTTCTTCCTTGAGACTCAAGACTTCTTAAAGCTTCTCCTCTAGCCTTGCACATACCATGGTGTTAACCATCATAAGCTGCTCTTCAGGGAGTGAGTCATCCAAAGGCAAGATATCATCTATCCTCATTCCTGAAAGATGTTCCGCAACACCATTCTCTATACCCTTCTTATCTTTGATCTCCATGTCAAACTCTTGCAAGAGAAGGATCCACCTTAAGAGTCTCGGCTTGGTATCTTTCTTGGAGTAGATGTACCTCAAGGAAGCATGGTCAGTGTACACAATGACCTTAGAACCCACCAAGTAAGACCTAAACTTCGCAAAAGCAAAGACCACGACTAGAAGCTCTTTCTCGGTGGTTGCGTACTTCACTTGTGTATCATCCGAGGTACGGCTTGCATAGTAGATCACATGCAACTTCTTGTCCTTCCTCTTATCCAAGACAGCACCCACATCATAGTCGCTAGCATTACACATAATCTCAAAGGGCAGCTCCCAATCCGGAGCTTGAACTTTAGGCGCGGTGACTAAGGCTTCTTTGATAGTCTTAAAGGCTTGTAGGCATTCTCCATCAAAGTTGAACTCGGTTTCTTTGCACAGTAGCCTTGTAAGTGGACGTGCTATCTTGGAGAAATCCTTGATAAACCTCCTGTATATGCCAGCATGTCCCAAGAAACTCCTAATCCCTTTCACGTTCACCGGAGGCTCTAAACTCATCATAACCTCTATCTTGGCCTTGTCAACCTCAATACCCTTCTCAGAAATTTTGTGCCCAAGCACAATGCCTTCTCTCACCATAAAATGACACTTTTTCCCAATTTAGCACCAAGTTTGTCTCCTCACATCTCTTGAGAACCCTGCAAATATTTGACAAACAACCACCAAACGAAGCACCATACACAGAAAATCATCCATGAAAACCTCTACCATTTCCTCTATAAGATCAGAGAAAATAGACATCATGCACCTTTGGAAGGTTGTTGGTGCATTACATAACCCAAATGGCATCCTTCGATATGCAAATGTACCATAAGGGCATGTGAATGTGGTTTTCTCTTGGTTATTAGGGTGAATTGGTATTTGATAGAAACCACTATAGCCATCTAAAAAACAGTAATATGGATGATTTGCTAATTGATAACACTCATATTTTACCCATTTTTACTATCATAAGTGATTGCTTTAATAAGCATTTCACTAAGGTTTTGATGCATAAACACTAGATTTCGAGTATTTGGTTGTTCAAGACTCTTTTCAGGAAATCTTAGCAAAAGACGCATATTTTGGAGCAAAGTGGACAATTTCGGAAACAGTGCTCGAGGACAGAAGTTCAACACCAAACGAAGGCTTTCCCACCATGAGATCAAGCTCATATTTGGAGACAAGGAAGCCTTATCAGCTGTCTTTCACGACGAAGTGATTTGAGAGCAATCCCACGGTTGGATCTCAAGTTATGAAGGAAGCAAGAAGGTCCGTCAGGCATCCGGAAGGACAGGCTGGCCGCGCCACGGCCGACCCAGACGACCAGTGGCCGCGCCACGGCCGGTCGCTCGTGCGGCCAGGCCATTTGTGTTTCCCGAGCCCATTTGAAGCCCAACTCAAACCCGAAGCCGTCTTATGCAAGCCAAGACCTAATCCACGACCTAGAGCACTTGAAGACCTATATATACTCGTTGTTTAGGGTTTTTTTAGAGGGGAGACGAAAAACACAAAGTGATAGATTTCTTTCGGTGGCCGCGAGTCTCTGGTTCGCGGTTTGCCTTTGTTCTTTGAGGGAGATTTATTTGTTCTTGAACCCTCTTTTATTGCAATCGATTAATACAAGTTATGCATTCATCAATCACGTTTTCAACTTCTTCTATTATGTCTAAGTAGTTTACTTTCGTTGGGTGTTCTTTAAGGGGATCTATGGGGAATTTCATTAACTGTTGTTGAACCGATTGTTTAGGCCGAAGATTAGGATTTTCTGTCTCACCTTATTCGTTCTTATTGCATGAGTCTAGCGTCATGAACTATATTCTGATCGCAGGGTCTTGAGAACGGCTAACGTCCTGAATCTCAGATCCAGATCAAAATAGGGTAGAGATCATCCTTTAAAAGATGTTTGAATGCTTATTGTCCTGATCTTATTGTGTGTTCGTCTCGTACGTAGGATACGAAAGTATACCTATGGAATAGAAGTTTGCAGATCGACCTAGTTTGATAAAATAGGTTGTTAAAACCAGTGAATCAGTTTGGGGAAAATCGCCTAGTCTCGCTTGCTTAACTTTTGTGTGCTTTGATTTCTAGTTAGAACCCCATAGATTTTCCGAGAAGATTCTCAACGTGTTCGCCCACTTGCTTTTAAATCGAGATTTACGCACTTCCATACTTTACTTTTCTTGCACTGCTTTCCTGATTTCCTTTTTACAAATCCTTTAGTTTATTTTCCTTTTCCCGTTGGTTATAGAAAAGGCTGACAACCTTCTCTATATAAGGCGTGGTACTGCTTTATTTATTTTCTGCAATATTCGTGACACTCATTCCTAAACCCCCAATTCTCTGCGTCTTTGGTTGCCCTGATTTTCTGTTTTGCAGTTGACCTCCTCCCTGTGGTTCGACACCCTAAGTACTACAACGCACGCTGTGCACTTGCATTTTAGGGTCCTACAAATTCAAAAGCTCGACGAGTCCCAAAAGAAATCCTCCAAACTCGGACGACTATTTAGACCCCTTCACTAATCTTTCTAGTATTTGGTCAATGAAAGGGCGAGGGAAGTGGTCTTTTCTAGTGGCTGTGTTGAGTTTTCTATAATCAATACACATTCTATGACCGGTTATAGTCCTAGAAGGTATTAATTCATCTTTGTTATTTTTTATAACCGTGATACCCCCTTTATTTCGCACCACATGGACTGGAGAGACCCATGTGCTGTCACTGATAGGGTATATCACGCCAGCCTCTAAGAGTTTTAAGATTTCCTTCTTAACTACTTCTTTTAAGTTCGGGTTCAAACGTCTTTGATGTTCAATGGATAATGTGTTTTCATTGTCTAAATGGCTCCTATGAGTACAAAGCATTGGTGAAAGGCTCTTGATGTCACATAGAGAGTACCCAATGGCCTTTCTATACTTCCTGAGCCCCTTAAGGAGTGAGTCTAACTCATCATCATTTAGATCTTCATTCACAATGACCGGGTATGTATCATTTGGTCCTAAGAAAGTGTACCTTAGCCCAATTGGAAGCTGCTTTAGGTCCACCTTTGGGGCTAGCAGCTCACTCCAGTCCTCCTCTTGACTTGTGTTGAGGTCGCTGTCCTCCTTTGCCTCTTTTGAACCCGAGTCTTGTGCTTCAAGGCTACCTTCTTGAAACGCTTCTACCGCAGAGATCGAGTGGCCTAGTCGATCGCTCTCTCGATCTAGCTTGGATCGAGTGTTCTCCCTCGATTCTCCTGCTCGTTCTATCATGGATCGAGCAGGTGATCGATTCACAGGGTTGTTCTCTGAACATATCGAGTTATCCTGATCGATCGTCTCATCGATCTTTCTCCAAGATCGAGAAATCTGATCGATCTCCCTGTCGATCTCTAGGTACTGGCCATCATCTTCTTTCACAACCTTGCGAGAATCAAGGATACGAACGTACTCTTGAGTTTGTTCACTCATGAAACCATACTCCCTACACTCCTTTGTCAAAGCCAGCTGTAGATGATCCTCTTGTCCCAATTCCTCAAGCAACTCATCAGCTAATGCATCCAAAGCTTCTATGTAGAAAACTTGTCCACCAATCGTTGGTTTCTTCAACACTTCCTTGANAAGATGAAGGTCTAATCTATGCCAAGTTGATGGAGGAAGACGTTTTCTTGATGGAGGCAAGGATTGCAGAGCTGAATTGCAGAAGGAGTGCAGAGATTCGAGCTGCAGAGTTGGTGTCGATCGACACCACTCCTAGTGTCGATCGACACCCTTCGCATATCACACCAGAAGCTGTTTCCAATCCTGCAATTCCATCACATGTGGTCAAACAGACGACTCCACATCCTTCTGCTCAGAAACCTCGAAGAAAGCAAAGGTACGCACTCCCTGGAATCAATTCCAAATCTCCTGATCATCTCAATAAGAATACCAAAGGTTCAAAAGGTGCTTCACACTTATGCAAGCCACAAGATTCTCGTAGAGGGTTTGGTGTTTCCTTTGATGACTCTGCATGAAAACGAAGTGTCCCTCCCAAACTTAAGTCCCACCCTGCTGTTGTTCCTCACTACCTTGGTCGCTCTCATGCACCTACTGCATATACTCCACCATGGATGAGGAGACATTCTCCTTGGAAGCATTCGATACCACCGCCTGACCCACCAGACATCTGAGCCCCGACACAGTCAAGCTAATGACTGAAAACGAGCGCTGAGTGGGAGGCAACCCACTGTTAGGTACGTTTTTTTTCTCTCTTAGTTTTATAAGACCTAAAGTTTCAGTCAGTTGAAAAAGGCGACATTGGATTCGACATTGACCAGTGTCGATCGACACCACTATAGTGTCGATCGACACCACGCGCAGACGAAGGTAAGTCTTCTAACTGGTCTTTTATGTTGTTTCTAATCTTTCTTTTAGCCAACTTCGGGCTTGATAACACTGGGGGAGGTGATACTGACTTTGTGTTTTGTTTTGAGAGTCAATTAGTCAATCAAAAACTTGTTTTATTGAGTCAAAATCAGTTGACCCTTTCAGTTTTTCTTGGAACTAATCGTAGAATGTTGACACTTGAAGGACCATTGCTATAGTAGTTGATTGCAGGTATTAATAAGTAGAAAGCTGCGAGTGGATCAATCTAACAGAGAGAGTTCAGATTCCTATATAGAGCTTGGTATGCATTGGACTTGATTCCTCTTTCAGCTCTGTCAAGATAAGAAAATTACAGTCTCTCCTTGATCTTCCCTTTAGAAAAGAAAAAGAAAAAGAGTCTAAGTTAAGGAATAGTGCAAAGATCCTCATGAGCCTGTCTCCTCACAAGGAACAATATTAGTGAGAGCTCATGAACCTGTCTCCTAACAAGGAACACAAGTAAGAGAAGCATTATTCCAAGACTTCAAAAAGAATGAGAAAAGTCAATGAAAAGATCTTAGAACACCCTGAAAATGGGCAGCAGATGACTAAGGGAAGAGAAAATAGGAGAGCTGTACAAAGAATGTCTTGTTTAAACACTAAGGAAGGGAAATAATTTGGAAAGTTCTTTGATCATACCATTGTTAGAATTCGAAATTTTACTAAGGATTGGATATGGATTCAAACTGGTAAATTGCTAAAGTTGTGGTAAGTACACTGAAACAATACCTAAGGTTGGCTCAATGGTATGTGGTTTCAAGAGTGTTGGTTCGATGTGGTGTTCTGAAGGTTAGCTGGATATTTCTATTTTCAAACCTCGACTTTATACTTAGTTTTTGTTTTGCTTGAGGGCAAGCTAAAGGTAAGTCTGGGGGAGTTGATATATCATGGTTTTTACCCATTTTTGTACTATGATATAAGTATTTTTATAGAGTCTTTTGGTCTTTTTTGAGTCCTATTAGAGTCTTTGCAGGTTCAGGTACTTTTTGAGCATATTTTGAGATTTTGAAGTATTCTGGAGCATTGTGGAAGAAGCAGCAAAGAGATGAAGTCAAGATTGAAGATTGGATGAACAGTGTCGATTCACTGGTGTCGATCGCCACCACTCGAGTCAAGCCAAAACGCGATTTCTACAAGTTTTGAAGAAAAGGAAATTGCCCAAAAAGATTTCCTTATTTGCAAGAGTGCTCAATTCGTGTTTTGGACCTTATATATAGTTCTCAAAGCTATTGTTTAGGCAGAATCTCATACTTTCAGAATCATAGAAGTTTAGGGTTTTTGTAGAGAAAAATCAGACTCCTTTAGAGTAGATTTGGAACTCCTTTATTTCTTCTATTGATTTCTTTTATGCTTTCTATTCAAATTATGATTTGTGTTTCATTGATCATGTCTGAGTAATTTGCTTGTTAGGTTTAGGGTTTTTCAAAGGTGATTGATGAATTGTTAGGTCAAATTAAATTGTTAGGATAAAATCATTAGAGTTCTTCATCTGTATTTGTGATTATTGCTTATTCTATCTTCGCGACCTAGAATCTAATCTTAGGTTGATTAATAGATGCGAGAGTATTATTGATTGCCTGATCTAATGTTAGATGAGAAAAATACATATTCGCAAAGAGATTTGGTTTAGGGATTTTGTGAACAATCGAACCTGTTATTAATGCTTGTCTGAATTGTTAGAATTTGCAAAGAGATTTGGGATTATAAGGTTTAGACATAGAAAGTCTTCGCAGCGAGAGTTGGTTGATTTTATAATTGTGTTTTGAGTTCAATAACGGTTCTTAATATTTCCTAACATTCTGTCTAGACCTGCAATTTGGATCACCTGAGAATTTCTCTGAACCTAGCCTTTCGTCTCCTGAATTTACTAAGTCTTTAATTGCCTTCTGCCTTTTAGTTTCACATTCTCAGTTAGCTTAATTCGAACTTAGAAATTTGTTGTGTGGCTATCCCTTCCTTGTGGATTTGATCCCTAAGTACTACGATTGATCTCTTAATTTGAGAGAGTAGCTCTAGGATAAATTTGAGAGCATATCAGTAATGGTCCAAATGTGTAGGCTCTTCTCCAAATGCCAAATAATTGATAATATCCGCATACCAAGGGAGATCTTCTTCCTTGAGACTCAAGACTTCTTAAAGCTTCTCCTCTAGCCTTGCACATACCATGGTGTTAACCATCATAAGCTGCTCTTCAGGGAGTGAGTCATCCAAAGGCAAGATATCATCTATCCTCATTCCTGAAAGATGTTCCGCAACACCATTCTCTATACCCTTCTTATCTTTGATCTCCATGTCAAACTCTTGCAAGAGAAGGATCCACCTTAAGAGTCTCGGCTTGGTATCTTTCTTGGAGTAGATGTACCTCAAGGAAGCATGGTCAGTGTACACAATGACCTTAGAACCCACCAAGTAAGACCTAAACTTCGCAAAAGCAAAGACCACGACTAGAAGCTCTTTCTCGGTGGTTGCGTACTTCACTTGTGTATCATCCGAGGTACGGCTTGCATAGTAGATCACATGCAACTTCTTGTCCTTCCTCTTATCCAAGACAGCACCCACATCATAGTCGCTAGCATTACACATAATCTCAAAGGGCAGCTCCCAATCCGGAGCTTGAACTTTAGGCGCGGTGACTAAGGCTTCTTTGATAGTCTTAAAGGCTTGTAGGCATTCTCCATCAAAGTTGAACTCGGTTTCTTTGCACAGTAGCCTTGTAAGTGGACGTGCTATCTTGGAGAAATCCTTGATAAACCTCCTGTATATGCCAGCATGTCCCAAGAAACTCCTAATCCCTTTCACGTTCACCGGAGGCTCTAAACTCATCATAACCTCTATCTTGGCCTTGTCAACCTCAATACCCTTCTCAGAAATTTTGTGCCCAAGCACAATGCCTTCTCTCACCATAAAATGACACTTTTTCCCAATTTAGCACCAAGTTTGTCTCCTCACATCTCTTGAGAACCCTGCAAATATTTGACAAACAACCACCAAACGAAGCACCATACACAGAAAATCATCCATGAAAACCTCTACCATTTCCTCTATAAGATCAGAGAAAATAGACATCATGCACCTTTGGAAGGTTGTTGGTGCATTACATAACCCAAATGGCATCCTTCGATATGCAAATGTACCATAAGGGCATGTGAATGTGGTTTTCTCTTGGTTATTAGGGTGAATTGGTATTTGATAGAAACCACTATAGCCATCTAAAAAACAGTAATATGGATGATTTGCTAATTGATAACACTCATATTTTACCCATTTTTACTATCATAAGTGATTGCTTTAATAAGCATTTCACTAAGGTTTTGATGCATAAACACTAGATTTCGAGTATTTGGTTGTTCAAGACTCTTTTCAGGAAATCTTAGCAAAAGACGCATATTTTGGAGCAAAGTGGACAATTTCGGAAACAGTGCTCGAGGACAGAAGTTCAACACCAAACGAAGGCTTTCCCACCATGAGATCAAGCTCATATTTGGAGACAAGGAAGCCTTATCAGCTGTCTTTCACGACGAAGTGATTTGAGAGCAATCCCACGGTTGGATCTCAAGTTATGAAGGAAGCAAGAAGGTCCGTCAGGCATCCGGAAGGACAGGCTGGCCGCGCCACGGCCGACCCAGACGACCAGTGGCCGCGCCACGGCCGGTCGCTCGTGCGGCCAGGCCATTTGTGTTTCCCGAGCCCATTTGAAGCCCAACTCAAACCCGAAGCCGTCTTATGCAAGCCAAGACCTAATCCACGACCTAGAGCACTTGAAGACCTATATATACTCGTTGTTTAGGGTTTTTTTAGAGGGGAGACGAAAAACACAAAGTGATAGATTTCTTTCGGTGGCCGCGAGTCTCTGGTTCGCGGTTTGCCTTTGTTCTTTGAGGGAGATTTATTTGTTCTTGAACCCTCTTTTATTGCAATCGATTAATACAAGTTATGCATTCATCAATCACGTTTTCAACTTCTTCTATTATGTCTAAGTAGTTTACTTTCGTTGGGTGTTCTTTAAGGGGATCTATGGGGAATTTCATTAACTGTTGTTGAACCGATTGTTTAGGCCGAAGATTAGGATTTTCTGTCTCACCTTATTCGTTCTTATTGCATGAGTCTAGCGTCATGAACTATATTCTGATCGCAGGGTCTTGAGAACGGCTAACGTCCTGAATCTCAGATCCAGATCAAAATAGGGTAGAGATCATCCTTTAAAAGATGTTTGAATGCTTATTGTCCTGATCTTATTGTGTGTTCGTCTCGTACGTAGGATACGAAAGTATACCTATGGAATAGAAGTTTGCAGATCGACCTAGTTTGATAAAATAGGTTGTTAAAACCAGTGAATCAGTTTGGGGAAAATCGCCTAGTCTCGCTTGCTTAACTTTTGTGTGCTTTGATTTCTAGTTAGAACCCCATAGATTTTCCGAGAAGATTCTCAACGTGTTCGCCCACTTGCTTTTAAATCGAGATTTACGCACTTCCATACTTTACTTTTCTTGCACTGCTTTCCTGATTTCCTTTTTACAAATCCTTTAGTTTATTTTCCTTTTCCCGTTGGTTATAGAAAAGGCTGACAACCTTCTCTATATAAGGCGTGGTACTGCTTTATTTATTTTCTGCAATATTCGTGACACTCATTCCTAAACCCCCAATTCTCTGCGTCTTTGGTTGCCCTGATTTTCTGTTTTGCAGTTGACCTCCTCCCTGTGGTTCGACACCCTAAGTACTACAACGCACGCTGTGCACTTGCATTTTAGGGTCCTACAAATTCAAAAGCTCGACGAGTCCCAAAAGAAATCCTCCAAACTCGGACGACTATTTAGACCCCTTCACTAATCTTTCTAGTATTTGGTCAATGAAAGGGCGAGGGAAGTGGTCTTTTCTAGTGGCTGTGTTGAGTTTTCTATAATCAATACACATTCTATGACCGGTTATAGTCCTAGAAGGTATTAATTCATCTTTGTTATTTTTTATAACCGTGATACCCCCTTTATTTCGCACCACATGGACTGGAGAGACCCATGTGCTGTCACTGATAGGGTATATCACGCCAGCCTCTAAGAGTTTTAAGATTTCCTTCTTAACTACTTCTTTTAAGTTCGGGTTCAAACGTCTTTGATGTTCAATGGATAATGTGTTTTCATTGTCTAAATGGCTCCTATGAGTACAAAGCATTGGTGAAAGGCTCTTGATGTCACATAGAGAGTACCCAATGGCCTTTCTATACTTCCTGAGCCCCTTAAGGAGTGAGTCTAACTCATCATCATTTAGATCTTCATTCACAATGACCGGGTATGTATCATTTGGTCCTAAGAAAGTGTACCTTAGCCCAATTGGAAGCTGCTTTAGGTCCACCTTTGGGGCTAGCAGCTCACTCCAGTCCTCCTCTTGACTTGTGTTGAGGTCGCTGTCCTCCTTTGCCTCTTTTGAACCCGAGTCTTGTGCTTCAAGGCTACCTTCTTGAAACGCTTCTACCGCAGAGATCGAGTGGCCTAGTCGATCGCTCTCTCGATCTAGCTTGGATCGAGTGTTCTCCCTCGATTCTCCTGCTCGTTCTATCATGGATCGAGCAGGTGATCGATTCACAGGGTTGTTCTCTGAACATATCGAGTTATCCTGATCGATCGTCTCATCGATCTTTCTCCAAGATCGAGAAATCTGATCGATCTCCCTGTCGATCTCTAGGTACTGGCCATCATCTTCTTTCACAACCTTGCGAGAATCAAGGATACGAACGTACTCTTGAGTTTGTTCACTCATGAAACCATACTCCCTACACTCCTTTGTCAAAGCCAGCTGTAGATGATCCTCTTGTCCCAATTCCTCAAGCAACTCATCAGCTAATGCATCCAAAGCTTCTATGTAGAAAACTTGTCCACCAATCGTTGGTTTCTTCAACACTTCCTTGATATCAAAGTTTAGCTTGATGTCTTTGCCTAGGTGCAGAGAAATCTTGCCATTCTTCACATCTATGATGGCTCCAGCAATTACCAAAAAGGATCTACCAAGCATAAGAGGATCTTTTGGTTCCTCATCCATTTTCAAGACTACGAAATCTGTTGGTACATTCACGTTGCTAATCCTCACGGGTAGGTCTTCAAGCATGCCTACCGGGAGTCTTATGCTTCGGTCAGCCAGAATGAGTGATATTCTGCACTCTTTAAACTTGGTAAAGCCCAGCTTCTTGGCGATGGAATGAGGCATAAGATTTAAACTTACCCCAAGATCACACAAACAACTTTAAAACTTCAAAGGGCCTAGTGCGCAAGGGATAGTGAATGATCCGGGATCTCCGAGCTTCTTTGGAGCTATCTCCCTGTGGATTATTGCACTGCATTCTTGACTCAATACCAAGACCTCTTCACTCTCTTTTACCCTTTTAGCTAGAGTATTCTTCAAAAAATTAGGGTATTTCGGCACCATAGCCAAACAATCAAGTAGCGGCAACTTCAGCTCATTGTTCCTCAAGTGCTTCTCAAACAAAGCTCTATGCTTCTCAACCAACTGCTTCTTGAAACGTCCAGGGAAGGAGAGCTTTGGTTTGTAAGGTGGAGGGATGAAAGTTTCTTTTTCCTTGCTAGCTTCCTCCACCGGTTTCACCAAAACCGCTTCTTTCAAATTTCTTGGCCTTTCTATGTAGACATTGTCAAAGGTGATATCTTGATCATCTGAAAGATGACCCTCCCCCTATTGAACCACAATGTCCTCATTGACCTTAGCTGTAGAACGTGGTACAACCTCTTTGCCACTCCTCAAGGTGATCACATTTGCATATTCCTTAGGGTTTGTCTCACACTTCCCGGGTAAGCTACCTTGTCCGCTTGAACTAGCCTTGCCTTTCTCTAGCTGGCGAATCTTGTTGTTCATGTTGGTGATCTGTGTAGATACCTCAGTGAGAGAAGAGTCCAGCCTATTGTTCATATCCACAAATTTTTGATTCGTAGATGCTTGTCCTTGAAGTAATTGTTGGAACATAGCTTGTACCGGGTCTTGAGGTGGAGCTTGAACTTGTTGCTGATGTGGCACAAAACCAGGAGGGTAACCTTTGTTCCCTTGCTGCTGTTGGCCTTGGAAGTTGCCTTGTCTTTACCCTTGATACCCACTGTTTTGTGTAAACCCACCTTTGTTGTAAGGAACAAAAGGTTTTCCTTATTGTGGAGGGTAAACTTGATCCTTGGGATTTTCCACATTGGTACTTCGGTAAGATTGATTGTTATTGCCTTGATACCTTTAAACATAGCCCTGCTGCTTAGGGTAATCTTGGCCACCAACCCAATTTGCTTCCTCAAACTCCTCTTGATTTCCCTCTTGAAACAAATCTGAGGCTTCACCAACAAAGTGGACTTGCTTTTGCCTAGCAAGCATCATGTTGTCTATTTTATCATGAAGGCACTTCAGCTCCTTCTTGTGTGACTCCAGCTCATGACCCCTTGGTGCTCTGTCATAATCCTCAGAATAATTACCGTCGCTCAAGGCTGAATTCTCAATCAACTCCATACCCGCTTGAACTTCTTGTCCTAAGAAGTTGCCCTTGCTTGCGGTATCTAGTAGCAAGCGAATCTTGGGAAAAGCTCCTCTGTATATGGTGCTCAAGAGTGTCTCCTCACTGAAGCCGTGGTGAGTACATGCAATGGTGTAGTCCTTGAACCTTTCCATTGCTTCACTAAAGGTCTCGTTTTGCCTTTGTGCAAAACCACTAATCTCACTCCTTAGCCGAGCTGTCCTTGTACTTGATAAGAACTTGGATAGAAATGCCTTCTTGAAATCTGCCCAAGAGGTGATAGTCCCTTGAGGTAAGGTCTTCTCCTAATGCCTTGCTTTATCCCTAAGTGAAAAAGGGAAAAGCCTAAGCTTGAAACTATTTTCCGAGATCCCATTGATCTTGATCATGCCGCACACTTCCTCAAAGTTGTTCAAGTGCTCCAAAGGATCCTCCATGGCAAGTCCATGGAACTTGTTGTTCTGCACCATTGAGATGAAGCCTGGCTTGATCTCAAAATTGTTGTTTTGCACCGGTGGTGGGATGATGTCAAAACGATTGTGATGGGTGTTTGGTGCACCACCCGCACCAATGATCCTTGGTGGTCTTGGAGCATGGTAAGGGTTTCCATTGCTCCTAGCAGCAGCAGCCTGGTGAGGTGGAGCCTCATCTTGGTCGTGCTCAGCCATAGCCTCTTGCTCAACAATACCTGGTTGTACCCCTTCAAACCCTTGTGCTTGTTCTCTTCTATGCCTTGCACTTCCGAGTTGATGAATGTTGTCTAGACATGGTAATAGGTTGTTGTCACCTCTAGAACGCAAGTTCATGTACCTGAAATCTCAAGTAGCAAAGTTGAAAAATTAGTAACCAAAGTGAAACTTAAAACTTAGTCTCTACTAAGTTCCAAATCCTAATCCTTTCAAACTAAACCCAAGTTGGCAACGGCACCATTTGATAACTAGCTTTTTAGCATGTTTAATCAAACCTAAAGCATAGTTTTGTTGTTGTAATACTTCAGGTGTCAATCCAAATCAGGTGTGAAAGCTATTAAGAATGCAAGAGCTTAAGTAGATCTAAGTGAAATCCAGATAATTTGGAGAAAAAATATGTAAAAACTAAATGCAGCTACTAAATGACTACGAAAACTATTTTATAATCCCTACTAATGGGTGAAACAAGTACTCTATGATCTATAAGAATTTAAAATACAAATCTATTGGTTTTTAAAATTCGAAAACTAAAAGCAGATAAAAAGGGAAATTTCTAACAACCTTTCGCAAATTTCAAAAACTATTTAGGGAAAGGTAAAAACTTCTAAATGATAATCAGGTTGATGAATGATATCCTAAGCAATTTTTAATATACTAGAGCATGCAAAAACACAACTTTATGAATTTTAAGACCCTAGTGAAAGCATGAAGCTAAAAAGATGATTTTAAGAAGCTAAGACAAAAGATTCAAACTTTGGAACTAGAAAATGATGACTTTAAGTTTTCAAAGGGTAAAGGTAGATTCAAGGTTGAAGATCACGCTTAAGGAGGTTCAAGATTTAAACTTTGGGTTTTGAAAACATAGATCTACACGTTTAGTGTTATCTCTAGGCCTTGAGAAGCTAAGCTAGATTTATCCATGGTGTTTGGAATAAATCCTTTCCTCACCCTTTCCTCCTAACCCATGGTGTGTGCTGGAAAGAAAGGATGAAGAACATGAAGCATAAATCTCAAAAATTGGCCTAACTAGCTCCCTAAGCATCCATGGCATTTGGGAAAGGATGAGCTAGTCTCTTGGATTTGGATTTAAGGGATCTCCTAAATCTTGCTAAGATAAGGAAATCCCTGAGATCAAAGAGATCTTTCTCAAGAGTCTCTAGGTTTTAAAGCCCCAAATCCAAGAAGAGATTAGGTTAAGTGCAAGAAAAACCAAAGCTTAAACCCCTAAGAACCCCCTTAATCACCCCAACCTTAAACCCTTGGAGGATTACTCACTACGCATGATTAAGGCGTATGAAAACGTAAAGAAAGAAAGGAAGAACATGATTAACGACTAAGCAAGAAAGATTAGGAGAAGTACTTAAGATTAAAAGAAAGATTAAGGTTTTACAAAATATCAAAATCTTGAAAACTAACAATGGCGTTTTTAGGCTAAAAGAAGGAGGAGACAATTCGTGAGAATGTGGATCCATGCCCAAAAATAGGTCAAAAACCTTTTATACCAAAAGGGAAATGGTCCCCTCACTAAAGTCCAAAATGTGAGCTGTCCGGATAAGGTTAGAGATCGACCTGAGTCGTCGATCTCTGACTCGATCTTCCGCCTAGAACGTCCTCTTTTGCCCGATCGTTGGGTCGATTTAGTCGGGTAGATCGGGCGCTTCTATCGATCTTCTGGTCGATCTCGTCTAGATCGACAAGGGATCTCGATCTGGCCCTCGTTCTTCCCGGGCTTAGCTTCCGTGTCCGTACTCACGTTCGATCATCTTGGTCGATCTTGACCTCGATCTTCTTCCTTGAAACGACCCAAGTATCTCGATCTTCTGGTCGATCTCAGCCAGATCGACTTGCCTAGCTCGATCTTCTCCTCGGTCTCGGTTCCTTTGCTGCATGGCCGAGTTCTTCCAAGTATCCATAGGCTCCTTTTCGATCCTTAGCATATCCATGCACCCTCCATAGCTCCAGTCTATCCAAAACAACTTGAATATGATGCAAGAATGCAAGAAATATGCAAATGCTAATGCAAAGGCCATACAAATATTAGCTCTTTTCTTTTATTTTTGATAGCTCTCTCCTTACATATATTTTTTTCTTTTACGCACTTGGCCTTTTTGGCTCTTTTCTTATACATATATATTTTATTTTATTTTTCTAGAGAGCTATCTCCTTTTCTTTTNCCATTTGATAACTAGCTTTTTAGCATGTTTAATCAAACCTAAAGCATAGTTTTGTTGTTGTAATACTTCAGGTGTCAATCCAAATCAGGTGTGAAAGCTATTAAGAATGCAAGAGCTTAAGTAGATCTAAGTGAAATCCAGATAATTTGGAGAAAAAATATGTAAAAACTAAATGCAGCTACTAAATGACTACGAAAACTATTTTATAATCCCTACTAATGGGTGAAACAAGTACTCTATGATCTATAAGAATTTAAAATACAAATCTATTGGTTTTTAAAATTCGAAAACTAAAAGCAGATAAAAAGGGAAATTTCTAACAACCTTTCGCAAATTTCAAAAACTATTTAGGGAAAGGTAAAAACTTCTAAATGATAATCAGGTTGATGAATGATATCCTAAGCAATTTTTAATATACTAGAGCATGCAAAAACACAACTTTATGAATTTTAAGACCCTAGTGAAAGCATGAAGCTAAAAAGATGATTTTAAGAAGCTAAGACAAAAGATTCAAACTTTGGAACTAGAAAATGATGACTTTAAGTTTTCAAAGGGTAAAGGTAGATTCAAGGTTGAAGATCACGCTTAAGGAGGTTCAAGATTTAAACTTTGGGTTTTGAAAACATAGATCTACACGTTTAGTGTTATCTCTAGGCCTTGAGAAGCTAAGCTAGATTTATCCATGGTGTTTGGAATAAATCCTTTCCTCACCCTTTCCTCCTAACCCATGGTGTGTGCTGGAAAGAAAGGATGAAGAACATGAAGCATAAATCTCAAAAATTGGCCTAACTAGCTCCCTAAGCATCCATGGCATTTGGGAAAGGATGAGCTAGTCTCTTGGATTTGGATTTAAGGGATCTCCTAAATCTTGCTAAGATAAGGAAATCCCTGAGATCAAAGAGATCTTTCTCAAGAGTCTCTAGGTTTTAAAGCCCCAAATCCAAGAAGAGATTAGGTTAAGTGCAAGAAAAACCAAAGCTTAAACCCCTAAGAACCCCCTTAATCACCCCAACCTTAAACCCTTGGAGGATTACTCACTACGCATGATTAAGGCGTATGAAAACGTAAAGGAAGAAAGGATGAAATTGATTAACGACTAAGCAAGAAGGATTAAGAGAAGTACTTAAGATTAAAAGAAAGATTAAGGTTTTACAAAATATCAAAAGCTTGAAAACTAACAACGGCATTTTTAGGCTAAAAGAAGGAGGAGACAATTCGTGAGAATGTGGATCTATGCCCAAAAATAGGTCAAAAACCTTTTATACCAAAAGGAAAATGGTCCCCTCACTAAACTCCAAAATGTGAGCTGTCCGGATAAGATTAGAGATCGACCTGAATCGTCGATCTCTGACTCGATCTTCCGCCTAGAAGGTCCTCTTTTGCCCGATCATTGGGTCGATTCAGTCGGGTAGATCGGCCTCTTCTGGTCGATCTTCTGGTCGATCTCGTCTAGATCGACCGGGGATCTCAATCTGGCCCTCGTTCTTCCCGGTCTTAGCTTCTGTGTCCGTACTCACGTTCGATCATCTTGGTTGATCTTGACCTCGATCTTCTTCCTTGAAACAACCCGATTATCTCGATCTTCTGGTCGATCTCGGCCAGATCGACTTCCCTAGCTCGATCTTCTCCTCGATCTCGGTTCCTTTGCTGCATGGTCGAGTTCTTCCAAGTATCCTTAGGCTCCTTTTCGATCCTTAGCATATCCAAGCACCCTCCAAGATCTAGTATATCCAAAACAACCTGAACATGATGCAAGAATGCATAAAATATGCAAATGCTAATGCAAAGTGTTCTAGGACCTAAAATGAGATAAATGGTGCAAACTAGCCTATTATGAGAGATATATGCATGAAAACCTAATCTAAATGTATGCTAATTATGCGAAACATATGAGTATATCAACTCCCCCAAACTTGTCTTTTGCTTGCCCTCAATCAAACAAAATTCAAGCTAGGAAGAGAGGTTTAAAAACGGGGGCTCAAAAATCCACAAGTGTTTTTCAAATGAATCAATTCAATGGTCCTAGTTTTCAATTCTAAGATGCAGTACACAAACTTCTACTCCAAAGAATTTAGCCATGTCCATCACATATTGAATCTCAAATCAAGACTCGCCTATTCCAAACAATCCAAGAATCCTAACCTTTAACATTCATTTAAGTTCAAACCGTGAATCACACTTATGCATTTAAAACCGAATACATTTAGCTAGGGACAAGGTTATGAGATAAAAAATGATCTCATTCATGTGGGTACTTGATAAGCTGATTTCTTGTTGTGTACTTAACAATTACCCAAACGCCTACTCATGTCATTGTAGTGTTTGAGGATCAATCCATAATGGAAATTGTTAAGACACTAGGAATGCATACAACTTCTTAATCCAAGCTAGCAATAAATTTTTGAGGTTTATCTAACAACCTAAGTGATCAAACAATGTAGACAAAAGTTACTAACACCTTAATTAACCAATGAATGCACTAATCAAGAAAATTAAAAGCTAATTAAATATTAATCAAGATTATCAAATTACTAAAACGAATCCAAGGATGGGGTTATCAACCTAAGGTGTTCCAAGAATCAATCTTTGATGTCAATCAATAACATAATATGCTAATCCCTTGGCTTAGAACTCAATAGCTAAACTAATCCACTTTCATGGCACTAATCCTTTCATTAATCATCCTAATCAAGATCAAACTTTCATTTGTGAAAATGAAGGTAACAAGCATTATGAAACAGTTCTAAATTGCTAATAAACACCCTAGACAATCACTTTCATGAGCTAGGAATGTAAATCCCTTGTTTAGTTGGTTGGGGAATTTCATCAAACACCTTGTGGGTGGGAAATTCCTTGAAGCCTAGTTTTAGCTTGATCATGGCTAAACTAGCATTTAGAGCACTAAACAAGGAGGGAAATGAGAAGATCTAATCCTAGACATCAAGATTAACCCTTAAAACACCCTAGATCTAACCCATCCTTAGACCCTAATGAAACTACTCACTAATCATGGTTAACCCCTCAAATCCTATGAAAGAAGTGAAGATAAACATGATTAGAGAGATAGAAGATGAAAGATTAAAGGAGATAAGAACTAATTTGCATAAACTTTAAAGAAATGTCTTACAAAATCCCTTAGAAACCAAAATGGAAGGTTTTCTAAGCAAGAGCAAAAGAAAAAAAGATGCTTAGAAAAAATTAGGTCATTTCCTATTTATAGTGAACAGTGGACGAACCGGGTCAACCCGGAACAAACTGGGTGCTGACCCGGTTTTAGGCGAAAATCAGGCAACGTATCGAGCTTGCTAGGTCGATATGCAGCTCGATACGCTGCTAAAGGTTCTCTTCCAGGAGTGTGTCGAGCTTGGTAGCTCGACACGGATGCCCGATACGCCAACTTCGATCTTTGGTTGAGGTGTGTATCGACCTTAGCAGTCCGACACAGATGCCCGATACACTTCTTCCAGAACTCTGGGTGGCCTTTGTATCGACCTTAGTAGTCCGATACAAACGTCCGATATGCGCACTCTAATCTCTCTGCCGATTTATATCGACCTTGGTAGGTCGACACCAAGGTCGATATATTTCTAAAACTTGTCTGCTTCATGTTTGGCTCCCTTCTCTTCTTTCTCCTTGTTATCCAACTCTCCATGGGGGTCCTCCAAGCCTCCACGGTACCTAATTAAGACTCAATATGCACAATATGCAACAACCTAAGCTAAAACTTGCTAAACACTAATATGAATGCAACTCAGAATAAAACTAACTAAATGAATGCATAAATGAATGCAAAAGCTATCTAAAATGGGTGCCAAAACATGCTAATTTATGAGCATATCAGTACTCCAAGCTATGGTTTATCTCAAAAAAGATTGAACTTATGCATAATGCTAAAGGTAAAAGGCAATGTATGCATACATGACTAGACTCTCATCTACCCATATAGACTAACAATGATCCTAATTCCCCTCTCATTCATTTTTTTTTTTTGCTCACTCACCCTCTAGAGATACCCATAATCAAGCAAGAAAACGCTAAGTACAAACCCACAAGAACTTCATCAATCACATTCACTTTAGGGAAACTTCTTCAACCTTTCTTATAGCTAGTGGTATGGCCATACAAATATTAGCTCTTTTCTTTTATTTTTGATAGCTCTCTCCTTACATATATATTTTTTTTCTTTTATGCACTTGGCCTTTTTGGCTCTTTTTTTATACATATATATATATATATATTTTTTTTCTAGAGAGCTATCTCCTTTTCTTTTAAACTTGAGCTTTTAACAAAACAATTCAAGACCAACCACTTAAAATATATCCCTTTTCATTCAAACTCCAAACACCAACATCTTCTCAGACCCGAAACAAGGTAAGCAATTTCTATAACACCCGGCAACGGCGCCATTTGATAACTAGCTTTTTAGCATGTTTAATCAAACCTAAAGCATAGTTTTGTTGTTGTAATACTTCAGGTGTCAATCCAAATCAGGTGTGAAAGCTATTAAGAATGCAAGAGCTTAAGTAGATCTAAGTGAAATCCAGATAATTTGGGGAGAAAATATGTAAAAACTAAATGCAGCTACTAAATGACTACGAAAACTATTTTATAATCCCTACTAATGGGTGAAACAAGTACTAGATGATCTCTAAGAATTTAAAATGCAAATCTACTGGTTTTTAAAATTCCAAAACAAAAAGCAGATAAAAAGGAAAATTTCTAACAACCTATGGTAAATTTCAAAAACTATTTAGGGAAAGGTAAAAACTTCTAAATGATAATCAGGTAAAAACTTCTAAGCAATTTTTTAAAATACTAGAGCATGCAAAAACACAACCTTATGAATTTTAAGACCCTAGTGAAAGCATGAAGCTAAAAGGATGATTTTTAAGAAGTTTAGACAAAAGATTCAAACTTTGGAACTAGAAAATGACGACTTTAAGTTTTCAAAGGCTAAAGGTAGATTCAAGGTTGAGGATCACACTTAAGGAGGTTCAAGTTTTTAAACCTTGGGTTTTGAAAACATAGATCTACACGTTAGTGTTATCTCTAGGCCTTGAGAAGCTAAGCTAGATTTATCCATGGTGTTTGGAATAAATCCTTTCCTCACCCTTTCCTCCTAACCCATGGTGTGTGGTGGAAAGGAAGGATGAAGAACATGAAGCATAAATCTCAAAAATTGGCCTAACTAGCTCCCTAAGCATCCATTGCGTTTGGGAAAGGATGAGCTAGTCTCTTGGATTTTGATTTAAGTGATCTCCTAAATCTTGCTAAGATAAGAAAATCCCTGAGATCAAAGAGATCTTTCTCAAGAGTCTCTAGGCTTTAAAACCCCAAATCCAAGAAGAGATTAGGTTAAGTGCAAGAAAAACCAAAGCTTAAACCCCTAAGAACCCCCTTAATCCCCCCAAACTTAAACCCTTGGAAGATTACTCACTACGCATGATTAAGGCATATGAAAACGTAAAGGAAGAAAGGATGAACATGATTAACGACTAAGCAAGAAGGATTAAGAGAAGTACTTAAGATTAAAAGAAAGATTAAAGTTTTACAAAATATCAAAAGCTTGAAAACTAGTAATGACATTTTTAGGCTAAAAGAAGGAGGAGACAATTCGTGAGAATGTGGATCCATGCCCAAAAATAGGTCAAAAACCTTTTATACCAAAAGGAAAATAGTCCCCTCACTAAACTCCAAAATGTGAGCGGTCCGGATAAGGTTAGAGATCGACCTGAGTCGTCGATCTTCCGCCTAGAACATCCTCTTTTCCCCGATCGTTGGGTCGATTCAGTCGGGTAGATCGGGCGCTTCTATCGATCTCGTCTAGATCGACCGGGGATCTCGATCTGGCCCTCGTTCTTCCCGGGCATAGCTTCCGTGTCCGTACTCACGTTCGATCATCTTGGTCGATCTTGACCTCGATCTTCTTCCTTGAAACGACCCAAGTATCTCGATCTTCTGGTCGATCTCGGCAAGATTGACTTCCCTAGCTCGATCTTCTCCTCGATCTCGGTTCCTTTGCTGCATGACCGAGTTCTTCCAAGTATCCATAGGCTCCTTTTCGATCCTTAGCATATCCACGCACCCTCCATAGCTCTAGTGTATCCAAAACAACCTGAATATGATGCAAGAATGCAAGAAATATGCATATGCTAATGCAAAATGTTCTAGGACATAAAATGAGATAAATGGTGCAAACTAGCCTATTATGAGAGATATATGCATGAAAACCTAATCTAAATGTATGATAGTTATGCGAAATATATGAGTTTATCAGTGAATAACGTCTATTAAGGGGGAAAAAGTTTGTTGTACCGTGAGAACGTAGGTTCATGTACCTGTCAAGATAATGGTTCAAAGAAACTGAGTTAATAACAAGAAAAAAAAGCTTGTCCTTGTAACTACCAAGAATCGAAATGATTAAACTTTAACCACTAATGGTATTGACATCAATTGATAAGTAGGCTTTTCAACCCACTTGGATCAATGACCAATACTTATAACCGTTGCAGTATAGTGTATGAGGTATCAATCCATTGGAGGTTGTTTAATAAACACTTTGGTAAAAGTCAAGCTCGAAATGAGTAAAGGTTGGATCTTTGCTACTAAAAACTATTAAAGACTTGGAAATGGTTAAGGAGAGAGACATGGTGACGCCTTTGCCTCACAAAAAAAGAAGTTTCTTACATTGAACCTCTTCCATATAAGCCACCACTTCCATATCCTGGGCGTGTTCTCACCAAGGCCCAAAAGAAATTGCTTTCAATCTTCAAGGGAAACATGGACGAGATTGGTGCACCATTCCCTAATGTGGATAACTTGTATCAAGTCAAAGAACACCTAAGGTTCATCAAGAACATGCTTGCGAACAAAGAAAAGGTGGAAGAGCTTATGGAAATCTTTGATCCACCAAGCACAACAAGGGATGAGCCTAAGTCTATCTCCAAGCTTGGAAATCCTGCTAAATTTTTGATTTCTTGCTCTCTTGGGGATTTGAAAATAGATGATGCCTTGTGTGATTATGGAGCAAGTGTGAATGTTATGTGCATTGAGATGGTTAAGAGTCTAGGGATCAAGAGCATGGTGAAGCACCAATCACCAATCACATTTGTAGATGTTTCTTCAAGGCAACCTCTTCGTCTTGTTGAAGATTATCCTCGAAAGATTGGTGATTGTGTTGTCCCAACCGATTTCATAATCATGGAGATGGTCAAAACCAACAAGTTTCCTCTTCTTCTTGGGACCCCATTCCTCAATACCACCGGTGCAAGCATAGACTTCACAAACAAGAGGGTAGTGCTCAAGAATGTGAATGATAAAGTTTTCTACCCCATCAAACCCTATACAATTGGATTTTGTGGTATAATCACTTATGAGAAGGTGAAAGCTAACCAAGAGCCAAGAGATTGGAAATGTCAACTAATGGAGATCAAAAGTATGAGTATAATGGATGAGGATGCTCTTGACATCAATGAGTATGATGGAAAAGGCTTTGATGTTGAGTGTATAATTGATTTCTTTGATGAGCTCAAGATGGAAGAGCCATTGGTGAAGCCACCAAGAATGGAAAAGAGGGAACCTAAGGAGGACAACAAAAAGCAAGTAAACAACATTCCCACTCTTGCTCCATCCTCTCAAACTATAAGTCTACACCCTTGGAGGCTCATAAGTGACACTATTGTGTACAAGGGTAACTCCAAGGGTATCCTTAAACCCTTCGCAAGTGTCAAAGCCATTTGCCACCCCAACATGAAGGAGAATGACCAAGAAAGGGTTAACGAGCTACTCTCTTCAGTCCTAGTGGTCAACCTCACAAAGGGCACAAGCTTGGATCCATCACTCACCACTCATCTCACCACCACCTTCTCAACAAGGAGTCTCACTACTCCTCCTCTCCAACTCCTTAAAGACAAAGGCTAGGGCCAAGGTATGGTCCTCTATCTATTTCATTGTATACACCATTTTTGTTTTTATTTTGTTTTTGTTGCTTTGGTCTGTATTGAACTTTTCTTACACAAGGGACTGTGTAATTTAAGTTTGGGGGAGAGGTTGAGAGATTTTATTCCGTGTTTTGTTTTCTTATTTTCTCTTTTGCATATTTCAGTCTCATGCATTCGTCTAAGGCATAGAAAAACACACAAAACAAAATGAAAAATTTGAAAATTTTCCAAAAAGAAGCATTTAGAAGTTGCATTTGCATTTTAGGATTGAGTCTAGATGAATTTCATTTAGGTTTGCATCCATATGCATAGGAAGCAATGATGAGCCTTTCATTGTAGATTATCAACTAGTGAAATAAATTCAATGCCCTAGTTAGTAGTTCTTTGATGCATTTGAAGAAGTCTTGAAAGTAAGGAAGCACCATATTTGAATCCTTTTCTATCTATTGAAACCACTAATCTTGACTTGAATTATCATGGTTTGTTTGAATAGCAGGACTCATGGATACCACATACATACTTGGAGTATCTTCATCCTTTTCACTACTCTTGTTAGTCCAAGTAGAAATCCCACCTTTAACCAAGCCTTCCTTGAAGCCCTTAACTCTTTGTGTGTGATTGTGATGCCTTAAGTTTCTTTTTTTCTGAATCATCTAGGCAAAAAGTGTTGACTTTAGGCCGACAAGGATAAGCTTTCATGTAGGCACTAACTTGCATCATGAGCTAGTACTAGGCTAGGTGGTTTGATGGGTAGATTAGAGTGGGATTGAGCTTAAAAGATTATATCATGGTTGAAGAAGAAAGAAAGAAAAATGTGTTGTTACAAGAAGTAAATGGAAGAAGGAGAATGGGGGAAGCAAACGATGAAGTGGTTGGCGACAAAAAGAAAGCTTTAAGCGTAAAAACAAAAAGGTGATCTCCAAGTATAAAGAGGCAAAAAACAAAGAAGAAAAATCTGCTAAAAGCATCCAAAGGATGGAGCAAAAGGGACACCAAAACGACAAAGAAGAGCAAAGCAAAAGAAAGCCAAGCCACTCAATACAAAGGAGAAGAAGAATTCCCCAAGTTCTACAAGGAATGAGATAGCATTGTGTGGGTAAGAAAGGCAAGTAAAGCCTTAGGAAAAGGGTAGTTTAAGAGATTTTTCTTTTGGGATTAGTCTAGAGTTAGAAACAATCTAGGCATTTGGGTAGATGAAAGTCATCCTTGTATGCATCTATTGGTTTTTACTCTTACCATTTTGCCATAGGCTGATTCACTTCTCGAGAGATCCTTACAATTTTTGAATAACCCACTGCATTGAGATCATTCTTATCTCAAAACCTTGTCCCTTAACCAATGAGTTTGCTAGGCAAGCAATAGCATGATCCACGATTACGCTTAATTGAATGTCAAAGGAATGGAGAGTATCTAAGCTTGAGTTCACTTCATGGTGTGATGAATATGGCTAAATCTTTTGGAGTATGATGAGTTCAAGTGCATTTTAGAATTAAGAACCAAGACATTGAGTTGATTGCTTTTTTTGTTATTCTTGGATTTGAGCTCCCGCTTCCATACCTCTCTCTTTGATGTGTCATATTTGTTTGCTTGAGGACAATCAAAAGGCAAGTTTGAGGGAGTTAATAGATACATATTTTAGCATATTCTAGCATTCAGTTAGGATAGTTTTGCATCCATTTAGGTGTTCATTTGGTATTTTTGGTCTTCTTTGCATCCATATTAGAGTTTAGAGAGTTTTAACATAGTCCTTGCATATTCTATTGCATTTGGATTGTTTTCTAGGTAATTTTGGACTTGGAGAAGCATATTAAAGTTTTGTGTATGGACAATGACCAAGGAGAAATAAAAATAAAGACAGCAGAAATCGTCTGCCTTCACATCGGGTAAGGACAAATTGGTTTCCTTATTAATAAGTTGTTCTTTTGTTCTTATTGCTTTCATTGCCATAGAGGAACAAAGCATCAAATATATTGTATTCCTGGGGCAGCCTTACCAAACCTACAAGATTATGGATTGAGTCGAGCAGAAACCAAGGAATATAATATGAGAAGCAAATGTAGGAGCTTATGGACAAAGTCTATGTGCGAGAAAGGCTCATTTCATGTAGTTTTTATGTACTCCCCGTACCCAAAAAAATATAGGACATGGTGTGTGATCATGACTCCATATAACTTACCCCTGGTATGTGTATAAATTTGAATTCCAGGCTAAATCATGACTCCATATAGCCTTAAGGCATGTCAGTTGCCAAATGGAAGGAAAACTATGTTGTTTGATTGTCAAAGGAGGTATCTTCTTCATAAATATCCATTGTGGAAGAATAAAACAAATTATTTGAAGGAAAAGAACGCTTTCAATGACTATCCATATCAGTTTTTTTTTACTAGTAACCAAGTATTATATGAACGAATAAGGCATGCTAATTTATTAAAAATATCTTATTGCATTGAAAACGGTTATGAAATAAAAAAAAAGAAAGATATGGAAATTGCATAATTGGCACAAAAATGGCATAACTTTCATTGGGGTAAAGATGAATAAAAAAGACAAATAAATCAATAGTGGATCTAGTAAGATTATGTCCTCATAAATATTTGCATGCTGATTCTCGTGGTAGAGCTTAGTTTCCAATATCCAAATTGACTCCAAAAGTAAAAGAACACTTATTCGGATATGCCAAATAAGATTAAATTCTTAGACAGCTATGTTTTAGACTATACTAGTTGTGCCAATATAGATGCGAGAAATTTTCCGGGTATGAAGAGCAACTAATGCCTCGTTAAGCTATTTCCTAATTCAATGTGACTTTTTCTCTCTCACCCAAACTTCCTTTTTTATTTCATAACAATTGCTTGTAATACTTAATTCCTTCTTGCAATAGTAGCAAGTAACCCAAGTATATTAGTTAGATCTACTTCTGGTTCTTTTATTAGAGTCTCGTGAAGCTCTACTCTGTTCGATAATGATTTGAGTCCTTCTTATGCGACTTGAATCTTGCCCGCCACTAAATATGTTTTTAGTGTCAAAATACCTGAATTTTTTATTGTTAAAATTCTATTTACCCAAAGTATGCTTAATCTTTTGATCTAACTTAATTAAATGTTGAAAGGCTTTTTATTGTAGAATTCGCTATAAAAAATATGCCGAGTTCTTTCTAATCATTAAAACGGCCACAAACCTGCTATATTCCTCACTCTAATAATATTTAAGGTTGAAATGAAAAGCCTTGTAATTATTGTTTACCAGAACTAGAGTATCCTACTACATATTATTTGAGAAGCTCCATTAGTTGAAAAAGCTTACTTGTCACTTACACAATAAAAGATAGTGCATTTTAATGATGACATGTAAATGTGACATGTCAAATTTCCTAAAATAAACGAAATATTTTAATTGGTTGAGTTTAAAATTAATCAATTATGAAATTAAATCTTATTACATATTATTTGAGAAGCTCAATTAGTTAAAAAAGCTTACTTGTGACTTTCACAATGAAAGTTAGTGTATTTTAATGATGACATGTAAATGTGACATGTCAAATTTCTTAAAATAAACGAAATGTTTTGATTGGTTGAGTTTAAAATTAAATCAATTATGAAATTAAAACATGATTACACTAGATTATAACACTAAACCTAATAAATTTAAATTAATAGAATATAATAATTACTATGATTTCAATTTTTTTACATATATTCATTATAAATTGCATAGAAAATTTTTACAACCAATATATATTATATTTTATATAAAAATAATAATATATTATCCAATAGGATAGTAAATACGATATATCATTTTTATCTCATATTCTTTTATAAATAAAAAATAATTTATTTCATACTCATATACAGTCTCATTGTAGATCGAGAATTTGAGATCATAAATAAAATGATATGCAACCGGATGAAAATATAAAATTTAATAAGCGAAAACAAATATGAATAAGATATAGAAATAAAAATAAAAATAAATCTCTACAGTTTTGTTTTTCCGTAACACTCTCGTGTTTTATTTTACGAAGTCATTTCAAAATCGTAACAAGCAAATTTTATAATAAACGCAGATGTATCTCAAATTTTATAATGAACACATGCATGCATGTCAACCATAAGTAATTTTGTTTTTCATCAAACTAATTGCTCAATATTGGACGAAGAGATAAACGGAGAGCTACCAGAGAATTTTATAAAATATGATATCACAAATTTTATAACAAATATTTATTATAGTTTTTATTGAAAAAAATTACTAATAAATTATCCAATGTACTATATTGTTTTCATGATACAGTCAAATATTATATTTTAAATTTTTTAAAAATTCGTTGTAATTTTTGTTAATATTTAGTATAAATTTTAATCTGAAACCATATATCATAAAATGCTAATAAATAAAAACATTTGATTAAATCAAAAACGATAGAAACGTTTTCGTGATTTTTCTTAAATGCCAAAAACTGCATCGTGTAAAAACATAACATTACGGAAAATATCAGGAAAACTAACCAACACCTAAATATTACAATTCACTTATTTTTAACTCATACTTACATGCATAAATATACATATTTGTTTTTAAAAAAATTCAACCATACATTATAAAAATTAACATATACTTTGTTATTTTTTTTTAACATATAAAAGGCATACTTTGATTTTTCCACAAATATGCGTATGAATATAAATATTAATTATGCAAAAGTCAAAGTCGCATGCGAACTTGTTGTGAATGCATTTTGTTAACCTCAATTACAGTTCAATTTTAAGTTTAGCTATTAAACAATTTCTATATATATATATATATATAAAATCTCTATGTCCTACTACATATTATTTGAGAAGTTAGTTAAAAAAGCTTACTTGTCACTTCAACAATGAAAGTTAGTGCATTTTAATGATGATATGTAAATGTGACATGTCAAATTTCCTAAAATAAACGAAATGTTTTGATTGGTTGAGTTTAAAATTAAATCAATAATTAAATTAAATTCTATTACATATTATTTGAGAAGCACAATAGTTGAAAAATCTTACTTGTCACTTCCACAATGAAAGTTAGTGCATTTTAATGATGTCATGTAAATGTGACATGTTAATTTTTCTAAAATAAAAGAAATGTTTTGATTGGTTGAGTTTAAAATTAAATCAATTATGAAATTAAAATATGATTACACTAGATTATAACACTAAATTAATAAATTTAAATTAACAGAAAATAATAATTGCTATGATTTCAATTTGTTTTACATATATTCATAATAAATTGCATAGGAAAATTTTACAAACAATATATATTATATTGTTATATAAAAATAATAATATATTATCCAATAGGATAGTAAATACGATATACCATTTTTATCTCATATTCTTTTATAAATAAAAAAAAGTTTATATCATACTCATATACAATCTAATTGTAGATTGAGAATTTGAGATCAGAAATAAAATGAAATGCAACCGGATGAAAATATAAATTTTAATAAAATAAAAGAAATATGAATAAGAAATAGAAATAATAATATAAATAATTGTCTACAGTTTTATTTTTTCGTAATACTCTTGTGTTTTATTTTACGAAGTCATTTCAAAATCTAAACAAGCAAATTTTATAATAACGCATGTGCATCTCAAATTTTATAATGAAAGCATGCGTGCATGTCAACCAAAAGAAATATTTTTTTCATCAAACTAATTCCTCAATATTGGACAAAGAGATGAGCAGAGAGCTATCAGAGAATTTTACAAAATATGATTTAACAAATTTTATAAAAAATATTTATTATAATTTTTATTGAAAAAAATACTAATAAATTATCCAATGTACTATTATTTTCATGATAAAGTCAAATATTATATTTTAAAATTTTTAAAAATTTCTTGTAATTTTTCTTAATATTTAATATAAATTTAAATCAGAAACCATATATCATAAAATGCTGATAAATAAAAAAAATTGATTAAATCAAAAACGATAGAAACGTTTTCATGATTTTTCATAAACGCCAAAAACTGCATAGTGTAAAAACATAACTTTGCGGAAAATATTAGAAAAACTAACCAACACCTAAATATTACAATTCACTTATTTTTTACGCATACTTACATGCATAAATATACATATTTATTTCTTTTTAAAATTCAACCATACATTATAAAAATATATATTACAAACATATACTTTGTTATTTTTTTAACACATAAAAGACATACTTCGATTTTTCCACAAATATGCGTGTGAATATAAATATTAATTATGCAAAAGTTAAAGTCGCATGCGAGCTTGTCGTGAATGCATTTTGTTAACCTTGATTACAGTTCAATTTTAAGTTTAGTTATTAAACAATTGATATATATATTAAATCTCTATATGTTCTAAGAGCGGTTAGGTGGTTGGTACGCACGAATGTGCGGGTCAGCCATCTACCCGCTCTTACGATAAATAAATATGGTAAAACTCATTTTGCTTTAATTAGCAATAGGTCAAAGATAAATATATACTTAAAATATATACATTCGCAAGATTATATTGTGGAAGGAGAAAAGAAAGCTTAATATTGATAATATTCAAAACATATTATTAGAAAATAATTATTCTTCAATATAACTTT
This sequence comes from Alliaria petiolata, assembly GCA_020283515.1. Lineage (NCBI taxonomy): Eukaryota > Viridiplantae > Streptophyta > Magnoliopsida > Brassicales > Brassicaceae > Alliaria > Alliaria petiolata. The sequence continues at coordinate 30,261,758 of JAHZTW010000003.1, forward strand.
TACATTTGCATTTATATGTTACTCTGAACGGTAGAATAAATAAAAAGTTTTAAAATAAATCAGTTTCAAACGACACAAAACGATATGAAACGTTTGTGTGATTGTTGTTAAACACTTAAACTGTATATGTATATAAATATAACGCTTACATAATATATAAGCAAATTAATCAATACTTAAATATTACAACTTTTTATGTCTATAAAAAACAAATATGCACATGCATGCAGACCAACCATATAAATTAAATAAATTATTATATGTTTTAATATTGTTCAATTTATTTAGTGGTGTGACCCTCGGATAGACCGAGACTCACGGGATGGGATCGAACGTGCTGGTCTAAAGACTCTCACGTTGGATCAGTTTATGGGACGGACGATGGAACGATGGCACCACAGAGAGGGTGAGAGGCTCTCTGATACAGCTGACACTCGTGCCTTGTGAGAATCCACGCACAAAGAGACGAGCAAGGGTTTCTTAGCAAGCGGCGCTTGAATAAGAGAACTGCCGATTTTATTGATATGGGTAAAAAGTTGTTGAGCTACAAAGCCGAAGTGGGACTTTATAAACAGTCTGGGGGCAGTGACCTTCTAGGGTCTCCCCTTAGGGCAAAATAAATGCGAAAATACAAGAAAAGAATAAAGGAAAAACAAAAGCAACAAAACAAAACAAAAGAATTCGCCTAATACAAAGAAAAGGAAACTACTTATCGTTTTTAAGCAAAAAGGAAATACTTAGACTTAAACAAGATAAAACTCTTTGACGCATTTCCTGGCTTTCTCTGATGCGTGTGGCTTTAGTCTGGAACGTCTGAGATGGTGCTTGTACCTGCATGCATTATAGAAATTGAAAGTACCTTATTCATGCTTAGAAGCGGCCAGACATGTTGTTGAGTGGTCTTGATGATTTCTGGTGCGGCTTCGTTGAGCTCCCTCTTGTTTTGGGCAGCTTGGAGTGTTCTTGATGTCATGCTATTGAGGTCGCCGCTGGGACACTTCTCTGGATCTTCAAACTCTTCCGGAAACGCCAAATGCTTCTCCTCGGCATTTAGACTTGTGATCGCGACATCTTGGTGCTCGGCGATGGTCTCCTCCTGCTTCTTGTTATATGGGGTCATGAGATCAGTTAAGAAAAGACTCATACCTTGGTTGTGCTGAGGGAAAGCTTGTACGATGTCTTGCTCCTTCTCGGGTCCTTCGGGGCTTCCTTGCGTGGCATAGTCTGGTGGGTTGGTGGCCTCTGGCTCAAATGTGTGTATGAGCTCCTCCACAGCTAGGTTGAATTTATGGCGCAAGAACTTTGTCTTAGATCGAGTCATCCTGCCCTCTATGACCGTGGAGACATCATGCTCGGTCGGGTCAGGCTCAAGCTCGGTGGTTCCACCATTTAGTTATCACATTTACACTTTTTTATCTAAGGAAGTATTTTAAAATCTTGGTTAATAGTTTTTTTATCTTTAATTTGTATTGAAATCTATATCGTTATTTTTTATTATTAAATATTCATATAATGTTATTATTAATACATAATTAATTATGTACAAATAGATAAACTTTAATATACAATATTAATTATATATTGAACATATAAAATGTTTTATAGTACGCACATATTGCGAGCCGATCACCTAATATATAAATAGATGCGATGATTGAACATTTAATTATGTAAGGTTAGATTAGTAATCTATCATCAGATTACTGTGCCCTTTCTAAGGCAAAGCTAAAAAGTGTAAGACTTTTTGTATGAATTCATGTTAAAATAAGACTTTGGTAGGAAGTACTATTAATATAAGACTTTCAAAATAATTTTTTTTTTTTTGGGAACTTTTCAAATGAAATATTGTTAACATAAGACTTTAGAATGTTCTATTCTGCGCTCGAGAGTCATGTTTTTTTATTAGAATTTGGTGATATTTAATTAAAGAAATTAATTTTGTCTTATAGCTATAAAGATTAGATAAAAATCATTTGTTTTGCAACCATCATTAACCATCTCTTGGTATTTGGTCGATTTGGCTTTTAAGGTATTTTTTGGTTGGTGCTGGTCACTGGTTAACTTACAATCTACATTACAAAACTATATACACCAATCAAATAGCGTAGAGTTTTATTGTGCTTATAAAATTATAAGACTTTATATACTCCCTCTGTTTCATAATAAGTGTCATTTTGAGAAAATGTATCTTGCAACCATCATTAACCATCTCTTGGTATTTGGTCGATTTGGCTTTAGGTATTTTTTGGTTGGTGCTGGTGACTGGTTAACTTACAATCTACATTACAAAACTATATACACCAATCAAATAGCATAGAGTTTTATTGTGCTTATAAAATTATAAGACTTTATATACTTCCTCTGTTTCATAATAAGTGTCATTTGGAGAAAATGTATCTGCAATGTATCTGGATGTATTAAACTCAAAACACATCCAGATACATCGAGTTACATTACAGATACATTTTGTCTAAATGACACTTATTATGAAAGGCAGGGAGTATATGTTTATAACATTAAATAAACTCGTTTATTTTTTTATTGTTTTTTATGGAACATCAGTTTAATTAATCAATCAAAGAATGTGCTGGTAATTTACAATAGATAGAAACCGTTTAGAAGATTAAAGAAACCGTAAAACAGAGAAACTTTTATCGAGAGATATCAAAAACGTAAGTGAGCCCGAGAAGACTTCAAACCATAGTCTTAGCAGTCCCTCGAGCTAAAGTTCCCCAGTGTAATTCAGCAAAATTATCCTGCTGCGATTTGTTTTTTCTATGAAACGAGTAAGTTACTGTGTAGAGGTCCAACCGCAATGACGCCTATGATTAATTGATGCTTGAAAAAACCTCTCTGAGCTGGATAAAATCCAACTTGTTATGATTAACCTACAAAAGGAAATGAAGTGGATCATCCCAATCAGGCGTAGCAGAAGGTCCAAGTAAATCTCTAGACTTAACCGACCTTATCGTATAGAAGCAAGGACATGCAAAGAAGAAATGATTTCTTATTAAACTCTCCAACTGCGCATGTAATCTGCAGTGGATAACCTATCCTTTAAAGCTAGCCATGTGATAAAAGACTGACTAAGAATCCCCAGAGGAAACCAAAGAATTCGATGCCAATCCACAGTATCCTCTTATAGTGTATTTAATTCCAAGTTTAAAGAGGCGGAAAAGGAGTTAAAAAAACGTCCTCTAAGGACAGTATATTCACCTAACTCTGGCCGAGGGGTAGGAGCAGCATGTATTTTTATGAGAAGAGACTGAAACATACGTCCTCACCAAGCCTTGACTCTCCATTTCGGTGCAGTGGCTGCCTCAGAGACTGTTTGTGTAGCATCCGCGACCAGAAAAAGATAACTATGGTCGGATGGGTCATGGGATGGCCGAGGTATTCGTGTACTGAGTGATATACTCATATATTTCATATATTTTGCTTGCATTTAGAACATAATTATATTCATATTGCACTCATACTTAGAAATTATGTTGCTTTTGTCCCATTTTAGGATTTAGACATCCTTGCATTAGCATTTGCATGTTTCTTGCATTCTTGCATCATATTCAGGTTGTTTTGGACACACTGGAGATATGGAGGGTGCGTGGACATGCTGAGGATCAAAGAGGAGCTCATGGACACTTGGAAGAACTCGGCCATATTACAAAGGAACCGAGATCGAGGTGGACATCGAGCTAGGCAGGTCGAACTAGATAAGATCGATCAGAAGATCGAGACACTTGGGTCATTCCAAGAAAGAAGATTGAGGTCAAGATCGACCAGGCTGATCAAGCGAGTGTACGGACATGGGACCTAAGCCCAGGAAGAATGAGAGGAAGATCGAGGTCACGACTCGATCACCAAAGGATCGACAAGACAATCGAGAGAAGCACTCGATCCATCTGACTGGATCGAGCTGACGATCGAGTAAAAGAGGACGTTCCACGCGCACGATCGAGAGAGACATGACAACCTTGGTCGATCTCTAACCTTATCCGACAGCTCATCTTTTGGAGTCTTGTGAGGGCCCATTTCCTCTTAGGTATAAAAGGCCTTTAACCTATTTTTGGCCACATATCACATCCTTATCCTTATCCTAGATTTATGTTTTGTCTCTCTTCCTTTTTGGAAGAATCGCCATTTTTATGTTTTGAAGCTTTTCATCTTTGTAAAAACCTTAAGTTGCGCTTTTAATCTAAGTACTTCTCTTAATCTTCGTTGTCATTAGCTTAATCTTCTTCTTAGCTCAAACCGAACATGATGAATCTCTCAAAACCAGTGTTTATGAGTGATTCGAACATGAGGAGTGAGTAATCCTCCAAGGTTTTACAGTTTAGGGTGATTAAGAGGGTTTAAGGGTTTAAGCTTTGGTCTTTTCTTGTTCTTAAGTTTAACTCTTCTTGGATTTGGGCGTTTAAGGCTTAGAGGATCTTGAGAATGACCTCTTTGATATCAGGGATTTCCTTGTCCTAGAAAGATATAGGGGATTCCTTAAAACCAAATCCAAGATACTAATCCTTCCCTTCCCAAACGCCATGGAGGTGAGAAAGATTAGTAAGGCCACCTTAGGATCCAAGCTTCATGTTCTTACCCTATCTTTCCACCACGAACCATGGGTTAGGAGGAAAGGGTGAAGAAAGGTTTTACACCACGAACCATGGGTAAAACTAGTCCAAGCTTCCTAAGGCTTAGAGTAGCACAAAGTGTGTAGATCCATGTTTTTAAGAACCAAAGTCTAAACCTTGAACCTCCTTAAACATGATCCTCAACCGTGAATCCATCTTTAGCATTTGAAAACACAAAAATCATCTTCCTTTAGTTGAAAGTTTCAATCTTTTAGCTCAAATCCATCTAGTTGCTTATTTCTTGATTTAAGGCTTTATGATTTCATAAAGTTGTGTTCTTGGTCTCGTTAGTATTTTATAAATTCCCTAATACTTTATTTCGCACCCTGGTATAAGTTAGGAGTCAATAGATTTTTATTTCTAGTTTTAAAAATTCGTCCTAAGTCGTTAGCAATTTCCTGTTTTGTCCGTCTTTAGTTTTACTTTTTCTAAAATTAGTAGTCGTGCTTTTTAAATCCTTAGAAGTAGCTTTCTACTTGTTTTACTCCTTGGTCGGGATTTTAAAATAGTTTTAAGGTTTAGTAGATGATCACAAGTAGTTTATTTCGAATTACTCACCCATTTTATCCGGTTTTCACTTAGATTTACTTATAGCTTTTCCATTCTTAGTATTCTTTCAAAATCCCCAAGTTGGATTGACCCTTAAGTATTGCAATGACATGAACATGCTAAAGGCTTTGCATAACACGAAAAACATCTGTTATCAAATGGCGCCGTTGCCAAATTGGGATTAGTTTGAAGTTACTAAGATTTGGAGCTTAGTAGAGCCTAAGTCTTTATTTTTACTTTGATTACTAATCTATCTACCTTCCTATTTGCAACCTCAGGTACATGAATCTACGCTCTAGAGGTGAAGACAACCTAATACCACCTCTAGACAACATTCATCAACTTGGTAGTGCAAGACTAAGAAGGCAAACCTAGCAAGCCCAAGACTTTCACGAGATTGTTCAACCGGTTATTGTTGATATTGAGGGTATGGCTGAGCAAGATCAAGCTGCTGCTCCTCCTCACTATGCTGCTGCTGGAAGGGGGAATGGAAACCCCAACCACGCGCAAAGACAACCAAGGATCATAGGTGCGGGTGATGCACCAAATACTCATCACAATCGCTTTGGCATCACCCCACCTGCTGTCCAAAACAATAACTTTGAGATAAAGCCGGGCTTCATCTCAATGGTCCAGAACAGCAAATTCCACGGTCTTGCATTAGAGGATCCCCTAGAGCATTTGGATAACTTCGAACAAGTATGTGGGATGATAAAAATCAATGGTATCTCTGAAGACAGCTTCAAGCTTCGGTTGTTCCCTTTCTCTCTCGGCAACAAAGCAAGGCATTGGGAGAAGACTCTTCCCCAAGGTACCATCACGGTTCTTCTCTCTAAGTTCTTCTCCAGTACTAGAACAGCACGGTTGAGAAGTGAAATCAGTGGGTTCACGCAACGCAACAATGAGACATTTTCCGAGGCCATAAAAAGATTCAAGGACTACATCATTGCATGTCCTCATCATGATTTCATAGAGGAGACACTTCTTAGAACCATCTACAGAGGAGCTTTGCCAAAGATCCGTCTACTACTTGACACGGCAAGCAAAGAAAACTTCCTTGGACAAGAAGTGACCGAGGGTATGAAGCTCATAGAGAACTTGGCGTTGAGTGATGGGAACTATTCTGAGGACTATGACCGAGCACCAAGGGGTAATTAGCTGGAGTCACACAAGAAGGAGCTGAAATCCCTTCATGAAAAGATTGATAAAATGATGCTTGCCACCCAAAAGCAAGTACATTTTGTGGGTGAAGCCGCGGAGGTGTTTGAAGTGGGATGTCAAGAGCACTTTGAGGAAGCAAACTGGGTCGCTGGCCAAGACTTCAACAAGCAACAAAGTTATGTTCCAAGATACCAAGGGAACAATAACCTATCTTACCGAAGTACAAACGTGGAGAACCCTAAGGATCAAGTGTACCCTCCACAACAAGGCAACCAAAGCAAACCAATGGCTACCAAGGTCAGAGGCAGGGCAATTATCAAGGACAGCAGCAGCAGCAAGGGCACAGGGGATATCCTCCTGGTTTCGTACAGAAGCAGCAACAAAACCCACCACCACCTCAAGATCCGGTAAAAGCCATGTTTCAACAAATTCTTCAAGGACAAGCATCTTCGGATAAGAAGTTTGTGGATATCAACACTATGCTGGACTCCTCCCTCAATGAGGTCTCTACACAGCTGACAAACATCAACAATAAGATTCGGATGCTAGAGAAAGGCAAGGCTAGTACAAGCGGCCAAGGTAGCTTAACCGGCAAGTGTGAGCAAAATCCGAAGGAATATGGAAATGCCATCACTTTGAGGAGTGGAAAACAGCTACAACCATGGTCTGTGCTTGAAGACAATGAGGACATTGTGGTTCAAGAGGGGGAGAATGATCAAGAGATCACCTTTGACAATGTCTTCATTGAAAGGCCAAGAAAAGGGAAAGAAGCGGCTTTGGAGAAAAAGGTTGAGGAAGCTAGCAAGGAGAAAGAAGCTTTCATTCCTCCACCATATATACCCAAGCTTCCCTTCCCTGGACGTTTCAAGAAGCAGCAGATTGAGAAGCAAAGAGCCTTGTTTGAGATTGCCGTTGGTTGATTGTTTAGCCATGATGCCTAAGTATGCAAAGTTTTTGAAGGATACGCTTGCCAAGAAAGTTAAAGAGGGTGAAGGAGAGGTCATGGTATTAAGTCAAGAGGGCAGTGCCATCACTCACAAGGTGACAGCGCCAAAGAAGCTCGGTGACCCCGGCCTCTTTTACACTTCCTTGCGCTATAGGGAACTTAAAGTTTGAGAACAGCCTTTGTGATTTGGGGGCAAGCATTAACCTTATGCCATACTCCACTGCAAAGAAGATGGGTCTCACGGATTTCAAGAATAGCCACATATCCCTAGTCCTAACTGATAGGAGCATACGGTTCCCGAAAGGGGTGCTTGAAGACCTCCCTTTGAAGATTAACAATATCACCGTTCCCACTGACTTTGTTGTCCTGGAGATGGATGAGGAGGATGAAAATCCCCTCGTGTTGGGAAGGCCATTCTTAGCTACTGCAGGAGCCAAGATCGACGTGAAGCACGGAAATCTCTCTCTACAATTGGGCAAGGATGCAAGATTCAAGTTTACTACTAAGGATAGCATAAGAAAGCCAACGATCAATGGTCAGGTTTTTCAAGTAAGCATCACGGGACAGCTACAACCAGAAGAGGAGGAGAATACCCTCATAGACAGAAGAGGTCAAGTTGAAAAGGAAGATCACGCGGAAGCTAACTCGGTGAGAAAGAAAGAGCGACCCGTTGCCTTGGGCGGCAAGTATGCGGTAATGATGACTTCTTGCTTCTCGGTTTCAGCAAGGGAAACAGCTCACCTTGAGGACGAGATTAAGGCTGGAGAAGAACCACGTGGAGAAGGTTTGGCAGCCCTGTCCAGTTGTAGAAAAGAAGAAAGTCACCCGGAGATAGTACCAAAGGAAAGAAAAAGGAAAGAGAAAACTCTCAAGTTTCTTTTCAAGACAGATAAGAAGGCACCAAGCTACGCTCGACCCCAACATGACGTCCTGAGTTTGCATCCACTGGAGCTCAAGGATGACTCCATATCCTGCAAGGTCAAGCGAAAGGGGGGTGCAAAACCGTTTGCAAAAGCAAGATTTCTACTTCGACCGGAGTTGATTGGGAAGGACAAGGGTAAAGTAATGGAAATGATGAACACAATCTACACCGTGGAGATCCAGCCAGAGATAAGCTCCACCAAGTCCCTTTCCACTCGAACGGTATGAGCTCCACACTAAAGGGAGTAAGAAGAGTCGAGCTAAACGACGTTAAACAAAAGCGCACTTGGGAGGCAATCCCATGACTATCTTTGTATATATTCTTTTTCTATTTTATGACTTTATGTTTGTGTTTGTAAGAAAGATGATATGGGAACCAGGAATCATGATCATGGATTTGCCAAAGGCAAGGGAAAGCAGAACAGAGGAAACAGATCGAGTGACAGATCGACATATCCTAGCTCGATTTTTACTAGATTGAGCAAGGAAATCAAGCAAAGTCACTCGATCTAGACGAGATCGAGTAAAACGATCGAGTGAATCAGTCGATTGCGAGGGGATGACCGACCCATGCGTTTAGCTTGAAATACAAATGGGGTGTGGATCGACTGACCTCACTCGATCTTTGAACTTAGCTCGATAGCAAGATCGATCAGATTTCTCGATCTCTATATAGAGATCGATAAGACGATCGATCATCTCACTCGATCTCAGCGAAAACGACCTCAGGTTCGAGTTAGGAGCTCGATCCAAGACGTGTAATTCCAGCCACGAAGGATCATGAATCGAGGAGGACATTCGATCTAAGGCTCGATCTAAATTGGATCGAGTCTCCAAACGAGAAAGCCCGACGATCACGGACGTGATGGGAATGAGATCGAGTTCAAGTTCGACCTATTTGACTCGATCTCATGCCAAGGTAAGTTTTCGAATTTCCTTTCCTTTCTCTTTCCCTCCCTTTTTGAATTTGAATTCTGGTCAAGGCTGACACCTTTGACCTTGGTGGGTGTGCTTTGACCACAATTTTCGAAAACTCTTGCATGCGTAGGCTCAAAATTCTTGCCTTTATAAGATCATGCCTCACACTCTCCATTTACTTGCATGCAAACTTATATTTAACAGAGAGAGAGTGTGAGTTTCGGTTTTTCAAAGGAAGAACATCTAGCATCCATCTTGTTTAAAAGGTATTTTGAATTTTTGAATAAGTAGATTTGAATTTTCAAATATTGCCCTTTCATTTGAAAAGATAGGTGTCATTTGATTTGGGGATTGTGTTTTTAATTTTTAGAAAATATCTAAGATTAAGGGAAAATTCTGAGATTTTCAAGATTGGATACAAAACCTCCCTTAAATCTAGAGATACCTTTTAAATTAATCCCAAAATTTTTGGAAATATTGCATAGAGTTTAAGTTTTTAATCCTCCCATTGCTACGGTCTTCTAGCAATTTGCTCCATCCTCATTATTCTTGCGAGCTTTTGCCTCTCATGTACACTGGCGTCGAGGTTTGGGTATTCACCACAAGCAGGGCTATTGGTATGGACTAAAGAGGAGAAAAAGACTCGCATGAGACTCAAGAATAGGAGCATTAGGCTTACAAGGTATGTAAGCCTAATCTTCTTGGAAGAGGTCGAACTGCTTGGCCCCTTTGATGAGCTACTCAATAATATGAAGCTCGGCATTCTAGCAACCTTGGATTGTCCTACTTACCCGGAGGTGACATTGCACATCCTATCCACAATGGAATTCTCCTACGACAATCCAAGGTCGCCAACACCATCAACCGGGCTCATGACATTCAAAGTCCGGGGGAACGTGTTCAACCTAACCACGGACGACATATGCGAGGCATACCAGTTCAATGCCGAAGCTCCTTTATGTGAGTTCCCCCAATTTGAGTCGACAAGCGCATTGTGGAACTTGATTGGTGAAGAAGCCTTTGAGAGCAACAAGTCCGAGATTGAAGGGGTTAGGAATCCATTGCTACGGTATGCACTGCAACTCCTTGCTAACACCATTGCGGGGAAGACATCGGATTCAACCGTGGGGGAGAATGAACTGAGCTTTCTCTACGAAGGCTTAAAGGAGGTTTTGTGGGACGAGGGTTGGCTCACAGGTAATGAGGAAGACCCGATGGATGACAACTTTGGGGAAGATGTTAACTATGGGTGCATCCTAGCTGCTTCCTTGGTCCATTACAAGAGGATGGTCCGTAGATCGAAGTCATGCTCTATCTCCATAGGAGGGTTTCTAACTCCCCTCTTTGAGAAAGCGGGAGTAGACCTTACATTCTTCCAAGCATGCACGGAGAGAGCCTACATGGACCACAACTACATGCTTGCGAAAGACTTCTTCGGATCCCCACCAGCCCCCAACACGGTTGCTTAGTATTTCAAGAATAAGCAAAACGAGCAGAAGGCTTACATCCTTCCAAGCCACAACGGTGTGCTGATCGATTGCCTTGAAGGACTCGAGTTCTTACCTCCGGATGATGCGTGCTACATGGCATTCGAAAGCACAGCAATGATTCCCATCTCCATAGACTCCTCCTCACCAACCTCCTCCTTCTCTTCGCAGGATTGAGGTACCAAAACAACAAACCATTGTATATACCACTCATTTTTATTTTCTTTTAAGTTTTTGCATTGTGTTTTTGGCTCTCACTTGGACTTGTGTGACACCGAGACGTTGTCATTCAAGTTTGGGGGAGAGTATGCTTTGACATGTTTTATTTGAATCTTATTTTGTGTTTGCATCCTTGAGTCTTCATCTAAGAGCATAGAAAAATACAAAAAAAAAATCAGAAATTTTTTCAAAAATTTCAAACAAATTCATGTAGCTTGCATTTGCATCTTTAAACATTTTAGGATTGAGTCTAGAATTTTTCCTCATTTAGATTGTTTGCATATTCATTGGGAGCAATGATGAGCTTATCCTTGTAGATTTTTAACTCTTGTAATCAATTCAATACCCTAGTTAGTAGTTCTTTGATGCTTGTGAATATATTTGAAAGTAAGGAAGAACCATGCTTGGACCACCTCATTTGTCACTAGATTTTGGTCGAAATAGGGTCTTGAAATTGATACCAACTCTACTCACTTGAACTGAACTTGACATCTAATTATCATGCTTGCATTGAAAGTGAATTCATGGATTGAAAATATTTGAGCTTTCTTACTCACTTTGCCACCCTCTTGCTAGCTCAAATAGAACTCCTACCAAACCCTTACCTCCTTTGAAGCCAACTGTTTGTGTGTGATTACTTGTGAGGTCTTTATTTCGATTGAACTTAGCATAAAGTGTTAGGTTTGAGATGACAAGTCTAGGCTTTCATGTAGATTCTAGCCTCGCATTTTGGGGTTAGCTTTAGGCTTAGGATTTGGGGGTTTGATTGGCCGTGGTATTGCTTGATGATTTGTGGAAGAGTTGGGAAAGAAAGAGATGTTGAATAAGGGCTTGGTGAAAATTAAGGGGAAGCATAGTTTGAAATGGTGAATCTAGTGTTCAAAAGGAAAATAGCTCAAAGTTTGAAAAAAGTGCTAGGTAGTCTCAAGAAAAGATAAGAAAAAGAGCCAAAATGGCCAAGGAAAAGAGAGACTACCTAGGAATAAAGAAGAATGAGCTAAGTTGTTAAAAAGATTACACCATTCGCTATGAGCTAAAGAATGAAGAAGTTTTCCCCCTTAGAGCCT
>JAHZTW010000003.1:30286217-30307377 GCA_020283515.1 Alliaria petiolata
GATGTCATCTGACTTGCTGTACCGAGATGTTGCAACCGATTCAAATCCATGCCACCTAAAGCGACTTAAAGATCAGACTCTACAAAGACTTTCCATTCCGATTCAGCCTCCGCAATCCTCATAAAACTCATAGAAAATTGAGTTACCTTTCGTTCAGAGGTTATTTCAAGTCATTATGGTCAGTGGTTCAGAAGATACGGCTATTTAAGTAACAACATGTCCGTCTGGAAGTTTGGCGACCAATTTCGTTAACTGAACGATCAGCTCGGATGAAGGGTTTTTAATTGCGATTAAGCCTCTACAGTCTTCATGAGAGTTTTAGGAAATTGAGTTAGCTTTAATTTGGTGGTGATTTCAAGTCAAACGGTGCAGTAGTGCAAAAGATACAGATCGATCAATCCATGTACCCGAACCAAAAGATACCACTTGCAAGTGCTCCAAAAAGTGTTTATGCTTTAGTAAAAGTGGGATTAGAGAGGTCCCTTGTCCCTTGTCCCTTGCCCCTTTGTCCCTTGCCCCTTGACCCCTCTTTTAAGGTTTAGTAGATCATCACGAGTAGTTTATTTCGAATTACTCTTCCATTTTATCCGGTTTTCACTTAGATTTACTTATAGATTTTGCATTCTTAGTATTCTTTCAAACTTCCCAAGTTGGATTGACCCTTAAGTATTGCAATGACATGAGCATGCTAAAGGCTTTGCATAACACGAAAAACATCTGTTATCACTGAGTCGAGTGAGGTTCGACAATATTGTTAATAGTTGTCTGTTTTGGTGAATACGTCCGTAAGTTGTGGACAATACAATGACCGTAGTCGAGTGGTTAACGGCTATGTTCGGATAAAAATGTGGAAATTGTCGTGAAACGACTAAGTCTTGGGAATAAAAGGGCTGGGCCCGTTGGCCGTGATTTTAGCGGACTGGAATTAGACTTTTCCGAGTGGGAAAAGGATTTCTCGCGTTTTGGCCTAGCGGTTTGGGAAACTGCCGAGAGAAAAGGAAAATTGTTTGGATAAAGTCGAGAAAAAGGATATCCGTCCGGTTTAAGCCGAGAGAAAATTAGAACGGACCGACTACAACCGAGAGAAAAAGGAAACGCGCCGTATAAGTCACAGTTTGGGGGTTTATCCTTAGGGTTCGCATATCTAAGCCGAGAGTAGGGTTTTATATCTCGAGCAGCCGTGCGATATCTGAGAGAGAGAGAAGTTTGTCGAGCTATATTCGAAGGAGATCGAACGTAGCCGAGGATTGTCCGAGAGCACTTGATTCCGTCCGATAGTTTTTGGTAAGTGTTCGGATAGTTTGATTAGGGCCGCGATTATGTTGATTATCGTCGGACTAATCATGTTGTTTTGATCTGTTTCCGAGGGAATACAGAGTTGTGTTCGAGAGGAAGTGTTCGGTTCGTGAGTTAGCCGAGAGAAGATTGGATCTCGCGGCACAGATCGTAGCGATAGCCGAGGATTCACGGTTGTGTCCGACTATCTTTGTTTTGATCAAGTTTTCACCGATTAGCCTTCGACCAAACCGTTCGTTTGATTGTCTAAGGTGAGTGCGTGACTGTGGTTAGCATCTATGGATTGACGGATTGCTAGGGATTTGATATTTGATTGATCGCTTGTGTTAAGTAGGTTTTTTTATGTTTAGCAAAGGTCAATGTTCATGTGATTGTGATGCGGTTTGTTCACCATGAGTTTGATGATGTTTGGCTATCTCGTGATCGAGGCAGGATCATTTCGTTTGCATAGGTGATGTGTTATTCACCCTAGTGTGGAATCAGATCCGTGAGGATCATTTTCAAGTTGATCCAAGGGATCTTCAACCGCACCACCATGATAGTTTGTCTTTCTCACCATAGCAAGCATACTACTCTTGATTTCAAAACAAGCATCACTTAAACGTTTAACTGTTGTTTTGGTTCACGGCTTTGGTTTTATGTTGAACTTAATCGAATTTAGCTAAGTTAGTTTATGATTTTATGAACCTCTATTGTACGTTTGGAATTGGATCTAATTATGCAATGAGAATGGATGTCTTGAGAATCGAATTGTTGTTTAATGTTTAAAGAGAAAATTTAAAAATTCCGCATAGTTCGTAATTTGGCCGAGGGTTGTCTCTGGGCGGGCTGGCCGCGGTAGGATTACCGGGTCTGGTCGCTTCAGCTTGGTATCAGAGCATGATCGATTATTGGACAATTCATTAGCATAGTTGGGGTTAGATAAATCCACCTTTCACTGCCGAGTCTCGCGGTTTGTTATTGAGTTGGGAACTCTTGGTTGCGGTTAGCTACGGGCTAACATATAATTGTTTTGGCTTGCAGATGACTCCAAGAAGAACCAGAGCTGCTAGGCTAGCTGGTGTTGAGAACTCGGGGAGTTCAGAGACCGAGAATGCGGTTGGGAACCAGCATGAGGTCGAGGCTGCTGTGGCGGCAGAGGGTACTGCTGCGGCTGCGCAGGTTGCGGCTGGGAATGCTGCGGCGAACGTGACTGCCGAGAATGGAGCTGCGGGTTGAGTTGAGAATGCTTCGGGAGCCGTTCCAGATAGGCTAGAGACCGTGATGGGACTGTTAGCTCAGGTGTTAGAGCGGTTGCCAGTGGTTGCGCCTGTTCCGGGAGTTATACCGGCAGTAGCACCACGAATGTTGGTACCAGACGTTGGGAACGTTGTAGAGTAAGCAAATCAGGTTGTGGTGATTAGGAACCAAGTTCTTTGGTGGAGGTTCTGCGCCTATTGACGCCGATGAGTGCAGGATGAGGCTTGAAAGGAACTTCGAGTCTATCCGGTGTCCGGAGGAGTACAAGGAGGACATAGTTGTGCATTACCAGGAGGGTACATCACATACCTGGTGGAAAGGGATCACGGGACGTTTAGTGAATCCTTATTGTTTGTACGAGACGTTCTCGGCTATGTTACAAAGCAAGTACTTTCCACAGGAAGCGTACAATCAGTTAGAGGCTGAGTTTTGTATTTGCGCCAAGGGACCAAGACGGTTCGGCAGTACGAGAGTGAGTTCAACCAGTTACGTAAGTACGTGGGACTTGAGTACGATACTGAAGAGAAGCTGCGTAATGGTTGTTTGGTGCGTGACTTTGCAACGGTCACGGAGTTGGTTGAGAAGGCAGAAATATTGGAGTCTGGACAAGCAGAGGAGGCTTTGTCTAAGGCTGGGACCGTAGTGTCAGTGGCCAAGAGCAGTCAAGCTTCTGGGGGACATAACCGCAGGTTTGGAAAGGGCGTTCCATCCAAATCGAGTGGAAACCGCAGTGTGTGTGGCACTTGTGGCAAGATGCATGCGGGTGCATGTAAGCAGCGTGCATATGGATCGTGTTTTCGTTGTGGTAGTTCGAACCAATAGATTTATGAGTGTCCGGAGCTAGATACGAGGATAGTGAGAGTGTCGGATGGAAGTAGCACGGGTGTGGTATGCTTCGGTTGTGGAGAGCCGGGACACTACAAGCGTGATTGTCCAAAGTCGGGAACAACCGGGCTAGTGGCTGCTCAGCCTAAGCGTGCAGGGGAGGGACTGGCGCCACCGGCGAAGAGGCAGGCCATCCTGCCGAGGGTGTATGCCGCGACCGCGGAAGGGACTGGAGATCCGACCACTGCTCTACCGATCACCAGTGAGTTTTAGTACATACGGTTTTTAGGAGTTTTGTGTGTCTGCGTATTTTGTTAAGTGTCTTAGCTTTCTAAGGATTGAATGTAGGGACCTTACTAATGGGTGAGGTGGAAACCCATGTTCTATTCGACTCCGTAGCGAGTCATTGTTTTGTTAACCCATGGATGATTAGGAAAGGGGGATTCCAAAAAGAACCCGAAGAAGAATTCGGACTGTTGAGAGCGGCTGAAGGCCAAGTGATGTTCTCACTAGGGACGGTTCGAAATATTTCAGTCTTGGTTGGCAAAGTTGATATGCCAGCGGATTTAATGATTTGCGAGGTTAAGTCTTACGATGTCATTTTTGGAATGGATTGGCTCGGTAAGCACAAAGCGCATTTGGATTGTCACCGAGGAAGGGTGAAATTTGAGAAAGATGGAGAAGTTCTGGTTTACCAAGGGATTAGACCGACTTCTGGTAGCTTGGTTGTTTCAGCAATAAAAGCAGAAAGATGTTAGAGAAATGGTATGAAGCGTACCTAGCAATGATAGCTACGGTTGAGGTTTGACCAGAAGTGGACTTAGGGAACATTCCAGTGGTACAAGAGTTTGAGGACGTTTTTCAAGCTTTGTCCGGGATGCCTCCAGCTCGTTCAGATCCGTTCACGATTGAACTTGATCCTGGAACCGCTCCAGTGTCTAAGGCACCTTACCATATGGCTCCAGCCGAGATGGCTGAACTTAAGAAGCAACTGGCTGCCCCTTTGGACAAATGATTTGTAAGGCCAAGCAGTTCACCATGGGGCGGACGTATTTTGTTCGTGAAGAAAAAGGATGGAAGCTTTAGGCTTTGCATCGACTACCGAGGTTTGAACCGTTTTACGGTGAAGAACAAGTATCCACTCCCGAGGATAGACGAGTTGTTGGACCAACTCTGGGGTGCTACTTGGTTCTCAAAGATTGATTTGGCCTCATGGTACCATCAAATACCAATAGATGAACCAGACTTTCGAATGACGACCTTTCAGACAAGGTACAATCATTAGGAGTTTGTGGTCATGCCGTTTGGTCATGCCAGCTGCATTCATGAAGTTGATGAATGGCATGTTCAGAGAGTACTTGGATGAGTTCTTGATAATTTTCATAGACGATATCTTGGTATACTCAAAGACTCCGGAAGAACATGAGAAGCATTTAAGAATTGTCTTAGGAAAGTTGCGTGAACAGAAGTTGTTTGCCAAGCTTAGCAAGTGTAGCTTTTGGCAACGGCACATTGGGTTCTTAGGTCACATTGTTTCGGACAAGGGAGTGTCTGTGGATCCTGAAAAGATCAAAGCCATACAAGGGAGTGTATGGTGGGAAGGTCCAAGTGTTTACGGATCATAAGAGTTTGAAGTACATCTTTACTCAACCAGAATTGAATTTGAGGCAACGTAGATGGATGGAATTAGTCGCTGATTATGACCTGGATATAGCGTATCATCCGGAAAAGGCTAATTTATTGGCCGATGCACTGAGCCGGAGAAGGGCTAGTGTATCATCGGCTAAAGGCGTGGAAGGAGTTGTGAATCCCCTAAGGACGTTAAGGTTGAACGTTTGAACCGAGGATGAGGAACCATTGGGTTTGGGAGCTGCGGACCAAGCAGATTTGTTAACAAGGATCCGGTTAGCTCAAGAGGAGGACGATAGGCTGATTAAGTTGTCACAAGGTGACAAGACCGAGTTCCAAACTTTAAACAATAGGACGATTATTTTAAATGGCCGAGTGTGCGTTCCTAATGTGAAAGAATTAAAGGAGGATATCTAAAGGAGGCACATCAATCAAGGTTTTCTGTTCATCCGAGAATGACTAAGATGTACCGAGATTTGAAAAGGTATTATCATTGGGTCAGGATGAAACGGGACATGGCCAAGTAGGTGGCTAGTTGTCCAATGTGCCAATTGGTTAAGGCAGAGAATCAGTTTCCGAATGGTTTGCTGCAAACATTACCCATGCCGCGAATGGAAATCGGATTTGATCACAATGGACTGTGTGTTGGGTTTGCCAAAGACTATGAATAAGAATGATGCGGTTTGGGTCATTGTTGATCGGTTGACCAAGTCTGCTCATTTCTTACCTATGATAAAGACGGACAGTGTGGCTAAGCTAGTGGAGCTATATGTGGATGAGATCGTGAAACTCCACGGAGTGCCAATGAGCATTGTGACCGATCCTGATCCGAAGTTTACTTCACGATTTTGGAAAGAGTTCCAAAGGGTGTTTGGGACCAAGGTACACATGCGTACTGCGTATCATCCGCAGACGGATGGTCAGTCTGAGAGGACCATCATGATGTTAGAGGACATGCTGAGAGCGTGTGTATTGGATCGGGGTGGTAATTGGGATAGTTATCTACCTTTGGCAGAGTTTGCCTATAACAATAGTTTTCAAAGGAGCATTGAGATGTCTCCGTATGGGGCGTTGTATGGACGGCCGTACAGGACCTTGTTATGTTGGACCCAAGTGGGGGAGCGGAGTGAGTTAGGACCTGCTATAGTTGAAGAGACTACGGAAAAGATCTGTTTCCTGAAGGTTAAGCTGAAAGAGGCTCAAGACGGACAAAAGAGTTATGCCGATAAGCGCCGAAAGGATTTGGAGTTCAGTGTGGGTGATATGGTTTATTTAAAGGCTATGACCTATAAATGGAAAAGCCGAGCAGCGTTTGATGCTAAGTTAAATCCGAGGTACATGGGACCGTACCGGGTTATAGAAAGGATTGGTGCAGTGGCGTATAAGTTGGACTTCCCGCCAGAGATGCATGTGTTTCACGTGTCACAGCTGAGGAAGCACATGGCCGAACGTGAAAACATTATAGTTGAACCACCGCCGGACCTGCAAGAGGATCTTACCGTGGCGGGTAGACCGATACGTGTTGTTGGCCGGAAGGAAAAAGTTAAGCATGATAAAGTGGTCAAGATAATCATAGTCGATTGGGACTTTAATGGTGAAGAGCAAACTACTTGGGAAGTAGAGGCAAAGATGGGTACAAGGTTTCCGAAGTGGTTTGAGAAACTGCCGGAAGAAGTACCGGATTCGAGGACGAATCCAAATTAAATGGGGGAGAATTGTAGCATATGCGACTAGAAAAATATAATTATAGTCGGATGGGTCATGGGATGGCCGAGGTATTTGTGTACTGAGTCGAGTGAGGTTCGACAATATTGTTAATAGTTGTCTGTTTTGGTGACTACGTCCGTAAGTTGTGGACAGTACATTGACCGTAGTCGAGTGGTTAACGGCTATGTTTGGATAAAAATGTAGAAATTGTCGTGAAACGACTAAGTGTTGGGAATAAAAGGGCCGGGCCCGTGGGCCGTGATTTTAGCCGACTGGAATTAGACTTTTCTGAGTGGGAAAAGGATATATCTCGTTTTGGCTGAGCGGTTTGGGAAACTACCGAGAGAAAAGGAAAATTGTTCGGATAAATTCGAGAAAAAATAAAATCCTTCCGGTTTAAGCCGAGAGAAAATTAGAACGGACCGATTACAACCGAGAGAAAAAGGAAACGCGCCGTATAAGTCACCGTTTGGCGGTTTATCCTTAGGGTTCGCATATATAAGCCGAGATTAGGGTTTTATCTCGAGCAGCCGTGCGATATCTGAGAGAGAGAGAAGTTTGTGGAGCTATATTCGAAGGTGATCAAACGTAGCCGAGGATTGTCCGAGAGCACTTGATTTCGTCCGATAGTTTTTGGTAAGTGTTCGGATAGTTTGATTAGGGTCGCGATTCTGTTGAATATCCTCGGACTAATCCTATTGTTTTGATCTGTTTCCGAGGGAATACAGAGTTGTGTGCGAGAGGAAGTGTTCGGTTCGTGAGTTAGCAGAGAGGAGATTGGATCTCGCTGCACGGATCGTAGCAATAGCCGAGGATTCACGGCTGTGTCCGACTATCTTTGTTTTGATCAAGTTTTCACCGATTAGCCTTCGACCAAACCGTTCGTTTGATTGTCTAAGGTGACTGCGTGACTGTGGTTAGCATCTATGGATTGGCGGATTGCTAGGGATTTGATATTTGATTGATCGCTTGTGTTAAGTAGGTTTTTTATGCTTAGCAAAGGTTAATGTTCATGTGATTGTGATGCGGTTTGTTGACCGTGAGTTTGATGATGTTTGGCTATCTCGTGATCGAGGCAGGATCATTTTGTTTGCATAGGTGATGTGTTATTCATGCTAGTGTGGAATCGGATCCGTAAGACTAGACGGTCCGGGTTAGGCTAGACGATCATAAGTGTTGATTGTTTGATTGCTTGCTTGCTAAGTGTTGATATCATATTAGAATTGTTAGCATGAATGCGTGATTAGTTGCTGGCTAAGGTGTTACGGGATGACCGTACTCACTAAGCCTTTATGGTAATGCTTATGCCTCTCTTATGTGTTGAGTGTGCAGGTAAAGATGTTGTCCAGGACCGTTAGTTCTAAAGGAGGACTTGAAGGCAGTGATGAAAGGAGTGGATTTAGGATTGGGTTTTGGGGTTTAAACGTTTAAGTGTTGTTTTGGTTCACGGCTTTGGTTTTATGTTGAACTTAATCGAATTTGGCTAAGTTACTTTTATGATTTTATGAACCTCTATTGTACGTTTGGAATTGGATCAAATTAAGCAATGAGAATGGATGTCTTGAGAATCGAATTGTTGTTTAATGTTTAAAGAGAAAATTTAAAAATTCTGCATAGTTTGTAATTTGGCCGAGGGTTGTCTCGGGGCGGGCTGGCCGCGGTAGGATTATCGGGTCTGGTCGCTTCAGTTTGCCTCTCGACGAACACCAAAACATCAAGTGCCCTCTTCGCCTTTTGATGCGTGTCAGCTTTTCAAAAAAATAGAAGGATAAATAAATGGTGCAAGTGCACAGCGATCAGTTGTAGGAGTTTTAGTAGCGAATCTAGAAACATTGAAAAGTGACACTACTAGTTTCGTCGAAAAAATCAAGCTAGCACAAAATGAAAAAAGTGGTTGTTGTTGTCACTGAAACAAAATCAATATGAAACCAATAAAAAACCTTTAAAATAAATATGTGGGCAATAGAAAATCCTTGGGGGTTCACGGTTTATCGTTTAAGAATTCAAAAAATTTAGGTTGTCATATATCTTTTCATCATATAACTCAAAACACAAGTATTTGATAATCCCACTCTCGTGGTGTAAGGTGATGGAGCATAGGTGGAGAATACAGCTGATGCCTTTCGTAGTATTGGTGGGGTGGGGATAGCTGTGCTGGTTGTAAGAGTTGTGGTGGCCTTGTGTAGCTCCATGGTGGTGTGTATTTGCATTGGTGAAGTCCCCTTGTTGATAGCTTTCTTAAATCAAGTGGACTTCTTCATATCAGCCAGACTCTTTTGGTATCTCCCCATTGTTTGGTATAGCAACAACCATCTTCGCTTGTTCCTCTAGCAATGTATCCAACCGTGTTTGTAACTGCATCACTTCATTATCCCTCTACTTGTCTAGCTCGGCTATAGCTTCATAAATGTCATCTTTATAGTGACCATCGCTTGTAGCCAGGTTTTCTATTAGATTCATTCCGTCTTCAACGTCTTGGCCAAGAAAGATTCCATTGCTAGCCGTGTCTAGTAGATCGTTGTACCGTTTCGGCACCCCCTATAGACAATGCTTAGTAGTGAGGAGCAGGAGTAACCGTGGTGATGATACTTGATAGTGTACCTCTTCAACTGTTCCCAAGCTTCACTAAATTTTTCATTCTTCATTTGGGAAAAGGTGGAGATATCAAGTCTTTGCTTTGCGGTTCTTGATGGTGAGAAGAACTTCGTAAGAGAGGCTCTTTTACATTCCTCCAAAGTGGTAATGGAGCCCGTTTTGAGTGTCTGGAACCCATTGGTGACCTTTTCCTCCAAGTGAGAAGGGAAAAAGTCTTAGCTTGAATCCTTCTTCCGAGAATCCTACTTGCTTTGTCAAAGAACAAATCTTCTCAAAATCATCAAGGTGATCCAATGGATCTTCAACCGCACCACCAATATAGTTTGTCTTTCTCACCATAGCAAGCATACTACACTTGATTTCAAAACTAGCATCACTCAAAGGAGGAGTAATACCAACTCTTGTTTTGTAGCTGCTCGGTGAGTCACATTCTCCAATGGTTTGTGGTTGTCATGGTGCATCGAGGTGTGCTCGTTGTGCTTCAAACAACCCGTTTTGACCTTGTACTTTTTCCATTTGAACTTGATGTGATTGGTACCTGCAAAACGTTCTCAAGAAAAAAGATTAGTAACAGAAAACAAAATAAAGTCCTAGTCTTGCTTAAATCCGGAATACAATACTCAAAAACAAGATCAGAATCGGCAACGGCGCCAATTGATAAGTAGTATTTTGGGACTACTTTGCATCAATGACCCATTACTTATAACAGAATGTAGTATAGGTTATGGGTTTTATCAATCTGATGGGTCGGGATTTAAGATATTGAGTCTAATGGATTTTCGGGCAAGCTAAGAATGATCTAGAGGTTTTTATATGATTTTTCTATCAACACAAATGTCTCAAAAGGAAACAAAATCATGCATGAACAAAATCTATTTTAAGGATAGAATAACGAGGAACAAAACTAACAAAATATGTATTAGATATTAAAGATCGGTACAAGAGATGAGGTATTTTGAGATAAAGTGGGTAAAGATTGATCCTTGATGCATAAATTTACTAGCTCACTTTGCTAACAAACAATATAACCTAGCTCTCGCATAGTGATCGATAAGAATAGCAAGCATAAATAAACAACTCTATTAATGTAAAAACACTAACTAGAGAGCTAATGTCTTAGGCTAGGAAGAGCGAATCTCTTAAAAAATTGATTCTTGCGTTTCACCAAACATGGTATTTGTTATGAGAAAGCTTGAAGGCAGAAATCAAATAGCGAAGATGATTTAGCTATAAGAGCATCAAATAAGAAAGGATTAAGATGATTTAAGCATGAATAAACATCAAATACTGCTTCAGAAAGATGGCGTTGCAAACTCGTCGCAAATATTGCTCCGGAAATGTTGCGTCGCAAAGTCCTCGTAATTTGCAACAAACTTGCGACTGTTTGGTAAGCCGTTGCAAACACGTCGCGAACCTCTCGCTTTGCGACATATTTTGAATTTTGTCGCACAAACAACGCAATTCCATTGCAAATTTCCGACGCAAATATGGTGTTTTCTTTTAATGTGTCTCCAAAAATGAGCTTCATCTCGTGGTGGGAAGGTCTCTGATATCCCTGCAAATTACACCCTTTTCACATGCATATCATGCTAGTTAAGATTGCATTCATGCACATTAGTCTTAGTTTTTGTACCGTTTCCACTCATGTTAGGTCTAGGATGCATTATGTTAGGATTTGGCATATTCCTGCATGTTTGGAGTGTTTGTCAGGTGCAAAATGTGCCACGGAGGTTGGCCAAGGAAGAAGAATTTAAGAGAGATCAAAGGAGAAAGAGATAGACGATTTCCCTCAGAGCATCGGACAGGAGCAACGGTTTGCCGCATGTTATGGACAATACAAAAGGAGAACCTGGACGGATGCCACGGCCTGACACTGATAAGTAGGTTTTTATCCCACTTGGATCAATGACCCAACACTTATAACCGTTACAATATAGTGTATTGGGTATCATTCCATTGGAGCTAGTTTAATAAACACTTCGGTTATGTTTGGTGCTAAAAGTCAAGTTCGATATGAATAAAGGTTGGATCTTTACTAATGAAAACTATTAAAGACTTGGACTTGTGTCACTCAAGACCATAAAAGTTAACTTTAATCTACTTGAGCAAGGTAACAACTTAAATGATGAAAGGATTAAACGGTAAGGATAAAAGAAGGATGAAGATGGGTTTTATGAACTAGGTAACTCATCAGATTGCTTAACAAACCAAGACTTTAGATCACATCAAGACTTGGTCTTTGATGGTAATTCTTAGGTAAAAAGGGGTCCGCAAATCGATTAGCTCATGGCGTTTGGGTCTAACCTCTTTGAATAGCTATCACAATAGACTAGCTCTCGCAAAGCGGTACAATAATAGAAACAACCATGTAAAATCGTCCCTATTGAACCGTAAGACCCTTTAGACAACTAATGCCTTAGGCTAAGAAGGGTCAAACTCTTGTTCATGGGTCCGGCTAATCTCACACGTGGCGTTCATGGAAGACGTCTATGGACTTTAGACTAGATTTTCAAACTAGGCTCAGCATTGATAATGATAAACAAAAACGATTCAGGCTTTATATTCTAACTAAACACGAAACGCAAATCCGAAAGTTCCCTTTCCTTTTAACCCATCAAAATCCTAAAAATGACTACCCATGCGCCATTATAGGAGATTCAAAATCCGCGAGGATAAGAAAGCTACCCATAGCCCGAAACATAGTCTAAAACAAGAAAATAATTTTTTTTTAACAAGAAATGCTATGAAACAAGACTTGATTAAGCCTAAAAATTCATAAAGGTTCAAGCTTTTGAAAATCATCAATGGCGAAAATAAGAACAAAGGTTTCGTCTAAAGAGAAAACAGAAAACTAAAGTTGGTCACTGTGCGTGCTGGATTTCACACAATAGATTATCTGTTAAGAAATTCAAAAGAGGACGCAAAAGATTCTAAGTTAAAACCAACGCGAAGATCCAAAGATGGTATTTTATTATCGCTGCTTCGATGAGCTTTTAAGGTACAAGAGCTTGTGCTCTGTAAAAACGTGGCTCCCGCTACAAATGAACTTCGGATTCTATTTATACATTTTGACTAAGAATCTAGGTCAGAATCTAGGTCAGAATCTACGAAAATCTTCTCGTAGATCTTCCTCTCTTTCTCCCCTGCGGCGCTCTCTTTCACGAGGCTTCGTCTTCTAGGTTTTCCTTGGTCTCGGGCCCCCTCTTAGAATTGGGCTCGACCCACTTTCATAACAACCCGTCTTGGGCTCGGCCTTATGTCTTGTCTTAAGCTCAAACTCGCACCTTGTTCTTGGGCTCGAATGACTTCGTGGGCCTCCCGCTCGAGCCGCCAAGGGGAAACGTCGGGTTGATTTGTATGCAAATCGTACGCGGTTTGATTCGGCTCGTGCACAATTTGTTCACTTCTGTTCGGTTTCTGCACAAATTGTGCACTTCGGTTCGGCTCGGCTTCTGCACAGTTTGTGCACCGAGCCGAGCCCGAATTGTGCTTGGTTCATGCACGGTTCGGAAATAACCTTTCATACTTAGTCATTTCCTCGATCGATCTTGCCTGGGTGAAAACCGACCCCAACAGTTAGCCCCAGCTCGTTAGACGCACGAGTGTGTGTGACGAGGTGCCAACTTGGGCAAGATCGATGTCCAAAAGACAATTTAATTCGTTGCCGAGGTACTTCGCCTCGTTGTTACGGGACTTAATAGTTTTTCGAGAGATTCTATTTTGAAGCCGAAGCGTTTGATCTTGTCGCCTAAGTGTTTGGCTCGGTTGCTGAAACGTCTGACTTGGTTAACTTGCTGTCAAAAAGTTAAGTTGAAAGACAACACGTTATGCTTCGTACCGAGGTCCAAGTTTGTATCGAGGTGTCGAGCTCGTTAGCTCGGTTCCTTAGTTCGTTGATGATATTTTTTGCTCTTTGTCGAGGCATTTGAGTCATGACCAGGACATTTTAACGCTGAGGCGTTTGACGTTGTTGATTCGATATCCTATCGTTCCGAGATGCGCTGCTTTGTCACCGAGGCATTATACTTATTTTCCTAGGCAATTTCCATTTCGAGTTGCCGAAGTGATTTTCACTTGACGGCTGGATTTTCGCCTCGGTTTTCTTTCGCAAAACCTTCCTCTGCCCAGCGTTCTCAAGTATCCGGGGATACTTAGAAATTTTTTCCTTGTGCGGGTTTTCGACTTGGGCCGACGTCATCTGACGCGGGCCTGTGATCATTCTTCTAAGGCCCATTATCCATTTGAAAGAATTGGGTCGTCTTGAGGAGTGGAATCGTCTCGCATCTTCCTGAAACAAGTATTTTTCCTACTTGGTTGCAATTTCTCAATTGCTCATATCATTGCAATACTTGAGATATCAATCCATCTTCGTAGTTTGGTGCAAAAAAAATACAAAGTTTGGTTTAAGCTAAGCCAAATTCGAAATTCAAGTGACAAAGAACTATTAAAAGGAAGGTACTAGCTAAAAGAGATACTACAAGACTAATTATATGATTTAAAACTTTAATTATCACTAATCAATCACTAATCAAGCATTTAACTACTAATTAAGATTATTAAATTACTAAAAACGAAACCTAGGGATGGAATCATTGATTTGGGTATCTAAATGGCCAACCTTGCAATCATTTAAGCATCTAAACAAGCTATATCTATGCCTAGAACACTAATAAAGACTAATCCATGATGTGTGGTACTAATCTCTTTCCTAATCACCTTAATGAACTAATGATGTGTTAGCATTAAAATGATTAGCAAGCATTAATCATAAGTCTAAATGGATGTTAGCATTAAAATGATTAGCAAGCATTAATCATAAGTCTAAATGGCATGATAAACACCATAGGCAACTAATGTCTTAGGTTAGGAATGTAAATCTCTTAGAAAGGTGGTTAAAGCATTTCATCAAACACTTGGTGGGTGTATGAAATGCTTATGATCCAAAATAGCAAAAGATTAGCTATTTGGCATTAAGAACACCTTAATAAGAAGAGAGATGAAAGAATCTATCCTAGATTGCAAGATTGAACCATTAGAAAACCCTAAATCTAACCCATCCCCAAGTTCCTAAGAAACTACTCTCTCTCTAATCATCATTAAGCTCATCAAATTCATGATTAGGGATAAGCAAAACATGATTAGAGAAGAGGTAATAGGAAATCCATGAGAGATATTGTATTAAACTTCAAAGATCTAAGGCAAATACAAGGTTTCCTCTCAAAGAGGATAAAAGTTTAAGCTAAGACAATAGAGAATAACAAGTTAAGCATAAAATTAGGTCTTTTCAGTATTTATAGTTGACCAAGAAAAAGTGAAGACACAAAGGCTCGATGAATCCTCGTCGATATGGCTGGTCGATACAGAACCCTGCAGTTGTCTCTCAGTGAAGCCTCTTCGATATGGCTGGTCGATACAGATCCCTGGAGTTGTGTCTCAGTTAAACCTCGTCGATACGGGACGTCGATACAGTTTTAAAGTTTTCTTCTTAAGCGCCCTTCTGTTCGTCTCGGACAAGCCAGGTCGATACGCTTGGTCCAGACAAGCCCCTGGAGCTGTGTATCGACCAGCTTGGTCGATACACTACGCCGATACGGTCCGAAGCTTCTCCTCTAGGTCTCTTCCTCCTCTTCAAGTGACTTCTTGCAATTCCCTTGCTATGCCATCCTTCTCCAACTCCATTCATGCCTCCATAGCATCCATATCACCTGATCAAGACTCCAAAAGTGCCAAAATATGCAAAGACTATGCAAGGACATCCTAGATTTCTAAATGAACACAATGCAATACAAAGATGCTTAATTAGGCTCCTAAATGATATGAAACTTACACTAAATGGAGGGAAATATGATGCAAAATATAGACATATCAACTCCCCCAAACTTACGTTTTGCTTGTCCCCAAGCAAATGAAACACAAGCTAAGGAGAGAGGTTTGAAGGTGGGAGCTCAAATCCAAGATAGTTAGCAATAATAATCAACTCAACATCCTAGTTCTTAATTCTAGAATACATGTGAATACTTCCTACTCCAAAAGAGTTAGCCATGCCCATCTCAACATTCAAGTGCACTAAGAATTCAATTAAAACAAGTCTCCCTATCAAACCAACTCTTTAACATTCATTAAGTACGAAACCGTGAATCATGACATTGCAAGGCAAGTAAATTCATTTGGCTAAGGGACTGGGTTTTGAGATAAAAGTGATCTCAATTCATCCGGTTCTGCCTTTAAGTAAGGGTAACACTCAAAAAGATTGAACTATATGCATAATGCTAAAGGTAAGAAACAAGTGATGCATACAAGCATAGACTTTCATCTACCCGAAATGCTATCAATGATCCTAAACCCTTTTATATTTTTTTTAGCTCACTCAACCCTCTAGAATCTACCCTTTTCCTCAAGGCTCTTTGTGCCTTGCCTAACCCTTTGAATTTCAAACACACTTCTTCTTTTCACACCTCAAAGGGGAACTTCTTCGACCTATTATTTTCGGCGAATGGAGTAGTCTTAACTTATAAACTTAGCTCCTTTTCTTATCTCTAGGTAGCCCTCTTCATATTTTTCTTTTGAACTTGGCCCTTTTTGGCTCTTATCATTTTTTTCAAGACCACCTAATATTTTATTTTTACTTTGAGCTATTCCTTTTTATCCACAAGACTCTCCATTTCAATCCATGTTTCCCCTTATTTTCACCAATCCCATTATTCAACATCTCTTTCCTTCCAAACTTTTCCACTAAACAAACAAACCCCCAAATCCTAAGCCTAAAGCTAGCCCCAAAATGCGAGGCTAGAATCTACATGAAAGCCCATACTTGTCGTCCCAAACCTAACACTTTATGCTAAGTTCAATCGAAATAAAGGCCTCACAAGTGATCACACAAGAACAATTGGCTTCAAAGGAGGTTTTTTTATGGTAGGGGTGTTACTTGAGCTAGCAAAAGGGTGGCAAAGTGGATAAGAAAGCTCAAGTATTTTAGATCCATGAATTTACTTTCAATGCAAGCATAATAATTAGATGTCAAAATTCGGTTTAAGTGAGTAGAATTGGCTATCAATTTCAAGACTATAATTCAACCAAAAACTAGTGACAAATGAGGTGGTCCAAGCATGATTTTTCCTTACTTTCAAATTTATTCACAAGCATCAAAGAACTACTAACCAGGGTGTTGAATTGATCACAAAAGCTAACAATCTACAAGGATAGGCTCATCATTGCTCCTAATGCATATGAATGCAATCCTAAATGATAAAAATTCTAGACTCAATCCTACTTATGTGACAAATGCAAATGCAACTACATGCTATTTTGTTTTGAAATTTTCGAAACTTTTTCTTATTTTTTTGGTTTTTCTATGCCATAGATAAAATGCATGAGACTCAAATATGCATGAAAAAGGAAGATAAGATCACAAAACACAATCAAATACACCATACTCCCCCAAACTTAAATTACACAGTCTCTTGTGTAATCCAAGCTTGGAGAAGATTTCAAAATGAAAAAAATAAAAACTAACTGGTATTTACAATGGTTTGGAGTGATACCTCTTATCAAAAGCGTATGGAGGAGGAGGAAGATTCCATGGAGTATGATGGATTGCTCGACTGAGGAGTGGGTGATCTCATGACCCGTTTCTCGGGTCTCATAGGCGGAAGGCCGTGGTTCATCATCCCGGTCCGTTGCACTTGGTGTTCCTTGGAAGGAATGGCGCCTCTCTTGCATGTGGTTGTCTCCCTCTTCATCCTCATGTTGTTCTTCTTGATTCCTTGAGGAAGATGCACCCCCAACCTTGGCCTTGAGCTCTTTGATTTGCTCCTTCATCCCCTTGACAGTCTTCACAAGCTTCCTAATGGTCTTGTCTTGCCATTTGTTCCATCTTTGGAGGAGCTTGATGTGTTGAGGAGCTGTCCTCGAAGGCTCTCCTTGCTTGGTGTTTTCATAAGGCACAAAGGTATACCTATCACTCCCATAAACCGGAAGTGGCTCATAAGGCTGATGGTATGTGTCCCATGGGGCTACCGGGAAGGTCTCAATGTCGGCTAAGTCCTCATCGGATGGAGTGAAGGCAGCATTTGATCGCTCCCTTAGACTTGTGATGTGAGGGCAAGGAATCCGGATTGTACCCTTCTTGAGTCTTGCGACATTGAAGTTGTAGCGGTATCCACTCCCCTCCTTAAGTAAGAACTTGGCCTTCAGGAGATATTTGGAGTCTAGATACTCCTTTTCAGCAGAAGGTTCTCCCAAGCTAACTCCAACACTCTCAAGAATGGGTGTGATCATACCTCCAATGTCGAGCTGAGGCGTGAGGTCTCTCTTGTTGGTTGCCCAGCTCCTGAAACTTGCTGCGTGAGCTACCCATAGCTGCACCATCCCATTCTCTGTCGAATCACCTCTCATCGGGGTCTTGTCATCAAAGAAGCCGATGATGTTCTTGAGCCCATGGTCAAGAATTTCCCATTCTTCTTCAGTCACGGTTCCCGTTTCTTTCTTTGAGAAGAAAGTGTGAGCCAAGACCTTGTGGGCATACCGGATTGCGGGATGGCGGATCATTGAGCTTTTGACTTTCCCGGGCTCGTAACTCTCACACCCAACCATGTTCCACAGCTTTTTCACCTCTGCTTTTGAGACGTTTAATCTAGACATGGCGCCTTCTCCTTCATCAAAGCCAAGTATCTCACTTAGCCTTTTGAACCCCATCTTGTAGGATTTGTTCTTCACCTTGAACTGAATGAAACCGAACCCATCCCTTTCTTCATCAACTCCACCCGAGCTCACAATTGTCACGTTCAAGGTGGAGAGGAATTGGCATGTTTCCTCTTGGTAGCTTGGGAATGATTGGTTGAACCACCTCTCACAACCTAAGTTCCTGAAGATGGAGGTTACATCCTCCAATAGACCCAACTCCTCTAGCAAGTCGTGATCCGGGTATTTGGTGCCCTTGAAAGGAACCTCCATTAGGCTTTTGAATACCTCGGTGCTTGATTGATTCTTGGCCGTGGCACTCGCAGCTTGCCTTTCCTTGGCCTTCCCCTCACTAACTTTTCTTTTCCGAGCTAGCCTTTCAATTTCCGGGATTGCCTCCTCTTCCACTACCGCATGTCTCTTTCCATGCTTCTTGCTTACTTCACCTCTTGTCCTCCCCATAGTCCCTACAAAATTTAAATCTTGGAAAGGAGTAAGGAGCATGGCAATGCATCATCATCATGACGAAATAAGCAAGGGTGATTTAACTCATTCTTATCCATCATCTTAGAAGTTAGCAAGAGAAATTCACACTAAACATTCTCAAAGTGGTAACAAGTTAAAATTCATGAATAGCTAGCTTAGTCACCAATGGATCATAGGAAAATGCGATCAAGAAACTCAAATTTGAAATTTTTGAGCATCATGATATGCTCTCAAATTTACCCTAAAGCAACTCTCTCAAATTAAGAGATCAGTTGTAGTACTTAGGGATCGAATCCACAGAGAAGCGATAGTCACACAGCAGTTTTCTAAATTCGAATTAAGCTAAGTAGAAATAATTAAAAGTAAAGACAGCAGGTAATTAAAACGGTGTAAGTTCAGGAAACAAAACGCTAGGTTCAGGGAAATTCTCAGGTGATCTAAATTGCAGGTCTAGACAGGATGTTAGGAATTTATTAAGAACTGTTCTTGAACTTGAAACACTAATGTAAAATCAACCAACTCTCGCTGCGAAGATTATCTATGTCTAAACCCTAGAATTCCAAATCTCTTTGCAAATTCAAACAATTCAGACAAGCATTAATAACAGGTTCAATTGTTCACAAAACCCTAAACCAAATCTCTTTGCGAATAGGTATTTTGCTCATCTAACACTAGTTCAGGCAATCAATAACACTCTCGTGTCTACTAATTAACCTAAGATCAGATTATAGGTCGCGAAGCTAGAATAAGCATTAAACACAAATCCAGATGAAGAACTCTAATGATTTTATCCTAACAATTTAATTTGACCTAACAATTCATTAATCACCCTTGAAAAACCCTAAACCTAACTAGCAGACTACTCAGACATGGTGAATGAAACAAACATCATGAATAAAGAAGAATGCATAAAAGAAATCAATAGAAATAATGGAGTTCCAAATTTGCTCTGAAGGAGACAAATTCTTCTCTCGAAAAATCTCTAAGACAGAAAATTATGAAAAAGTATTCCAAGGTTATTAGGCTTAACAATGCCTGAAAGCTATTTATAGAAGAGGATTTTCGTCCAGGGGCAATCTTGTAATTCTTCAGAACTTTGGGCAATTTCCTTTTTCTTATAGAAGTCGGCAAAACGTGTCGGTCTCGTCTGGTGTCGATCGACACAGATGGTGTCGATCGACACCCAGTGCGTAATTCCACTCTTCTGACTTCATCGCTTCGCAGCTTCTTGCAGAATGCTCCAAAAGCTTCAGAATCTCCAATTATGCTCCAAACGTAGTCCAACCTATAAAGACTCAGAAAAGACTCTAAAACTAACAAAAGACTCTATAAAAACACTTATATCATGGTCCAAAAAGGGGTAAAAACCATGATATATCATATCACTTGGCCTAAATATAAATTTTCGCAACTATTTTAAATCTAAGACTAAGAACGCTCAAAAATCATAATTTTCCATGATTCCTTGAAAAACATCATCAATCATCACCCATTACAATAATCAACCATGCCCAACTCAATCAAACCATTATAAGCTTCTCTATCAATCCTACTTCCTAATTCCTTCACATGTGAGAATTAAAAATAAGAGAGAGAGTAAACAACCAAACCTGAATTTCACGGATGTCCAAGGCCCGAAATTAAGTATGGATTCGAGAATAGCACACAAAATCTGGGTTTTAGCACTTGGGATCAATGAATTTGGTGAAGAACTAAGAGAGAAAGGGGAAGAACACGTTTCTTATATAGTGAGAATGGGGGAAATCATGCAAGAGTGACGAAAGTCGCGATTTGTGGGGAAGAAGGAGGCTTAAAATCGCTCAAAACCGGTTTAAATCAAGTGGGATAGTCAACATTAAACCGGTCAAAGGAAGGAAGAAAGTCAACTTACCTGGATTTGGAAGTGTATCGACCTACCACTTCGATACGGGACGTCGATACGAGTCCCTAGAATTCTGTATCGACGTAGCTAGTCCGATACACCCGGTCGAAACAAGTCCCTGGAATTCCGTATCGACTTGGCCTCGTCGATACACTAGGTTGGGACGAATCGGGAGAACCTTGGTCGTTAGAAACTTTTAAAACTGTATCGGCTTGGCACCCCGATACACTCGACCGATACGAACCCATGGATTTTTGTCCCGACCAGCTTCGTCGATATCACACACTGAGACGAACCCCTGGAGCTGTGTATCGACCAGCTTGGTCGATACGATACGCCGATACACTTTCAAAAAGTTTCTTCCTCACCTTTTCTTCAAGTTAAAGTCCTCCATACTCAACCTAAAAATTTCAAAAACTCAAAGAAACACGATTATAGAACAAAAGCAAGAATATATACAAGGATAACCATGGGAATGCCTCCCAAGAGCGCTTGTTTAACGTCATTAGCTCGACTTTTGAAACCTTTTTAGGCAAGAATGGGATCTTGAAGAAGACATGAACTTGCCTCTTCCTTAGACACATTCACCAAGTATGGCTTGACCCTATGACCATTGATTGTGAAACTCTCCCCATTCTTCCCAATCAAAGTGATGGCTCCATAAGGCAATACTTCTTGAATCTCAAAAGGGCCTCCCCACCTTGGCTTGAGCTTACCGGGAAACAACTTCAGTCTTGAGTTGTAGAGAAGAACCTTGTCACCAACACTCAGCTCCTTCTTCACAATCCTCTTGTCATGGAAAGCCTTGGTTCTTTCTTTGTA
>JAHZTW010000003.1:30356832-30417125 GCA_020283515.1 Alliaria petiolata
CCAAATTGAAACAAGAGTTTTTACACTTGTTTGCAATTTCTCAATTGCTCATATCATTTCAAGTGACAAAGAACTATTAAAAGCAAGATACTAGTTAAAAGAGATACTACAAGACTAATTATATGATTTAAAATCTTAATTATCACTAATCAAGCACTAATCAAGCGTTTAACTACTAATCAAGATTATTAAATTACTGAAAACGAAACCTAGTGATGGAATCATTGATTTGGATATCTAAATGGCCAACCTTGCAATCATTTAAGCAACTAAACAAGCTATCTCTATGCCTAGAACACTAATAAAGACTAATCCATGATGTGTGGTACTAATCCCTTTCCTAATCACCTTAATGAACTAATGATGTGTTTGCATTAAAATGATTAGCAAGCAATAATCATAAGTCTAAATGGCATGATAAACACCCTAGACAACTAATGTTTTAGGCTAGGAATGTAAATCTCTTAGAAAGGTGGTTCAAGCATTTCATCAAACACTTGGTGGGTGTATGAAATTCTTATGATCCAAATACCAAAAGATTAGCTATTTGGCATTAAATACACCTTAATAAGAAGAGAGATGAAATAATCTATCCTAGATTGCAAGATTGAACCATTAGAAAACCCTAAATCTAACCCATCCCCAAGTTCCTAAGAAACTACTCTCTAATCATCATTAAGCCTATCAAATCTATGATTAGGGATAAGCAAAACATGATTAGAGAAGAGGTAATAAGAAATCCAAGAGAGGTATTGTACTAAACTTCAAAGATCTAAAGCAAATACAAGGTTTCTTTTCAAAGAGGATAAAAGTTTAAGCTTAGACAATAGAGAATAAAAGTTAAGCATAAAATTAGGTCTTTTCAGTATTTATAGGGGACCCAGAAAAAGTGAAGACACAAACACTCGATTTGTTCATATCGACCAGCTTGGTCGATACGGTAAGTCGATACGGATCCCGGGAGTTGTGTCTCGGTGAAGCCTAGTCGATATGGCTGGCCGATACAGATCCCTGGAGTTGTGTCTCGGTGAAGCCTCGTCGATATGGGAAGTCAATACAGTTTTAAAGTTTTCTTCTTAAGCGCCCTTCTGTTCGTCTCGGCCTAGCCAGCTCGATACGCTTGGTCTAGACAAGCCCATGGAGCTGTGTATCGACCAGCTTGGTCAATACATTACGCCGATACAGTCCGATGCTTCTCCTTTAGGTCTCTTCCTCCTCTTCAAGTGACTTCTTGCAATTCCCTTGCTATGCCATCTTTCTCCAACTCCATTCATGCCTCCATAGCATCCATATCACCTGATCAAGACTCCAAAAGTGCCAAAATATGCAAAGACTATGCAACGACATCCTAGATTTCTAAATGAACATAATGCAATACAAAGATGCTTAATTAGGCTCCTAAATGATATGAAACTTACACTAAATGGAGGGAAATATGATGCAAAATATAGAAATATCAACTCCCCCCAACTTGCCTTTTGCTTGTCCCCAAGCAAATGAAACACAAGCCAAGGAGAGAGGTTTGAAGGTGGGAGCTCAAATCAAAGATGGTTAACAATAATGATCAACTTAACATCCTAGTTCTTAATTCTAGAATGCATGTGAATACTTCCTACTCCAAAAGAGTTAGCCATGCCCATCTCAACATTCAGGTGCACTAAGAATCCAATTAAAACAAGTCTCCCTATCTAACCAACTCTTTAACATTCACTAAGTACGAAACCGTGAATCATGACATTGGAAGGTAAGTAAATTCATTTGGCTAATGGATTGGTTTTGAGATAAAAGTGATCTCAATTTATCCGGTTCTGCTTTTAAGTAAGGGTAACACTCAAAAAGATTGAACTATATGCATAATGCTAAAGGTAAGAAACAAATGATGCATACAAGCATAGACTTTCATCTACCCGAAATGCTATCAATGATCCTAAACCCCTCTCATTTATATTTTTTTTTAGCTCACTCAACCCTCTAGAATCTATCCTTTTCCCCAAGGCTCTTTGTGCCTTGCCAAACCCCTTTGAATTTCAAACACACTTCTTCTTTTCACACCTCAAAAGGGGAACTTCTTCAACCTATTATTTTCGGCGAATGGAGTAGTCTTAACTTATAAACTTAGCTCTTTTTCTTATCTCTAGGTAGCCATCTTCATATTTTTCTTTTGAACTTGGCCCTTTTTGACTCTCTTTTTTTTTTTCAAGACCACCTAGTATTTTATTTTTACTTTGAGCTATTCCTTTTTAGCCACAAGACTCTCCATTTCAAACCATGTTTCCCCTTATTTTCACCGATCCCATTATTCAACATCTCTTTCCTTCCAAACAAACAAACCCCCAAATCCTACGCCTAAAGCTAGCCCCAAAATGCGAGGCTAGAATCTACATGAAAGCCCCTACTTGTCGTCCCAAACCTAACACTTTATGCTAAGTTCAATCGAAATAAAGGCCTCGCAAGTGATCACACAAGAACAATTGGCTTCAAAGGAGGTTGGTTTATGGTAGGGGTGCTACTTGAGCTAACAAGAGGGTGGCAAAGTGGATAAGAAAGCTCAAGTATTTTAGATCCATGAATTTACTTTCAATGAAAGCCTGATAATTAGATGTCAAAATTCGGTTTAAGTGAGTAGAGTTGGCTATCAATTTCAAGACTATATTTCAACCAAAAACTAGTGACAAATGAGGTGGTCCAAGAATGGTTCTTCCTTACTTTCAAATTTATTCACAAGCATCAAAGAACTACTAACTAGGTGTTGAATTGATCACAAAAGCTAACAATCTACAAGGATATGCTCATCATTGCTCCCAATGCATATGAATGCAATCCTAAATGATAAAAATTCTAGACTCAATCCTACTTTTGTGACAAATGCAAATGCAACTACATGCTATTTTGTTTTGAAATTTTCGAATTTTTTCTTATTTTAGGGGTTTTTACTTTTTGTTTTCATTAAAAATAAAAAAAAAAGAAATTATCTACTCCATCCGACTAGTTCCGGGCTCGAGTCCCGGGCAAACCCACTATGAATCATATGAATATGATTTGGAAATAATATTCAGAGAGCAATTATATTTTTGGTTTTTCTATGCCATAGATGAAATGCATGAGACTCAAATATGCATGAAAAAGGAAGATAAGATCACAAAACACAAGATCAAATACACCATACTTCCCCAAACTTAAATTACACAGTATCTTGTGTAATCCAAGCTTGGAGAAGATTTCAAAATGTAAAAATAAAAACTAAATGGTATTTACAATGGTTTGGAGTGGTACATTGATCAAAATTGAATGGAGGAGGAGGTGTAGGAGTCCATGAAGTATGATGGGTTGCTTGATTGAGGGGTGGGGGATCGCATGACTCTCTTCTCTCGCCGACGGGTCTGATAGGAGGAGGGGCGTGGTTCATCTTCTTCTTCCATTGCACTTGGCGTTCCTTGGAAGGAATGGCGCATCTCTTCCATATGGCTGTCTCCCTCTTGATCCTCATGTTGTTCCTCTTGATGTCTTGAGGAAGAGGTGCGCCCAACCTTGGTCTTGAGCTCTTTGATTTGCTCCTTCATTCCCTTGACAATTTTCACAAGCTTCCTAATGGTCTTGTCTTGCCATTTGTTCCATCTTTGAAGGAGCTTGATGTGTTGGTGAACTGTCCTCGAAGGCTCTCCTTGCTTGGTGTTTTCATAAGGCACAAAGGTGTACCTATCACTCCCATAAACCGGAGGTGGCTCATAAGGCTGACGGTATGTGTCCAATGGGGCTACCGGGAAGGTCTCAATGTCGGCTAAGTCCTCATCGGATGGGGTGAAGGTAGCATTTGATCGCTCCCTTAGACTTGTGAGGTGAGGGCAAGGAATCCGGATTGTACTTGATAGACTCATAATTTAGCATATTTTAGCATCCATATTAAATAGTTTTGCATGTACTTTTACATTCATTTAGCCACTTTTAGTCCCATTTGCATACATATTAGAGTTTAGTGAGTGTTAGCTTAGGTTGTTACATATTTGTACATATTGAGTCCTTATTAGTTGTTTGGAGGCTTGGAGGACCATATGGAGTTTCATGGATAGCCAAGAGGAGCAAGAGAAGCAGCCAAATGAGAAGCAGAAGTCTCTTTAGAAGCATATCGAGCATTTGGAGGTGCAAACTGTATGGGTCCGGACGAAGGCCTTGAACTGAGATTCAGACTCCGAAGCCTTCTTAAGAGTTGTAGAGGATCCAGAGTGCTTTCTAGTGCCATTGGAATCAAGTCATTCGGACCCGTGGTTAGAACGTTACATCGATTTTAGTTCGGTTCGACGTGTTGGATCGACGAGCTGCTCGAACCACTCATCCAGGGGTTGGGTTCGACGACTTTGTTCAACGAGCTGCTCGAACCAAACAACCAGGGGTTCAGTTCGACCACTTTGTTTGACCAACTGGTCGAACTGAACCCAGACGACTTCTTTTTGTCACTTTTATGGGTCCCTCCTATAAATACTCTTTATACCTAATTTTTATGATAACTTTTATTCTCTATTGTCTTAGCTTAAATTTTTATCCTCTTTGGGAGATAACCTTGTATTTGTCTTGGATGTTTAAGTTTAATGCAATATCTCTCTTAGATTTCTTAATTTCTCTTTTCTAATCATGTTTAGCTTATCACTTATCTTTGATTTGGTGGGCTTAACTATGATTAGTGAGTAGTTTCTTAGGAGCTTGGGGATGGGTTAGATTTAGGGTTTTCTAATGGTTCAATCTTGCAATTTAGGATAGATTCTTTCATCTCTCTTCTTGTTAAGGAGTTCTTAATGCCAAATAGCTAATCTTTTGCTATTTGGATCATAAGCATTTCATAGTCCCACCAAGTGTTTGATGAAATGCTTGAACCAACTTAATAAGAGATTTACATTCCTAGCCTAAGACATTAGTTGCCTAGGGTGTTTATCATGCTAATTAGATTTGTGTTTAATGCTTGCTAATCATTTTAATGCTAAAACATCATTAACTCATTAGGGTGATTAGTGAAGGGATTATTGCCACACATCATGGATTAGTCTTAATTAGTGTTCTAGGCATAGAGAAAGCTTGTTTGAGTTGCTTAAATGATTGCAAGGTTGGCCATTTAGATGCCCAAATCAATGATTCCATCCCTAGGTTTCGTTTTTAGTAATTTGTTAATCTTGATTAGTAGTTAATCATTTGATTAGTGCTTAATTAGTTAAAATTAAGGCCTTAGCTCATATAATTAGTTTTTAATGTTTCCCTTAGCTAGTAGCTTGCTTCTAATAGTTCCTTGTCACTCCTAAACTTCGAATTTGGCTTTGATTAAATAGTTTCATGTATTCCTAGTGTTGTTAATCTTAACCCCTATGGATTGACATCTTAAATACTACAATGACATGAGTAGTAGAGATTAATTGAAGTGGAAAAATCCTACTATCCGTACCCTTCTTGAGTCTTGCGACATTGAAGTTGTAGCAGTATCCACTCCCCTCCTTAAGTAAGAACTTGGCCTTCAGGAAATATTTGGAGTCTAGATACTCCTTTTCATCAGAAGGTTCTCCCAAGCTAACTCCCACACTCTCAAGAATGGGTGTGATCATACCTCCAATGTCGAGCTGAGGCGTGAGGTCTCTCTTGTTGGTTGCCCAGCTCCTGAAACTTGCTGCGTGAGCTACCCATTGCTGCACCATCCCATTCTCTGTCGAATCATCTCTCATCGGGGTCTTGTCATCAAAGAAGACGATGATGTTCTTGAGCCCATGGTCAAGAATTTCCCATTCTTCTTCAGTCACGGTTCCCGTTTCTTTCTTTGAGAAGAAAGTGTGAGTGAAGACCTTGTGGGCATACCGGATTGCGGGGTGGCGGATCATTGAGCTTTTGACTTTCTCGGCCTTGTAACTCTCACACCCAACCATGTTCCACAGCTTTTTCACCTCTGCTTTTGAGACGTTCAATCTAGATCCGGCGCCTTCTCCTTCATCAAAGCGAAGTATCTCACTTAGCCTTTTGAACCCCACCTTGTAGGATTTGTTTTTCACCTTGAACTGAATGAAACTGAACCCATCCCTTTCTTCATCAACTCCACCTGAGCTCGCAGTTGTCACCTTCAAGGTGGAGAGGAATTGGCATGTTTCCTATTGGTAGCTTGGGAATGATTGGTTGAACCACCTCTCACAACCAAAATTCCTGAAGATGGCGGTTACATCCTCCAATAGACCCA
Source organism: Alliaria petiolata (assembly GCA_020283515.1). Lineage (NCBI taxonomy): Eukaryota > Viridiplantae > Streptophyta > Magnoliopsida > Brassicales > Brassicaceae > Alliaria > Alliaria petiolata. The sequence continues at coordinate 30,363,035 of JAHZTW010000003.1, forward strand.
ACTCCTCTAGCAAGTCGTGATCCGGGAATTTGGTGCCCTTGAAAGGAATCTCCATTAGGCTTTTGAATACCTCGGTGCTTGATGGAGTCTTGGCTGTGGCACTCGCAGCTTGCCTTTCCTTGGCCTTCCCCTCACTAACTTTTCTTTTTCGAGCTAGCCTTTCAATTTCCGAGATTGCCTCCTCTACTTCTTCCTCTTCCACTACCGCGGGTCTCTTTCCATGCTTTTTGCTTACTTCACCTCTTGTCCTCCCATAGGCCCTACAAAATTTAAATCTTGGAAAGGAGTAAGGAGCATGGCAATGCATCATCATCATGACGAAATAAGCAAGGGTGATTTAACTCATTCTTATCCATCATCTTAGAAGTTAGCAAGAGAGATGCACACTAAACATTCTCTAAGTGGTAACAAGTTAAAATTCATGAATATTCTAGCTTAGTCACCAATGGATCATAGGAAAATGAGATCAAGAAACTCAAATTTGAAATTTTTGAGCATCACCTGGCCTAAATATCAATTTCCGAAACTATTTAAAATCCAAGACTAAGAATGCTCAAAAATCAAAATTTTCTATGAAATTCCTTGAAAAACTTCATCAATCATCACCCATTACAATAATCAACCATGCCCAACTCAATCAAACCATTATAAGCTTCTCTATCAATCCTACTTCCCAATTTCTTCACATGTAAGAAATAAAAATAAGAGAGAGAGTAAGCAACCAAACCTGAATTTCACGGATGTCCAAGGCCCGAAATTAAGTATAGATTCGAGATTAGCACACAATTTATGGGTTTTAGCACTTGGAATCAATGAATTTGGTGAAGAATTGAGAGAGAAAGGGGAAGAACAAGTTTCTTATCTAGTGAGAATGGGGGAAATCATGCAAGAGTGGTGAAAGTGGCGATTTGTGGGGAAGAAGGAGGCTTTAAATCGCCCAAAACCGGTTTAAATCAAGTGGGAAAGTCAACATTAAACCGGTCAAAGGAAGGAAGAAAGTCAACTTACCTGGATTTGGAAGTGTATCGACCAACCACATCGATACGGGACGTCGATACGAGTCCATGGAATTCTGTATCGACGTAGCTAGTTCGATACACCCGGTCGATACAAGTCCCTGGAATTCCGTATCGACTTAGCCTCATCGATACGCTAGGTTGGGACGAATCGGGAGATCCTTGGTCGTTAGAAACTTTTAAAACAGTATCGGTTTGGCACCCCGATACACTCGACCGATACGAACCCCTGGATTTTTGTCCCGACCAGCTTCGTCGATATCACACACCAAGACGAACCCCTGGAGCTGTGTATCGACCATCTTGGTCGATACTATACGTCGATACACTCTCAAAAAGTTTCTTCCTCACCTTTTCTTCAGGTTAAAGTCCTCCATACTCAACCTAAAACTTTCAAAAACTCAAAGAAAGATGATTCTATACAAAAGCAAGAATATATACAAGGATAACCATGGGAATGCCTCCCAAGAGCGCTTGTTTAACGTCATTAGCTCGACTTTTCAAACCTTTTTAGGCGAGAATGGGATCTTGAAGAAGACATGAGCTTGCCTCTTCCTTAGACACATTCACCAAGTATGGCTTGACCTTATGACCATTGACTGTGAAACACTCCCCATTCTTCCCAATCAAAGTGATGGCACCATAAGGCAATACTTCTTGAATCTCAAAAGGGCCTCCCCACCTTGACTTGAGCTTACCGGGAAACAACTTCAGTCTTGAGTTGTAGAGAAGAACCTTGTCACCAACACTCAGCTCCTTCTTCACAATCCTCTTGTCATGGAAAGCCTTGGTTCTTTCCTTGTAGATCCTTGAACTCTCATAGGATTCAAGCCTAATCTCCTCAAGCTCTTGGAGTTGAATCAATCTCTTCTCCTGGGCTGTTTTAAGATTGTAATTGAGAAGCTTAACAGCCCACAAAGACTTGTGTTCAATCTCCACTGGTAAATGGCAAGATTTCCCATACACAAGGTTGAAAGGAGACCTTCCAATTGGGGGTGTAGTGTGTCACGATTTGCAGTAGTAATATCAAGCAGCGCATGAGAATTAAACGGTTGTAAATCAATTAATAAAAGGCGTTGGGTTCAGGGGTGTTCTTCGGGGTTCATGGATCGGATCTAACAAGCAACATGATAGGTTTTAAACGATTTTATTGGTTAGGTTCTTAAGCTGAAACGGTCGACTATGACTACCCCGCGATAACGGATCTAGCCACCTGCGTTTATCTTGCACTGCGGATAAGATTTTTCATCCCATGATGCAAGGCAACCGCGCAAACATATCATTAACCTATTTGTAAACACTCACGGTGCGGTCCGTCGATATGCCTAAACATCCTACGGTGCGATCCGCTCGTTAACTTCTAGATCCAGACGATAGACCACACGTTCATGTATCTAGTCGTCCTGGAATCAGTTGCTAATTGATCAGAGAAGCAAACATGCAATAAGAACAAGACATCAACGAAGATACCTAAAAGAAACTCTATCTCTATCAACCTAGCGAAATCAATCCATGATTAAACCCCTTCGAAAATCCCCTTAAAAACCCAACTAGATGACTACTCGTTCATGGGAACGAGAGACATCTTTAAGATATGAAAGGTGCGAATTGTATTAATAAAAAGAACAAAGTGAGAAAACTTCTTCAAGGGAAATCGATTGAAGAGAGGTTTTCTTAAAGTATTGAAAAGCAAAGAACTAAGAACAAAAGATGAAAGGGAAAAGAAGGAGGAGTAGGCGGCTGCAGAAGAATTCTCTCTCGAGGTCTTCAACTCCGGGGCCGTCGAACTTTCTCTCTCTCTCTCTCTCTGTGCGGCGCAGAAGTGCTTCTGGAAAAGCTCTTCTGAAACCCTAAGGTTCCTTTATATAGGCTCATGGTCTTCAGAAAGTGGGCTTCGCGTTTTAACCTCGGGAAAATATCGGATAAGTGCAAACAGGATCGGGATGGGCCGGAGTGGTGTGGCCGCGCGAGCGAACAGGCGAGGCGCGGCCACTGGTCTTCTGAGGATCTGTGGCGCGGCCATCCTTCTTCTGGGAATGTGTCTGACGGGCCTTCTTGCTTCCTTCGTAACTTGAGATCCAACCGTGGGATTGAACTCAGATCACCTTGGCATAAAAGACAGCTGGAAGGGCTATCTTGTCTCCAAATATGAGCTTGATCTTGTGGTGGGAAGGTCGTCATCTGATGCTGAACTTATGGCTCCGAGCACATGTCCTTGAAGTTCCCGTTTTGCTCCAAAATGTGTCCTTTTTGTCCAATTTTCCTGAAATGACTCTTAAGACTAGGAAACGTGGAAATCACTTTAAAACCGTTGAAAACCGGGTTAAAACACTTATAAACGATCTTGAAATAATAGGTTTTAGGAGTAAAATATGAGTGTTATCAACTCCCGCAGACTTAAACCTTTGTTTGTCCTCAAACAAAACGCATATAAAATCTCAGAAAGAGGTTTGAAAGTATAGGATCTAGCAAAAACTCAGCGACCGTCCTTCTAAACCATAAGTCATCGAACAAGTCTATCCAAGCTTAGCCTAGAAAATTCTCACTATAGTTCCTTCAATACTAGTCTTTTTTATGAAGCTTTCACTATCTAAATTCCAAGTTTCGGTCAACCAGCTCTCTAAGTAGTATTAAGATTGGTGTGATCCTTGTCAAGGGATATCAAGCTAAGTTCAACGAGGATAGGTGTATAAAGGCTTTTATTGGTGAGGCTTAGAGTGTTTTGGGTTACTGTATAAATTTCCGGAAGGTGCGAGATATTATGCAAAACAACAGGAGAGGGTCGAACTGTTGAGGTCCATGATTTCCAATCACTCTTCGCACGTACACATCCGCGAGTTCTCCTTGATTTCGCCATCTCCCCAGACTTAGATTCTTGCTTCTGGTTTGGATTGGATGGCGCTTAAAACTTCTCACCATGTCGATCAGACTCCGCCTCTATGATTATTCAGATCCTCTTAAGGCTCTTAGACACTTTCTTCCCGTTTCTTTTTATTATATATTTTTTATGTAACTCTATTTTAAGCGGATAAGTACCATCATCACTCCAAGCGGATAAGTACCATCATCACTCCAAAGAGTTCAGGTCCTTTATCCGAGTTACTTTTTCTTTTCTCTTATTTATTATTATTATTTTTTATGAAACGGAAAGTGCCTCGATGTAAGAGTCTTAAGGATCACGAGAATAGTACCATTTTTCGAGTTTTCCGAGGCATGAGTCGCCCTTCTTTTGTAGCTAAAACTTCCGTTCCTTAACCATTCGATCCTTCGTCTCGAGTGACTAGAAATCGTGTCGTTCCTCCCTCTCCGGCGTTTTTGCACATATCTTTATATGGTGAAAACAAGAGAGTTGTGTGAGGTATGAAAAGATGGTAAGGGTTTCGGGTATGGTACAAACTGTTGATGTGTTGGCCATTCGGGAACAACAAGAGAGTGTGTAAAAATGGAGAAAGATATCCCGAACGTTCTGCTTTTTTGTTGAATGCTTAAATCTGTTGACAAGGAAATTAATAGTCAGGTTAAAGTCCAATAAAAATAGAGCTACTGTGTTCCTTCCCTTGAAATCTCTATAGATCGGCATTCTCCAGGATTTCGCACCTCTGGCTTTCTCGCTACCGCCTAGTATAGTACTAAAGCTTGAAAGATCTGTCACTAGAAATAGCGTAGAAGCACACTGGTCGAATATCATCCTTGGATTTGCATCATAATCCCTAAGACCATAGTATATATATCGAAATACATCATTCTTAGTTCTTAAAAAAAAAAGAAAACTCAAATAAAAACCAAAACAAAGCAAAGTCATTAGTACGAACTCCCCCCAGACTTAAATCACACTGTCCCCAGTGTGAAATAGTGGTGACAGGTCGGGAATGACTGATAATAGAAGAAAGATAAAGTATAAATGAAAAATAAAGGATAAGGGTGGAATAGATGGAACCAGGCTCGTAAGCAGAAAGAGTGTTGGCCGACACGCGAAGTCTTCTAGGAATATGAACTCAGGGTCTAAAGGTTGCCATCTATGTGTCCTCTCTCTCGAAGCTGTCGCGCCATCTTCTCAAGCATCTCGTTCTGGCGTGCTAGCTGCTCCTGAAGTGCGGTGATCGCGGGATCAGTCGAGGTGGACGGTGCAGCGGATCGTGAGGTACTACGCATGGAGGAAGATGAGGTCTGGTGGTAGGTCCTCTGTCGGATCGCCTCTCTCTTAGCCTTGGTGGCTACATACTCTCCAATGGTGAGCGGTAGACGTGAGAACTCGATAAGGAACTCATCATGGTCTGGGATCCACTGTGGTGATCCCTCTGAAAGTCGCGGGACTGTGGGAGACTGTAAGTAAACCGTGCGGTTGTCTCCCTTCCCTAGTCGGTAGCGGTATCCGAAACCTGTTTGGATCCATCGCCGCGCCTGTCAAGTTCCTGCCCGTCTGAAACTGGGACAAGTCAAACCAAGCCTCATCTAAGACGTCTCAATGCTGGTGTCTACTCCTGCGGCCTCCATGATCACTGTGATGATGCCTCCATAAGTCGTGAAGGCAGTCTCGCATCTAGGCGCGGTGACGTCGTGCTTCACTCACACGAGTCTCTCTGCTAGGATGCATCCAAAGCATGCTGAAAGTGGCTCTTCCCTAAAGGCGGACTGAAGTATGACGAGCTCTGGAATGAGGATGCATGATTGGTTGCTGCGAGAGTAAAGTCGGTGTGCTATGAGGCGGTGCACAAAGCGCACGGCTGGGTGTGAAAGAAAAGCATATGGGTGCCTTCCCTTGTCGTAAACGCCTCGGCCCATGAGTCCCCAAAGGTCAGCACTCCACTCTTCTTCAATACTTGTCTCGCTCCTCAAGTCAAAACCAAATATCTCGCAGAGTCTAGGGATGCCCAGCTCATAATCCCGAGAACCAATGGGTGAAATATAGAATACCGTCTTTCGGGTGTGATTTCCTTCCTCTCCGGTATCTCAGCTGAACCGAAGCTAAGAACTCTTTGGCGAGCTCCTTATAAGTGGGTCGATCAATCTCCATGAAGTTCCTGAGCCTTAGTTCGTCCAAGTACCATGTGACATCATCGGTGATGCCCAAAGCGTCTAAGGCAGAGTAATCTATCTTCAAGGTTGTTCTTATATCCATCTTCTCCATCTCCTTCAGGTAATCAATGTTTGCATCCATTGGTGCCCCAAAGTTTCGGATCTTGCGCTTAGGAGGAGAAGGGTTCAGTTTTCTTGTTGGCTCTTGGGGCAGAGGTGAGTCATCGCGGCTTGTGCATGTTATCAATGAACCGCGGAACCTTCTTCTTTGTTCCTCCACGTAGCTCCCTAGAGTGGCGTCTAGACTTGGGTTTCCTAGCGCTGTCTCGTGTTCTTGCTGAGACGAAGAACTTCTCGAGGAACCTTGTCGCTCTCTATTCTTCGAACGTATCTCGAAGTTTCGGTCGTAGCTCATTGTACCTTGCAAAATAAGAACAAAAACTCGACCAAACATGTGAATTTGATGTGTCATATGGATTCTCAAGTGCAATGATATAAAAGACATATATCTAGAGTTTCCAAGATTTAAACCAATCGAGTTTATGCATTAATATTCAAGATCAATTTGGTACTCATGCTCTAATTTCAGAATTTTGGATTTCCAAACCAAAAATTTTCCAATAAATTGATTTTACCAACTTATTCTCATCAAACTTTGGTTTTTAAGTAATACCTAGCATGAATCAAGTCCAAACTAAGCAATTTTTCCAAAAGTATCATCAAAATTCGATTTCTAGGGCATGCTCTATTTTTTTCTATTTCAAAGATTTCAACTTTTTTGAAATTTGGTTGCAAAAATCGAAATCTAGACAACCTAAATCTTCAATCCAAGGTTCTCTACCATTCTCCAAGCATCCTAGACAATTTTCTAGTCAAGCAAGAGAGATCTCAAAGTTGAGTTCTTTAGGGATTTGTAAAATTAGGGACCATACCTTGTAGATGAAGATGAATGAACTTTAAAAAGTGAATCCTCTTCGAAAATAGATGAGCTTAGGGCAAAATTTTTTTGAAAAAGGTTCAAATTTGAAAAACCTAGGATTCCTCAAAAATCTCCAAGTCTTTTGGGAGAGAAGAAGAAAAGAGAGTTTGATCCTAAAAATTTATTTTTGTCTTGAAAAAGGTGTTTTTATCACCAAAAACCTTTTATGATTCAAAAATTTTAAAACGAGAGAACTTACCTTGCGTGTTTGCCACGAATCAATGAAATCCGTTATCTTACATTAACGGGAACAATTTTTGGTGCGGGATTGTAACAAAACACGGGAAGTTCGGTTCGGGAGGAAAAACGTAAGTTTTTCCGGACTGGTCGCTCAAACGACCGCTGGCCGGGCCATGCTCTGTTGCGGCCGCCACCAGGCTTCTTCTCTCCGCGCGGTCGTGGTCCGTCGTGCGGCCACGGTCCGTTTGGCCGCGGCACGGGCCGTCCCTCGTGCGGCCATCCTCCTTCTGAGGCTCCTCCTCATGTTTTTGGGTTTTTCTTGGTTTTATATATATTTTTTTCCCTTTTTTTTTCTTTTTATTTATTTATTTATTTTATGCCTAAGTAAAGAAAACCTGCAAGACTAATTGTTAGAAATGAAAGAAAGAAAATTAAAAACACGTACCGGATGGGTTGCCGTTTTTGGAACCCGTTTTTCTTCGTTTAGCTCGACTTTGCTTGGTGCTCAGGCGGTTGAGGAAGGTGCTTCGGGAGTTGTCTCTCCTAAAGATTTTTCTTGCTTCCGTATCAGCAGCGTGCCTCCGTTTCCGTTCCTTAGAATTTTAGCTTCCAAGATCACCTGCTTTGTATTCTCAACTGACTTTGACACTTCCTCTTCTCCCAGTTCTTCTAGCTCGGGAGGAATCAGGATTTCAATCCTGGAGAAGGGCCTCGAGTGGAGTTGTGTTGCCCTTGTTATCATACCCTTTTTCTCCTTTTTAGTCGTGTGACTCTTTGTTTCTAGTGGCGAGGTATTTAGCTCCTTCGGGTAATATCTCTTCTGACTTATATGAAGGAAGACTACGAAGTTACTTACGTGGTCGATTCTCGCTCCTACCGTGGCTAAAAAGGGTCTTCCAAGTATCAATGGCTTGTCTTTGTCGTCTCCCATGTCCAGCACGTGGAAGTCTGTAGGTACTATCTTAAGTCCGACAAGAAGTTGAACGTTGTAAACCATGCCATTCGATTTCTTCCTAGACGAGTCTCCGAACACTAGCTGCGTCGGCGAGGGGAAATAGGTTGATATTCCTAGCCTCTCAGCGATTGTCGATGACATAACATTGACATTAGCTCCTGTGTCGCATAGGAAATCTTCGAAGTTGATTCACGTGATCGAGCATGGAAAGGTAAACGCGCCTGGATCTTCATCTTTCTTCAGCCTATCGAATAAGCGGTTCTCCGGAGTGTCAAAAGGCGGATTGGCTGTTCCTTTCTTTATCGTTGGGAAGAGTGGGACGAAACTGCACTTTACTCCAAAAGCTAGCTCTAGCTCCTTAGCTTTATCGGAGACTTCTGAGATCGCGTTACAGAATCCTTTTGGGTTGTCCTCTACCTTTCCGGGAAAGATCCCTGCTTGTCACTAGATGGTTTCAGCAGTTTGAGAGACTTGTACGTCTAGTTTCTTCACATGGGAAGATAGGGTTTCGAACTTGCCATTCAGGTCATTGTACATGCAATCTACCTTGATGTTGAGATCGTTAAATGATTTTTGTTGAGACAACAGCAACTGTTGCATCAATCCGTCTAGTTTGTCTTCTCGCGATGGGTACGGTGCGTTTGGTGCAGCTTGTGGTGCTCCTTGCTGGTTGTTGTAGGACGTGAGCTGAGAGTTGTAGGGTTGCTTCGGCTAGTAGCCTACGTTGCTTCCGTAGTTCACGTTCTGGAACTTGTTCTGAAAGGGTCTTCCTTGAGGTGGGTATACTTGATCTCGCGGGTTCTCCACGTTCGGGTTTCGGTATGAGAGGTTGTTGTTGTTCCTGAAGTTATTGTTGAATCCATTGTTGAAGTTTTGGCTTGCATATGAATTCTGTCCTCCTCTGAAGTTAACTTCTTCTTCTCGCGTGTAGAGTTCGTCTCCATCGTCTCCCGGGTTAGATTCTTCTCTTTCCCCTGCGGTCTCACACGCATTGATACTGCGCTGCTGTCCTTTGAGCAGCTGGCTCATCATGTTCTTCAGCTCGACTATCTGCTTAGAATCAGAGTCTCCGGTTCGTAGATTTCTATCATAATTCGGGCAGTTGTTGTTGTTGATTACAACGAGGTTCTCGATGAGTGCGCGTCCTTGTCGCTCCGTTTTTGTTGTAAAATCTCCATTGCTGACCGTGTCGAGTGAGAGTTGATACCTAGCTTGCAATCCGCGGTAGAACGTCTTTAGCAAGCTGGCTCCAGAGAAACCATGGTGAGGGCAGTCACGCTCATAGTCCTTGAATCGCTCCCATGCTTCAAAGAATGACTCGACCAGTCCTTGTTGAAAGCCTTGGATCTTGTTTCTCAGCAGATTGGATCGTGATTTTGTGTAGAAGTGGTTGAGGAAAGCGGACTTGCATTCCAGCCAGTTAGTGATCGATCCTAGTGGTAAAGTCTTCAGCCATCTATGAGCTTTGTCGCTCAAGGAGAATGAGAATAGCTTGCACTTCAGATAGTCGGGAGGAATACGGTTTGTCTTCGTGGTGCTGCAAATCTCTTCAAATAACTCGATGTGGTCCATCGGGTGTTCGTTTGATAGGCCGTGAAACTGGTTATGCTTCACTAAAGAGATGATCTGCGGTTTAATCTCCAACTCGTCCTCATGGGGGACGTTAACTTGAATCGCGGCTCGATTCTGGAAGTGCTGATCAGGAGTGTCATGATCGGCTATGGTGAGGTTTCTAACTCGCATGGATTGGTTGGCGGGTAGAACAGGTCGGTTGGCGTTTCGATCATCTGGTTGGACGATAGGATTTGCTTGGTTAGCGCCATTTCCGAAGATCGGGTTGTGTCCTCCTTGCTGCAAGGCAGGATCGCGTTCTTCTTCATCCGAGTCAGCTTAGGGAATGCGGTTGATAGGATTTCCATTGTTGTCGAGTTGAGGCTCTCCGTCTAGTGGAACGTGAGGTGCTCGACCAGCGTTGCGAAGAATCTCTTCGCGGTTTCGTTGAACTCCAAGAGCGGCCTCTTCTTCGGCCATGCTAATCTGTCTTCTTAACCTTCAGATTTCTTTTTTCGTGTCTGTCGATCTCGATGTGGTGGGGCAAGACATTGGAAGCGTTCCTCCTAGTGGTCATACACCTTAAACATGAGAAGTAAATACAAGAAAATCGTGAGCAATGAACGGAAAACCTTGAAATTCAACGCGGTCTAAAAGAGAAATTAGAAACTGAAAATTCGCAAAAGCATACAATCCCCGACAACGGCGCCAAAAACTTGATGCGTGGGGTTTTTTACTTCAAGTTTTACCCCTACGATAGCTGCAAGTGCACAACAATCACAGTAGTATATTAAGTGATCGAATCCACAGAGATTGTTGTTTTGCGAAGGTCCTAGGAATTCTAACTTCTTTAGGCCAAAAGGGGAACTTGGGGGTGTAGTGTGTCACGATTTGCAGTAGTAATATCAAGCAGCGAATGAGAATTAAACGGTTGTAAATCACTTAATAAAAGGCGTTGGGTTCAGGGGTGTTCTCTGGGGTTCATGGATCGGATCTAACAAGCAACATGATAGGTTTTAAACGATTTTATTGGTTAGGTTCTTAAGATGAAACGGTCGACTATGACTACCCCGCGATAACGGATCTAGCCACCTGCGTTTATCTTGCACTGCGGATATGATTTCTCATCCCACGATGCAAGGCAACCGCGCAAACATATCATTTACCTATTTGTAAACACTCATGGTGCGGTCCGTCGATATGCCTAAACATCCTACGGTGTGATCCGCTCGTTAACTTCTAGATCCAGACGATAGACCACACATTCGTGTATCTAGTCGTCCTGGAATCAGTTGCTAATTGATCAGAGAAGCAAACATGCAATAAGAACAAGACATCAACGAAGATACCTAAAAGAAACTCTATCTCTATCAACCTAGCGAAATCAATCCATGATTAAACCCCTTCGAAAATCCCCTTAAAAACCCAACTAGATGACTACTCGTTCATGGGAACGAGAGACATCTTTAAGATATGAAAGGTGCGAATTGTATTAATAAAAAGAACAAAGTGAGAAAACTTCTTCAAGGGAAATCGATTGAAGAGAGGTTTTCTTAAAGTATTGAAAAGCAAAGAACTAAGAACAAAAGATGAAAGGGAAAAGAAGGAGGAGTAGGCGGCTGCAGAAGAATTCTCTCTCGAGGTCTTCAACTCCGGGGCCGTCGAACTTTCTCTCTCTCTCTCTCTCTCTGTGCGGCGCAGAAGTGTTTCTGGAAAAGCTCTCTGTGCAGTCACGCCTCTTCTGAAACCCTAAGGTTCCTTTATATAGGCTCCCGGTCTTCAGAAAGTGGGCTTCGCGTTTTAACCTCGGGAAAATATCGGATAAGTGCAAACGGGCTCGGGATGGGCCGGAGTGGTGTGGCCGCGCGAGCGACCAGGCGTGGCGCGGCCACTGGTCTTCTGAGGATCTGTGGCGCGGCCATCCTTCTTCTGGGAATGTGTCTGACGGGCCTTCTTGCTTCCTTCGTAACTTGAGATCCAACCGTGGGATTGAACTCAAATCACCTTGGCATAAAAGACAGCTGGAAGGGCTATCTTGTCTCCAAATATGAGCTTGATCTTGTGGTGGGAAGGTCGTCATCTGATGCTGAACTTATGGCTCCGAGCACATGTCCTTGAAGTTCCCGTTTTGCTCCAAAATGTGTCCTTTTTGTCCAATTTTCCTGAAATGACTCTTAAGACTAGGAAACGTGGAAATCACTTTAAAACCGTTGAAAACCGGGTTAAAACACTTATAAACGATCTTGAAATAATAGGTTTTAGGAGTAAAATATGTGTGTTATCATCCTATAAGCCCACAAAGCATCATCAAGCTTGATTAACCAATCCTTCCTTGTTATACCCACAGTCTTTTCTAGAATGGCCTTGATTTCTCGGTTCGAAACCTCCACTTGACCACTAGTTTGGGGATGAGAAGGAGTGGCTACCTTGTGCTTGACACCATGCATGCTTAACAACCCTTGACAGACCTTGTTGATGAAATGGCTCCCCCCTTCACTAATCACAACTTTTGGCACACCAAACCTTGGGAAGATTATACTCTTGAACATCTTCACCACGACTTTAGAATCATTGGTAGGGCTTGCAATGGCTTCCACCCAGTTGGAGACATAATCAACAGCTACCAAGATGTATTGGTTTCCATAAGAAGATGGGAAACGTCCCATGAATCCTATGCCCCAAACATCAAACAACTCCACTTCTAAGATTGGGTTTTGGGGCATCTCATATCTCTTGCTTATGTTACCCTTCCTTTGACAAGGTTCACATCTGTTGATGAACTCATGAGTGTCCTTGAACAATGTAGGCCACCAAAATCCACTTCGAAGAACCTTTGTAGCTGTCTTGAATGTGGTGAAATGACCTCCATACTTAGACCCATGGCAATGAAAAATCACACTCTCAACCTCTTCTTGTGCCAAGCACCTTCTATAAATCCCATCAGCACATCTCTTGTAGAGATAGGGCTCATCCCAATAAATCCCATGTGACACATCTCTCATAAAAAATTTCTTGTGATAATTGTTGAGATGTGTTGGTTCTTCTTTGCACACCAAGTAGTTAACAAAATCAGCATACCAAGGCTCACCCTTGACCTATATACCTTGAGTCTCTTGAAGCATCTTCCCAACTCCATGTGCACTAGCAACAATCTTGATCATCATTAATTGCTCTTCCGGTAGAGCATCATTGAGTGGTAAAGCATCTTCAATCCTCATCTTGATAAATTATCGGTTACACCATTTTCCACACCCTTCTTGTCAACTATTTCCATGTCAAACTCTTGAAGAAGTAAGATCCATCTAAGGAGCCTTGTTTTTGTCTCCTTTTTGGCATAGATGTGGCGCAATGCAGCATGATCTGTGTACACTATCACTTTTGATCCCACCAAATAAGATCTGAATTTCCAAAAAGCAAACACCACCGCCAAGAGTTCCTTCTTCGTTGTTGCATACTTGGTTTGAGCATCATCAAGTGTCCTACTTACGTAGTATATCACATGAAGCTTCTTATCTTTCGCCATGTTGACCATTACATCTATCTTGGCTTTGTCCACTTCTATTCCTTCTTTAGAAATCTTATGACCCAACAAAATCCTTTGGTTGACCATGAAGTGACACTTTTCCCAATTAAGCACCAAGTGAGACTCTTCACATCTTTGTAAAACCTTGAAAATATTAGAAAGACATGCAGAAAAAGACACACCATACACAGAAAAGTCATCCATAAAAACTTCTACCATTTCATCAATAAGATCGGAGAAGATACTCATCATGCAACTTTGAAAGGTAGCTGGAGCATTACATAACCCGAATGGCATCCTTCGATATGCAAAGGTACCATAAGGGCATGTGAAAGTGGTCTTTTCTTGATCATTGGGATGAATGGGTATTTGAAATAACCCACTATACCCATCAAGGAAACAATAGAAAGGATGGTTAGCCAATCTCTCAAGCATTTGGTCAATAAAAGGAAGAGGGAAATGATCCTTTCTAGTAGAAGCATTAAGTTTTCGGTAATCAACACACATCTTATGGCCAGTTATGGTTCTAGTTGGTATTAATTCATCTTTTTCATTCCTAGTCACAGTGATTCCACCCTTCTTAGGGACCACATGCACCGGGGAGACCCAAGTGCTGTCACTAATAGGATAGATCACATTAGCTTCTCAAAGTTTCAAGATTTCCTTCTGCACTACTTCCTTAAGGTTTGGGTTTAATCTTCTTTGGTGTTCAATTTAGGAAACATTTTCATTTTCAAGGTGAATCCTATGAGTGCAAAGTATAGGAGATATGTCCTTGATATCACTCAAAGAGTAACCAATAGCTCTCCTATACTTTCTCAACTCATTAAGAAGAGAATTAAGCTCATCATCACTTAAGTTTTCATTAACAATAACGGGGTAAGAAGAGTTAGGGCGTAAGAAGGCATACCTTAGTCCAATGGGGAGCGGCTTGAGTTCCACCTTTGGAGCCTTGAGTTCACTCCAATCCTCATCAAGGTCCTTTCCCAAGTTGCCATGCTTAAACTCCTCTAAACTTTCCTCTTGTCCTTGACTTGAAACCTCAACCCTCAAAGACTCTTTATCTTGAGCAAACCCCACTTCACCCTCACATGACATCCTCACACTCTTATCAGCAAGAATTAGAGAGATCCCACATTTCTTGTACTTGGTGAAGCCTAGCTTCTTAGCTATTGAATAGGGCATTAGGTTGATGCTAGCCCCTAGATCACACAAGCAATTCTCAAAACCAAGAGGACCAAGGGCACATGGTATAGTGAAGGAACCGGGGTCTCCAAGCTTCTTTGGTATCACATTGCTTTGAATTATTGCACTACACTCTTGAGAAAGTAGCATAACTCCTTGGATATCGCTAGCTCTTTGTGCCACAGCATCTTTCAAAAACTTGGTGTATTGAGGGATCACCATGAAGGGATCCATCAAAGGCATCTTGAGCTCAATGTCTTTGATTTGTTTGTCAAACATGGCCTTGTATTTCTCCACCAACGTTTTCTGAAACCTCCCAGGGAAGGGAAATTTAGGCTTGTAAGGTCGGGGACAAATGTTGACTCCTTTTGGTGCACCTCCTCTTTTGGCTTCTCATTTACCACTCCCTTGCCTTTCCTTGCAATATACACATCATCAAAAGTTATAGCTTCTTGACCTTTTGTAAAGCTTTCCTCCCCATCTTGAAATTCAATCTCCTCATTGATGAGAGGACTCTCTCTTGTAGGCAACTCCTTTCCACTTCTTAAAGTGATGACATTGATGTATTCTTTGGGGTTTGCCTCACACTTTCCCGGTAGAGTGCCTTGAGAATTGGAGCTAGAAGCCTTGCCTTTCTCAAGTTGCTTGAACTTTTGTTGAAGACCTCCTATTTGAGTGGCAAGCTCATTAAGTGAAGAATCCATCCTTGTGTTAATCTCAGCAATCTTCTTACCCACATTAGCATCACTATGAGCTTGATCATGAAGTATTTGTTGAAGCATGAGCTGAATGTTGTCTTGTAGGGGACCTTGTGAAGCTTGATTAAAACCTAGTGGAGCATTGTACTTTTGACCAACATAGATACCTTGGTTTCCTCCTTGGTAGTTAGACCGTGGTGCATAACCTTTTTGTTGATTGTTGTAAGGCACAAAAGGTTTTCCTTGAGTAGCTTGTGGAGGGTAGACTTGGTCTTCGGTGTTGGCTACATTAGTACTTCTATAAGAGAGGTTGTTATTCCCCTTATAGTTGTTGTTGTAGTTGTTGTTGTAGCCTCCTTAGCCACCCATGAAATTTACCACTTCGTCACACTCTTGAGACTCAACTTGATCATCACAATCTTCTTGATTCTCTTCAACAAAATGTACATGCCTTTGATTGGAAGACATGAGCTTGTCCATCTTGTCATGTAGAGACATCATTTCTTTCTTGTGAGATTCATATTCACCTCCCCTTGGAGTTCTATCATAGTCTTCATTGTAATTACCATCACTCAAGGCAAGATTTTCTACAAGCTCCAAACCATCTTCTACTTCTTTTCCTAAGAAATTGCCATTACTTGCTGTATCAAGAAGCATTCTAATCTTTGGAAGAACCCCTCTATAGATGGTGCTTAGTAGAGACTCCTGTGTGAAGCCATGACGAGGGCATTGCATTGTGTAGCCATTGAACCTTTCTCATGCTTCATTAAAAGACACATTATTCTTTTGAGTGAAGCTTGAGATTTCATTCCTCAACTTGGAGGTACTTGAGTTGGAGGAGAACTTAGATAGGAAAGCCTTCTTGCATTCATCCCAAGAGGTGATGGTTCCATGAGGCAAGTTTTCTCCCATTGCCTTGCTCTATCCCCAAGAGAGAAGGAAAATAGCCTTAGTTTGAAAGCATCCTCACTCACGCCATTCATCTTGAACAATCCACAAACTCTATCAAAATTATCCAGGTGATCAAGTGCCTCCATTGGCAAACCATGGAACTTGTCTTGTTGGACCATGGAGATGAAGGCTGGCTTCACTTCAAAGGTATTGTTGTGAACCGGTGGAGGCTGAATACCATATCTATTTCGATGAATATTTGGAGCATCACCAGCCCCAATTGTTCTCCCTTGTCTTGGCGCATGCAAGATGTTTCCATTGCCCCTTTGTGCTTGCTCCATGTTTGGTGGTACAGCAGCTTGAGGAGGTTGTTCCCTTGAATGCTCTTCCATTCACAGCCTATCTAACCTTTCAGCTTCCCTTCTTGTAATCCTAGCAACCCTTTCCAACTGATCAATCTCTTGAAAACCTTGAAAGTTGTTGTCTCCTCCGGATCACAAATGCATTCAAGGTGAGCTGAAATCTAGAAAAGTAGATGGTCAATAAACACAAAAGAATAACTTAGTCTCAAACTAAACTCAAATCCTAGTGATCAAACAATCCCAATATGGAAACGCCGCCAAATTGAAACAAGTATTTTTACACTTGTTTGCAATTTCTCAAATGCTCATATCATTGCAATACTTGAGATATCAATCCATCTTGGGAGTTTGATGCAAAAAGAATACAAAGTTTGGTTTAAGCTAAGCCAAATTCGAAATTCAAGTGACAAAGAACTATTGAAAGCAAGATACTAGGTAAAAGAGATACTACAAGACTAATTATATGATTTAAAACCTTAATTATCACTAATCAAGCACTAATGAAGCGTTTAACTACTAATGAAGATTATTAAATTACTAAAAACGAAACCTAGGGTTGGAATCATTGATTTGGGTATCTAAACAAGCTATTTCTGTGCCTAGAACACTTATAAAGACTAATCCATGATGTGTGGTACTAATCCCTTACCTAATCACCTTAATGAACTAATGATGTGTTAGCATTAAAATGATTAGCAAGCATTAATCATAAGTCTTAATGGCATGATAAACACCCTAGGCAACTAATGTCTTAGGCTATGAATGTAAATCTCTTAGAAAGGTGGTTCAAGCATTTCATCTAACAGTTGGTGGGTGTATGAAATGCTTATGATCCAAATAGCAAAATATTAGCTATTTGGCATTAAGAACACCTTAATAAGAAGAGAGATGAAAGAATCTATCCTCGATTGCAAGATTGAACCATTAGAAAATCCTAAATATAACCCATCCCCAAGTTCCTAAGAAACTACTCTCTAATCATCATTAAGCCCATCAAATCCATGATTAGGGATAATCAAAACAAGATTAGAGAAGAGGTAATAAGAAATCCAAGAGAGACATTGTATTAAACTTCAAATATCTAAGGCAAATACAAGGTTTCTTCTCAAAGAGGATACAAGTTTAAGCTAAGACAATAGAGAATAAAAGTTAAGCATAAAATTAGGTCTTTTCAGTATTTATAGGGGATCCAGAAAAACTGAAGACACAAAGACTCCATTTGTTCATATCGACCAGCTTGGTTGATACGGTAAGTCGATACGAATCCCTGGAGTTTTGTCTCGGTGAAGCCTCGTCGATACGGGACGTCGATACAGTTTTAAATTTTTTGTCTTAAGCGCCCTTCTGTTTGTCTCGTCCAAGCCAGGTCGATACGCTTGGTCGAGACAAGCCCCTGGAGCTCTGTATCGACCAGGTTGGTCGATACACTACACCGATACGGTCCGAAGCTTCTCCTCTAGGTCTCTTCCTCCTCTTCAAGTGACTTCTTGCAATTCCCTTGCTATGCCATCCTTCTCCAACTCCATTCATGCCTCCATAGCATCCATATGACCTGATCAAGACTCCAAAAGTGCCAAAATATGCAAAGACTATGCAAGGACATCCTAGATTTCTAAATGAACATAATGCAATACATAGATGCTTAATTAGGCTCCTAAATGATATGAAACTTACACTAAATGGAAGGAAATATGATGCAAAATATAGACATATCAGCTACCTAAGTGATCAGACCCAAGAATATGTTCGCATCCTTGATTCTCACAAGATTTTCAAAGAGATCGACTGTGAGATCGAGCAGCTTACTCGATTTGAGGAACAGATCGACAGCCAGATCGACCATTCTACTCGATCCAAGAATGAGATCGACCTGTTTACTCGATCTCCTGCCTGATCTATTGGAGAACGACTAAGTGAATCGAGGGAGTCTACTCGATCCAACTCAGATCGAGTGGTAGATCGACCAATTCACTCGATCTCTGTGGGATAGACGTTTGAAGAGGGTAGCTTGGAGGCTCATGACTCGGGGTCTAAGGAAGCAAATGAGGACAGCAATCTCAACACAACCCAAGAGGAGGACTGGAGTGAGCTCCTAGCCCCAAAGGTGGACCTAAAGCAGCTACCAATTGGGCTAAGGTACGCTTTCTTAGGACCGAATGAGACTTACCCGGTCATTGTTAATGATAGTCTGAATGATGATGAGTTAGACTCACTCCTTAGGGAGTTCAGAAAGTATAGGAAGGCCATTGGGTACTCTCTCAGTGACATCAAAAGCCTTTCACCATTACTTTGTACTCATAGGATTCATTTAGATGATGAGAACACTTCTTCAATTGAACACCAAAGACGCTTGAACCCGAACTTGAAAGAAGTAGTTAAGAAAGAAATTCTAAAACTTTTAGAGGCCAACATGATATACCCCATAAGTGACAGCACGTGGATTTCACCGGTTCATGTCGTGCCTAAAAAGGGTGGTATCACGGTTATAAAAAATGAGAATGATGAACTAATACCTTCTAGGATCATCACAGGTCATAGGATGTGTAATGATTATCGAAAACTTAACAAGGCCACTAGGAAAGACCACTTCCCACTCCCATTCATTGACCAAATGCTAGAAAGATTAGCCAATCACCCCTATTACTGTTTTCTAGATGGTTATAGTGGCTTCTTTCAAATCCCCATCCACCCTAATGATCAAGAAAAGACAACCTTCACTTGTCCATATGGAACTTATGCATATAGGGGAATGCCTTTTGGTTTATGTAATGCTCCTGCCACATTTCAAAGATGCATGATGTCTATATTTTCTGACTTGATTGAGGAGATGGTTGAGGTATTCATGAATGATTTCTCCGTATATGGATCTTCCTTTGGTGTTTGTTTGTCTAATTTATGCAGGGTACTCAAGAGGTGTGAGGAGACCAATCTCGTGCACAATTGGGAGAAATGTCACTTCATGGTGAGAGAGGGGATTATCCTTGGTCACAAGATCTCAAGAAAGGGCATTGAAGTGGATAGAGCAAAGGTGGAAGTGATGGTAACTTTGGTGCCTCCGGTTAACGTGAAAGGGATAAGGAGTTTCTCGGGGAATGCTAGCTTCTACAGGAGATTTATCAAGGATTTCTCCAAGATAGCACGTCCACTCACAAGGCTACTATGCAAGGAAGCTGAGTTCAACTTTGATGAAGAATGCCACCAAGCGTTCAAAACCATCAAAGACCCGCTAGTAACCACACCAATAGTCCAAGCTCCGGATTGGGACTTCCCCTTTGAGATCATGTGCAACGCTAGTGACTACGCTGTAGTAGCTGTCTTGGGGCAGAGGAAAGACAAGAGGTTGCATGTTATCTACTATGCTAGTCGCACCTTGGACGATACACAAGTAAAATATGCAACCACCGAGAAGGAGCTCCTAGCGGTTGTCTTTGCATTTGAGAAGTTTCGGTCATACTTGGTGGGCTCTAAGGTGATTGTATACACTGATCATGCAGCACTGAGGTACATCTACTCCAAGAAGGACACCAAGCCGAGACTCCTCAGATGGATCCTTCTCTT
The DNA here is from genome assembly GCA_020283515.1 of Alliaria petiolata. Classification (NCBI taxonomy): domain Eukaryota; kingdom Viridiplantae; phylum Streptophyta; class Magnoliopsida; order Brassicales; family Brassicaceae; genus Alliaria; species Alliaria petiolata. Next base: position 30,382,949 of record JAHZTW010000003.1, read on the forward strand.
GCAAGAATTTGATATGGAGATCAAAGATAAGAAAGGCATAGAGAATTGTGTAGCGGATCATCTTTCTAGGATGAGGGTGGAAGAAATCTTACCTTTGTATGACTCACTCCCTGAAGAGCAACTTATGATGGTCATCACCGTGGTATGTGCAAGGCTAGAAGAGAAGCTTGAAGAAGTTTTGAGTCTAAGGGAAGAAGATCTCCCTTGGTATGGGGATATTGTTAACTTCTTAGCTTGTGGAGAAGAGCCTACTCATTTGGACCGGTACACAAAGAAGAAATTTATGAAGGATGTCTCACACTAATTTTGGGATGACCCTTACCTATACAAAAGGTGTGTGGACAGTATATACTGATATACTCATATATTTCGCATATTTTGCTTGCATTTAGAATACATTTTCATATTTATAACACTCATAATAGACTAATTTGCACCAATTGTCTCATTTTAGGTCCTTAGGCACTTTGCATTAGCATTTGCATGTTTTGTGCATATTTGCATCATATTCAGGTTGTTTTGGACACACTGGAGCTATGGAGGTTGCGTGGATCTGCTAAGGAGCAAAGGGGAGTCTATGGACGCTTAGGAGAGTTCAAGCATGTAGCAAAGTACGCGAGGATCGAGCTAGGCAGGTCGATCTAGACGGGATCGACCACAAGATCGAGTCACGAAGTCGTTCCAAGGAAATAGATCGAGTCCAGAGATCGACCGTGATGATCGAGCGCAAGCACGGACGCAATGGAAGAACGAGCGAAAAGATCGAGGGCACGACTCGATCGCTAAAGGATCGACAAGACGATCGATGGAAGCACTCGATCTACCCAACTAGATCGAGCCGGAGATCGAGCTAAGGAAGACGTTCCATGCGCAAGATCGAGAGAGAGATCGACAAAGCCTGGTCGATCTCGAGCCTTATCCGACAGCTTGCAAGATTTGGACGCTAGTGAGGGGACCATTACCCTTTTTGTATAAAAGGCCTTAGACCTATTTTTGGCCATCTATCACATCTTTATCTTTAGTTTTCGTTTTGCCTCTGTTCCTTTAAGGCAAGAACGCCATTTTTAATGTTTTGAAGCTTTTCATTTTGTAAAACTTTAATCTTTAGTTTTTAATCTAAGTACTTCTCTTAATCTTGCTTATCATTAGTTTCATTTCTGTGTAAACCCAAACCGAACATGTTGAATCTCTCAAAACCTGTGTTTATGAGTGATTCGAACATGAGGAGAGAGTAATCCTCCAAGGTTTCGCGGTTTGGGGTGATTAAGAGGGTTTAAGGGTTTAAAGCTTTGGTCTTTCTTGCTCTTAATCCATTATCTTCTTGGATTTGGGTTTTTAATGCCTAGAGGATCTTGAGAAAGACCTCTCTGTTTTCAGGAATCTCTTTGTCCTAGAAAGATTTAGGAGATTCCTTAAAACCAAATCCAAGATACTAATCTTTCCCTTCCCACACACCATGGATGTGAGGGGGATTAGTAAGGCCACTTTTTAGGATCTATGCTTCCTGTTCTTCTCTCTCTTTTTGCACCACGATCCATGGGTTAGGAGGATGGATTGAGGAAAGGCTTTACATCACAAACCATGGGTAAAACTAGCTCAAGCTTCCTAAGGCTTAGGAAAAGCACATAATTTGTAGATCTATGTTTCTAAGAACCAAAGTTTAAATCTTGAACCTCTTAAGCATGATCCCTAAACCGTGAATCCACCTTTATCATTTGAAAACATATAAAGCATCTTCCTTTAGTTTAAAGTTTCAATCTTTTAACTTAAAATCATCTAGTTGTTTATTTCTTACTTTAGAGTTTTATAAACTCATAGAATTGTTTTCTTGATCTTGCTAGTATTTTGTAAATTCCATATTATCATGTTTCGCACCCTGGTAGAATATAAGAATCAGTAGAGTTTTATTTCTAGTTTTTTAAATTAGTTTAGAGCTTTTAGCAATTTCCCTGTTTTATCCGTTTTAGATTTCTATTTCTTAAAATTAGTAGTCGCGCTTTTTAAATCCTTAGAAGTAGCTTTCTAGTGGTTTAACCCCTTGGTTGGGATTTTAAAATTGTTTTCCAGTCATTTTGATCATTGCAAGTATTTTATTTTCATTTGTTCACCAAATTATTCCGGATTTCACTTAGCTTTGCATATAGCTTTTGCATTCTTAGTACTCTTCAAAAACCCCAAGTTGGATTGACCCTTAAGTATTGCAATGACATGAGCATGCTAAGGTTTTGTTTAACACAGTAAAAACATGTTATCAAATGGCGCCGTTGCCATCTTGGGATTAAGTTTGAAGCTATTAAGATTTGGAGCTTAGTAGAGCCTAAGTCTTTACTTTTATTTTGAATACTAATTTATCTACCTTCCTGTTTGTGTTTTCAGGTACATGAATCTGAGATCTAGAGGTGACAACAACCTTTTACAGCCTCTAGATTGTATTCATCAACTTGGAAGTGCAAGACTAAGAAGGGAAAGAAATCAAGCAACTGAGTTTGAGCAAGTGGACCGAGCAGATATGGCCGATCAAGATAATGTTCAGCCTCAACATGGACCAGCTGGTGGGGGTAATGGAAATCTCAATCATCCTCCAAGCTTTCCAAGGATCATAGGTGCGGGTGATGCACCAAACACTCACCATAATCGTTTCGGCATCACCCCTCCTCCGGTGCAAAACAACAACTTCGAGATAAAGCCGAGCTTTATCTCCATGGTTCAGAACAGCAAGTTCCACGGTCTTGCATTGGAAGATCCACTAGAGCATTTGGATAACTTCGAACAAGTGTGTGGGATGATAAAAATCAATGGCATCTTTGAAGACAGCTTCAAGCTTCGGTTGTTCCCTTTCTCACTTGGGGACAAAGCAAGGCATTGGGAAAAGACTCTGCCTCAAGGGACTATAACCTCATGGGCTGATTGCAAGAAAGCATTTCTGTCCAAGTTCTTCTCAAGCACAAGGACAGCACGCCTACGAAGTGAAATCAGTGGCTTTGCTCAACGGCAGAATGAGTCATTTAGTGAAGCCATGGAGAGGTTCAAAGACTACACCATTGCTTGTCCTCATCATGGTTTCACCGAGGAGACACTTCTTAGCACTATCTACAGGGGAGCTTTGCCCAAGATCCGTCTACTACTTGATACTGCAAGCAAAGGAAACTTCCTTGGACAAGAAGTGACCGCGGGAATGGAGCTAATAGAGAACTTAGCATTGAGTGATGGCAGATACTCTGAGGACTATGACCGAACATCAAGAGATAATGAGCTGCAGTCGCACAAGAAAGAGCTGAAATCACTTCATGACAAGATTGACAAAATGATGCTTGCAACTCAAAATCAAGTCCATTTTGTAGAAGAAGCCGCGGAAGCATTTGGAGAAGGCTGTCAAGCTGACTTTGAGGAGGCGAATTGGGTAGACTACAACAAGCCACAAGGGTATAACCAGAGGTTTCAAGGCAACAATAATATGTCATACTGCAGCACAAATGTTGAGAACCCAAAGGATCAAGTCTACCCACCTCAACAAGCAAAACCCTTTGTTCCTTTCAACAAGGATGGGTTTCCTAAAAACAGTGGTTTTCAAGGGCAACATCAAGGCAACTTCCAAGGCCAACAACAGCAAGGCAACAAGGGATATCCACCTGGTTTTGTGCCTCAGCAACAACAAGTTCAAGCACCACTTCAGGATCCGGTTTTAGCTATGTTTTAACAACTTCTACAAGGACAATCCTCAATGCAAGCAAGCAACAATCAGAAGTTTGTGGACATCAACAACAGGCTTGACTCTTCTCTCAGTGAGGTCTCTACACAAATCTCCAACTTGAACAACAAGATGCGTCAGTTCGAAAAGGGAAAAGCAAGTTCAAGTAACCAAGGTAGCTTACCCGACAAGTGTGAGCAAAATCCGAAGGAATATGCTAATGCAATAACTTTGAGGAGTGGGAAACAGCTACAACCAAGGTCTACACTTGAAGACAATGAGGACATTGTAGTTCAAGAGGGAGAGAATGATCAAGAGATCATCTTTGACAATGTCTACATTGCAAGACCAAAGAAAGGGGGTGAAGCGGTTTTAGAGAGTAAAGTGGAAGAATCTAGCAAGGAGAAAGAAGCTTTCATTCCTCCACCATACAAATCCAAACTTCCTTTCCCAGGACGTTTCAAGAAACAATTGATTGAGAAGCAGAAAGCCTTGTTTGAGAAACACTTGAGGAATGTTGAGCTGAAGTTGCCATTGGTTGATTGTTTAGCAATGATGCCTAAATATGCAAAATTTTTGAAGGATACTCTCGCTAAGAAGGTTAAAGAAGGTGAAGGAGAAGTTATGGTACTTAGTCAAGAATGCAGCGCCATCATCCACAAAGAAATAGCCCCAAAGAAGCTGGGAGATCCGGGATCATTCACTATCCCATGTGCTCTAGGCCCTTTGAAGTTTAAAAACTGTTTGTGTGATCTTGGAGCAAGCATAAATCTTATGCCTCACTCCATAGCCAAGAAACTAGGCTTCACCAAGTTCAAGGAGTGCCGAATCTCACTGATTTTGGCAGACCGAAGTATAAGACTCCCAGTAGGCATGCTTGAAGACCTACCCGTGAGGATAAGCAATGTTAGTGTACCCACGGATTTTGTAGTTTTAGAGATGGACGAAGAACCCAAGGACCCACTAATCCTTGGAAGACCGTTTTTAGCAACTGCTGGAGCAATCATTGATGTGAAGAATGGCAAGATTTCTCTGCACCTTGGGAAGGACATCAAGCTGAAATCTTGAAAAAACCGACCATTGATGGGCAAGTTTTCTACATAGAAGCTTTAGATGCATTGGTTGATGAGTTGCTAGAAGAGTTGAGACAAGAGGACCATCTACAGCTGGCCTTGACAAAGGAATGTGGAGAGTGATCAGACTAGAGAGTATGCCCGTCTCCTTGACTCACGCAAGATTGTGGATGAAGATCAAAGCCTAGAGATCGACAGTGAGATCGACCAGATGACTCGTTCGGAGGGAACGATCAACAAGACAATCGACGAGAAAGACTCGATCTGCTCGGAGAACGACCAAGGGAATCGATCTCCCACTCGATCTGTTTCCGAACGACCAGCTGGATCGACAGAGGATACTCGATTTAGTCAGGATCGAGTGAACAATCGACTAGTAGACTCGATCTCTGCGGTAAAGGCGGTTGAAGAAGGTAGTTTGAAAGTGCATGACTCGGGATCAAGAAGTACAACTGAGGACAGCAACCTCTACACAAGTCAAGATGGAGACTGGAGCGAGCTACTAGCCCCAAAGGTGGACCTCAAACAGCTTCCAAATGGGCTAAGGTACGCTTTCTTAGGGACCAATGATACCTACCCGGTCATTGTAAATGAAAATCTAAGTGATGATGAGTTGGACTCACTCCTTAGGGAGTTGAGGAAGTATAGAAAGGCCATTGGGTACTCACTCAGTGACATCAAGGGCCTTTCACCAATGCTTTGTACTCACATGATTCACTTGGATAATGAAAACACTTCTTCAATTGAACATCAAAGGCGTTTGAACCCAAATTTGAAAGAGGTGGTCAAGAAAGAAATTTTAAAACTTTTGGAAGCTAACGTGATATACCCTATCAGTGACAGCACATGGGTCTCTCCAGTCCATGTGGTACCAAAGAAAGGGGGTATCACGGTTATAAGAAATGAGAAAGATGAGTTGATACCTTCTAGGACCATAACCGGTCATAGGATGTGTATCGACTATAGAAAACTTAACTTGGCCACCAGAAAAGACCACTTCCCTTGACCTTTCATTGACCAAATGTTAGAAAGATTAGCCAATGACCCATACTAGTGTTTTCTTGATGGCTATAGTGGTTTCTTTCAAATCCCAATTCACCCTAATGACCAAGAGAAAACCACATTCACATGCCCTTATGGTACCTTTGCATATCGAAGGATGCCATTTGGGTTATGTAATGCACCAGAAACCTTTCAAAGATGCATGATGTCTATTTTCTCTGATCTTATAGAGGAGATGGTTGAAGTTTTCATGGACGAGTTTTCCGTATATGGTGCTTCGTTTGGTGGCTGTTTGTCTAACCTTTGTAGGGTTCTCAAGAGGTGTGAGGAAACCAATCTTGTCCTCAACTGGGAGAAATGCCACTTCATGGTCAGAGAGGGGATTGTCCTTGGTCATAAGATATCAGAAAAGGGTATTAAAGTTGATAGAGCCAAGATTGAAGTAATGGTTAGCTGCGCACCTCCGGTGAATGTGAAAGGGATTAGAAGTTTCTTGGGGCATGCCGTTTTCTATAGGAGATTTATCAAGGATTTCTCCAAAATAGCACGTCCACTTACGAAGCTATTGTGCAAGGAAACCGAATTCATCTTTGATGAGGAATGTCTACAAGCATTTAAGACCATCAAGGAAGCCTTAGTCACCGCGCCTATAGTGCAAGCTCCGGATTGGGAATTACCCTTCGATATTATGTGTGATGCAAATGACTATGCCGTGGGAGCTATCTTAGGACAGAGGAAAGACAAGAAATTGCATGTCATCTATTATGCAAGTCGTACCTTGGATGACACGCAAGTGAAGTATGCAACCACCGAGAAAGAGCTTCTAGCCGTGGTCTTTGCTTTTGAAAAGTTTCGGTCTTACTTGGTGGGTTCTAAGGTCATAGTGTACACTGACCACGCTGCCCTGAGATACATATACTCCAAGAAAGACACCAAGCCTAGGCTACTTAGATGGATCCTTCTCTTACAAGAGTTCGATATGGAGATCAAAGATAAAAAGGGTATAGAGAACGGTGTAGCGGACCATCTATCAAGGATGAGGATTGATGAAAACTTGCCTATGGATGACTCTCTCCCCGAGGAACAGTTGATGGTGGTTAACACCGTAGTATGTGCTAAGCTAGAGGAGGAGTTTGAGAAGTCTTGAGTCTCGAGGAAGAATTGCCATGGTATGCGGATATTGTAAATTATTTAGCATGTGGAGAAGAGCCTTCTCACCTGGATCATTACCATAGAAAGAAGTTCATGAGGGATGTTTCTCACTACTTTTGGGATAACCCTTACCTATACAAGAGGTGTGGAGACAGCATTTACCGAAGGTGTGTAACCAAGGAAGAGGCGAGAGACATACTTCTTCATTGCCACGGTATGACATATGGAGGGCACTTTGCTAGTTTCAAAACGGCTACTAAGGTTCTCCAAGCCGGATTTTGGTGGCCAACACTATTCAGAGACGCACATGAGTTCATCAAGTCATGTGAGGCGTGCCAAAAGTCCGGGAACATCACCAAGAGAAACGAGATGCCACAAGTGCCTATCTTTGAAGTGGAGGTGTTTGACGCTTGGGGAATTGGCTTTATGGGTCCGTTTCCATCCTCATACGGCAATAAGTATATTCTCGTGGCAGTAGACTATGTGTCTAAATGGGTTGAAGCCATAGCATCACCAACTAATGATTCAAGAGTGGTGATCAAGCTCTTCAAGACAATCATTTTCCCAAGGTTTGGAGTCCCCAAGATTGTGATTAGCGACGGGGGAAGCCACTTCATCAACAAGGTTTTTGAGGGCCTATTGAGAAAGCATGGAGTTAAGCACAAGGTTGCCATGCCATATCACCCTCAAACAAGTGGACAAGTGGAGGTTTCAAATCGGCAGATCAAGACCATCTTGGAAAGGACAGCGGGTGTTACTAGGAAGGATTGGTCAAACAAACTTGATGATGCTCTTTGGGCATATAGGACAGCCTTCAAAACACCAATAGGAACGACGCCTTTCAACCTCCTATATGGCAAGTCTTGCCATCTCCTTGTGGAGCTAGAGCACAAAGCTCTTTGGGCCGTGAAGCAGTTAAACTTTACTCTCAAGACAGCCCAAGAAAAAAGGCTTGTGCAACTTAATGAGCTTGATGAGTTGAGGATGGATGCTTATAAAAGCGCCAAGATATAGAAGGAGAGGACTAAAGCCTTTCATGACAAAAATCTAGTGCTCAAGGAGCTGAAAGTGGGAAGTCTGGTTCTGCTCTACAACTCACGTTTGAAGTTGTTCCCCGGGAAGCTCAAGTCTAGGTGATGCGGTCCATTCGAGATTAAGAAAGTATTACCGTACGGGGCAGTGACTTTGATTGGCACGGGAGGAGAGAGTTTTACCGTGAACGGGCACAGGGTTAAACCTTACAAGGCAAGTGACTGCGGCAAGGAAAGCACCACACTGCTTCTACAAGATCCCCCGCTCGCCTAAACCAAATAAAGTCAAGCTAAACGACGTTAAACAAAAGCGCACTTGTGAGGCATTCGCATGTTTATCATTGTACATAATTTTGGTTTAATTCTGTTTCAATTTAATGCTTTACAAGTTTAAGTGTATAGGTACAAGGAGGATGGAACCGAGTAGCAAGTTCTTGTAATTAATAAAAGAGAAAATAGGCAGAAGATCGAGTGCACGATCGACCACTGCTGACTCGATCTTTACTAGATCGATCAAGCAAATGGGATCAAGTCACTCGATCCTTCACGGATCGAATATGACGATCGAGTGAATCAGTCAATTGTGAGGGGATGACCCACCCATGCGTGTAAATTGCATTACAAACGGGGTGTGGATCGACTAGGTTCACTCGATCTGGATAAAACGATCGATGTCCAGATCGATCATGTCACTCGATCTTCGCCGAAATGACCTCGCGATCGACTTGGGAGCTCGATCTAAAACGGCGAAATCCCGCCACGCGGGATCACGAATCAAGAAAGCCAATCGATCTAAGGCTCGATCTGATTCGGATCGAGCAACCGATCGATCAGACCACGTACTCGCGGGCCAAATAGGCATGAGATCGAGGTCAAGATCGACCAATTTGACTCGATCTCATGCCAAGGTGAGATTTCGAATTTCCCTCTCTTTCTCTTTCCCTCCCCTTTTGAATTTGAATTCTGGTCAAGGCTGACACTTTGACCTTTGTATCTGTGCTTTGACTACGATTTTCAATAACTCTTGCATGCATAGATCCTATATTTCTCTCTTTATAAAAACATTGCCCCATACTCTCATTTACTTGCATCAAAACTAAATTTTAAAAAGAGAGAGAGTGTGAGTTTCAATTTTTAAGGGCAAGAAAATTCTAGGTTCTTTCTTATTCCAAAGGTATTTTGAATTTTTGAATTTCCTTTCCAAAGGATTATTTGATTTGGGATTTTGCCTTTAATTTTTAGAAATCGCCTAAGATTTGAGAAATATTCTGAGATCTTCCAAATTATTGTAAGCTCTCTCATTCTTCTTGCAAGCTCTTTCATTTCAGGTACAATGGCAACAAGGTTTGGATACTCACCACAAGCTGGGCTGATCGTATGGACTAAAGAGGACAAAAGGACACGCATGAGACTCAAGAATAGGAGCATCGAGCCTACAAGGTTTGCGAGCAGAGCCTTCTTGGAAGAGATCTGGCTACTTGGTTCTTTTGATGAACTGCTCGGCAACATGAAGCTCGGCGTGCTAGCAACCTTGGATTGTCCAACTTACCCGGAAGTGACGTTGCACTTCATATCCATATTGGAATTCTCCTACGACAATCCAAGAGCACCAACACCATCAACCGGACGCATGACATTCAAGATCCGGGGGAATGTGTTCAACCTGACCACGGATGACATATGTGAGGCATATCAGTTCAATGCCGAAGCTCCTTTGGCTGAGTTCCTGCAGTTTGAGTCGGCAAGCTCGCTGTGGGACTTAATTGGTGAAGGCACTTTCGAGAGCAATGAGTCCAAGATTGAAGAGGTTAGGAATCCCTTGCTGCGGTACACGTTGCAACTCCTCACTAACACCATTGAGGGGAAGACATCAGATTCAACCATAGGAGGGAATGAGTTGAGCTTTCTATTCGAAGGCTTGAAGGAGATTTTGTGGGATGAGGGTTGGCTCACGGCTAATGAGGAAGACCCGGTGGATGACAACTTTGGGGAAGAGGTCAACTACGGATGCATCCTAGCTACTGCCTTGGTCAATTACAAGAGGATGATCCGTAGGTCGACGACACGCCCTATCTCAATAGGAGGGTTTCTAACTCCCCTCTTTGAGAAAGCGGGAGTTGACCTCACATTCTTCCAAGCATGCACGGAGAGAGCCTACATGGACCAGGACTACATGATCGCAAAAGGTTTATTTGGACCTCCACCAGCTCCCAACAAATTTGCTTATTACTTCAAGAATAAGCAAAACGAGCAAAAGGCTTACATCCTTCCAAGAGCCCACGATATGCTAATCAATTGCCTTGAAGGACTCGAGTTCCTCCCACCGGATGATGAGTGCTACATGGCGTTTGGAAGCACAGCAACAATCCCCATCTTCATAGACTCCTCCTCACCAACCTCCTCCTCCACTTCGCAGGATTGAGGTACCAAAACACAAACCCATTGTACAGACCACGCATCTGTTTTTATTTTCAGTTTTAGCTTTGTGTTTTTAGCTCTCTCTTGGACTTGTGTGACACCGAGACGTTGTCATTCAAGTTTGGGGGAGAGCATGCTTTGACATGTTTTATTTGAATCTTATTTTGTTTTTGCATCCTTGAGTCTCATCTAAGTGCATAGAAAAATACAAAAAAATCAGAAATTTTTTCTAAAATTTCAAAACAAATTCATATAGCTTGCATTTGCATTTTAAAATATTTTAGGATTGAGTCTAGAATTTTTAATCATTTAGAATTGCATTCATATGCATTGGGAGCAATGATGAGCTAATCCAAGTAGGTTGTTAATTTTTGTGATCAATTCAACACCCTAGTTAGTAGTTCTCTAATGCTTGTGAATCATTTTAAAAGTAAGGAAGAACCATGCTTTGACCACCTCATTTGTCACTAGTTTTTGGTTGAAATCGGTCTTGAAATTGATAACCAACTCTACTCACTTAAACCGAATTTGGACATTTAATTATCATGCTTGCATTGAAAGTAATCTCATGGATCAAAATACTTGAGCTTTCTTATCCACTTTGCCACCCTTTTTCTAGCTCAAGTAGCACCCCTACCATATCCAATCTCCTTTGAAGCCAACTGTTTGTGTGCAATTGTGAGGCCCTATTTCGATTGAACCTAGCATAAAGTGTTAGGTTTGGGACGACAAGTATAGGTTTTCATGTAGATTCTAGCCTTGCATTTGGGGCTAGCTTTAGGCTTAGGATTTGGGGGTTTGACCGTGGTATTATATGATGTTTGGTGGAAAAGTGTGAAAAGAAAGAAATAATGAAAGAAGGGTCTTGGAGGAGAAATAAGGGGAAGAATGGTTTGAAATGGAGAGTCTTGGATTTTAAAAGTAATAGCTCTAAGTAAATAAAGAAAATCTCCTAGGTGGTCTTAAGAAAGCAAAAGAGTCGAAAAGGGCCAAAGAAAGAAAAATAAAATATATAAGGCTGCCTAAAGATCAAAGAAGAGCTAAGTTAATAGAATAGACTACTCCATTCACCGAAATTAATAAGGTTGAAGAAGTTCCCCCTTAGTGGTTTAAAAAGAAGAAATGAGGTTGAAATTCAAAGGGTTTAGCAAGGCACAAAAAGCCTTGAGGAAAGGGTAGATCCTAGAGGGTTGAGTGAGCTAAAAAATGAATGAGAGGGGCATAGGAACATTGATAGCATTTCGGGTAGATGAAAATCTTTGCTTGTATGCATCACTTGTTTCTTAACTTTACCATTATGCATGTGGTTCAATCTTTCTTGAGTGCTACCCCTACTTAAATGCGAAACCGGATGAGTTGAGATCATTTTTATCTCAAAAGCCCAGTCACTTAAGCCAAATGAATTTACTTTCCTTGCAATATCATGATTCACGGTTTTATACTTAATGAATGTTAAAGAGTTGGTTTGATAGGGAGGCTTGTTTTGATTGAACTCTAGGTACATTTGAATGTTGAGATGGGTATGGCTAACTCTTTTGGAGTAGAATAGGTTCACCTGCATTTTAGAATTAAGAACTAGGATGTTGAGTTGATCATTATTGTTGCCAACCGTGGATATTGAGCTCCCACTTTCAAACCTCTCTCCCTTGCTTGATTTTTGTTTGCTTGGGGGCAAGCGAAAGGCAAGTTTTGGGGAGTTGATATACTCATATATTTCGCATATTTTGCTTGCATTTAAAATACATTTTCATATTTATAACACTCATAATAGACTAGTTTGCACCAATTGTCTCATTTTAGGTCCTTAGGCACTTTGCATTAGTATTTGCATGTTTCGTGCATATTTGCATCATATTCAGGTTGTTTTGGACACATTGGAGCTATGGAGGTTGCGTGGATCTGCTAAGGAGCAAAGGGGAGTCTATGGACGCTTAGGAGAGTTCGAGCATGTAGCAAAGTACGCGAGGATCGAGCTGGGGATCGAGCTAGGCAGGTCGATCTAGACGGGATCGACCACAAGATCGAGTCACGAAGTCGTTCCAAGGAAATAGATCGAGTCCAGAGATCGACCGTGTTGATCGAGTGCAAACACGGACGCAATGGAAGAACGAGCAAAGAGATCGAGAGCACGACTCGATAGCTAAAGGATCAACAAGACGATCGATGGAAGCACTCGATCTACCCAACTAGATCGAGCCGGAGATCGAGCTAAGGAAGACGTTCCGTGCGCAAGATCGAGAGAGAGATCGACGAAGCCTGGTCGATCTCGAGCCTTATCCGACAGCTTGCAAGAATTTGGATTTTAGTGAGGGGACCATTACCCTTTTTGTATAAAAGGCCTTAGACCTATTTTTGGCCATCTATCACATCTTTATCTTTAGTTTTCGTTTTGCCTCTGTTCCTTTAAGGCAAGAACGCCATTTTTATGTTTTGAAGCTTTTCATTTTGTAAAACCTTAATCTTTAGCTTTTAATCTAAGTACTTCTCTTAATCTTGCTTATCATTAGTTTCATTTCTGTTTAAACCCAAACCGAGCATGTTGAATCTCTCAAAACCTGTGTTTATGAGTGATTCGAACATGAGGAGAGAGTAATCCTCCAAGGTTTTGCGGTTTGGGGTGATTAAGAGGGTTTAAGGGTTTAAAGCTTTGGTCTTTCTTGCTCTTAATCCATTCTCTTCTTGGATTTGGGTTTTTAATGCCTAGAGGATCTTGAGAAAGACCTCTCTGTTTTCAGGAATCTCTTTGTCCTAGAAAGATTTAAGAGATTCCTTAAAACCAAATCCAAGATACTAATCTTTCCCTTCCCACACGCCATGGATGTGAGGGGGATTAGTAAGGCCACTTTTTAGGATCTATGCTTCCTGTTCTTCTCTCTGTTTTTCCACCACGATCCATGGGTTAGGAGGATGGATTGAGGAAAGGCTTTACACCACAAACCATGGGTAAAGCTAGCTCAAGCTTCCTAAGGCTTAGGGAAAGCACATAATGTGTAGATCTATGTTTCTAAGAACCAAAGTTTAAATCTTGAACCTCTTAAGCATGATCCCCAAACCGTGAATCCATCTTTAGCATTTGAAAACATTAAAAGCATCTTCCTTTAGTTTAAAGTTTCAATCTTTTAGCTTAAAATCATCTAGTTGTTTATTTCTTGATTTAGAGTTTTATAAATTCATAGAATTGTTTTCTTGGTCTTGCTAGTATTTTATAAATTCCATATTATCATGTTTCGCACCCTGGTAGAATATAAGAGTCAGTAGAATTTTATTTCTAGTTTTTAAAATTAGTTTTAAATTTCTAGCAATTTTTCTGTTTTGTCCGGTTTTAAATCCTTAGAAGTAGCCTTCTAGTAGCTTAATCCCTTGGTCGGGATTTTAAAATTGTTTTCCAGTCATTTTAATCATTGCAAGTAATTTATTTTCATTTGTTCACCAAATTATTCCGGAATTCACTTAGCTTTGCATATAGCTTTTGCATTCTTAGTACTCTTCAAAAACCCCAAGTTGGATTGACCCTTAAGTATTGCAATGACATGAGCATGCTAAGGTTTTGTTTAACACAGCAAAAACATGTTATCATATACCGAAGGTGTGTCACAAGAGAAGAGGCGACAGACATACTTCTACATTGGTACGGTATGACGTATGGGGGTCATTTTGCGAGTTTCAAGACAGCTACAAAGGTTATCCAAGCTGGGTTTTGGTGGCCTACACTCTTCAAAGATGCATATGAGTTCATCAAGTCATGTGAAGCATGCCAAAGAGCCGGGAACATCACCAAAAGAAACGAAATGTCACAAGTGCCAATCTTTGAAGTAGAAGTTTTTGACGTGTGGGAAATCGATTTTATGGGTCCATTTCCATCATCATACGACAACAAGTACATTCTTGTGGCAGTAGACTATGTGTATAAGTGGGTGGAAGCCATAGCCTCACTAACAAACGATTCAAAGGTGGTAGTTAAACTCTTCAAGACAATCATCTTCCCAAGATTTGGAGTCCCTAAAGTGGTGATTAGTGATGGGGGGAGCCACTTTATCAACAAGATCTTTGAAAGTCTCTTGAGAAAACATGGTGTTAAGCACAAGGTAGCCACGCCCTATCATTCTCAAACATGTGGCCAAGTGGAGGTTTCAAATAGACAAATCAAGACTATACTAGAGAGGACCTTGGGAGTCACTAGAAAGGATTGGTCTAGCAAGCTTGATGACGCTCTTTGGGGGTATAGAACAGCCTACAAAACTCCCATTGGAACCAAGCATTTTAACCTCCTCTATGGCAAGTCTTGTCACCTTCTTCTGGAATTAGAGCACAAAGCTCTTTGAGCTGTGAAGCAACTGAACTACAATCTCAAGACGGTCCAAGAGAAAAGGTTAGTGCAACTTCAAGAGCTTGATGAGATAAGGATGGATGCCTATGAGAGCGCCAAGATTTACAAGGAAAAGACCAAAGCCTTTCATGACAAGAAGCTAGTGCACAAGGAGCTCAAAGAGGGAAGCATGGTTCTACTCTATAACTCAAGATTGAGGCTGTTTCCCGGGAAGCTCATGTCGAGGTTGTCCGGGCCGTATGAGATTAGAGAATTACAACCATATGGAGCTATAACTTTGGTTGGGAAGAATGGATAAAATTTCACAGTGAATGGGTATAGAGTCAAGCCATACATGGCGAGTGACTGCGGCAAGGAGAGCACCACATAGCCTCTCCAAGACCCCTGATAAGATGCATATTTTACCCGTTTTTACTATCATAAGTGAGTGCTTTAATAAGCATTTCACTAAGGTTTTGATGCATAAACACTAGATTTCGAGTATTTGGTTGTTCAAGACTCTTTTCAGGTAAACTTAGCAAAAGACGCATATTTTGGAGAAAAATGGACAATTCCGGAAACAGTGCTCAAGGATAGAAGTTCGATATCAAACGAAGGCCTTTCCACCACGAGATCAAGCTCATATTTGGAGACAAGGAAGCCTTATCATCTGTCTTTCACCACGAAGTAATTTGAGGACAATCCCACGGTTGCATCTCAAGTTATGGAAGAAGCAAGAAGGCCCGTCAAGCACCCGGAAGGACGAGCTGGCCGCGCCACGACCGACCCAGACGACCAGTGGCCGCGCCACGGCCGGTCGCTCGAGCGGCCACGCCATTCGCATTTCCCGAGCCCATTTGAAGCCCAACTTGAACCCGCAGCCGTCTTATGCAAGCCAAGACCTAATCCACGACCTAGGACACTTGAAGACCTATATATACTCGTTGTTTAGGGTTTTTTCTAGGAGAGCAACTTATCACGAAATACTCTAAGTCATAGATTTCTTTTGGTGGCCGCGAGTCTCTGATTCGCGGTTTGCCTTTGTTCTTCAAGGGAGATTGATTTATTCTTGAACCCTTTTTGTTTCTCATCGATTTATACAAGTTATGCATTCATCAATCACGTTTTCTGTCTCTACTTTCATGTCTGAGTAGTTTACTTTCGTTGGGTGTTCTTTAAGGGGATCTATGGGGAATTTCATTAACTGTTGTTGAACCGATTGTTTAGGCCGTAGACTAGGATTTTCTGTCTCACTTTATTCGTTCTTATTGCATGAGTCTAGCGTCATGAACTATATTCTGATCGCAGGATCTTGAGAGCGACCAACGTCCTGAATCTCAGATCTAGACCAAAATAGGGTAGAGAGCATCCTTTAAAAGATGTCTGAATGTTTATCGTCCCGATCTTATTGCGTGATCGTCTAGGACGCAGGATATGAGAATATACCTGCGGACTAGAAGTTCGCAGATCGACCTCGCTTGATTAAGTTAGGTTGTTAAAACCATGAATCAGTTTGGGGAAAATCGCCTAGTCTCGTTTGCTTAGCTTCTGCGTGTTTGATTCCTAGTTAGAACCCCATAGATTTCCCGAGAAGATTCCCAACGTGTCGCACCCCATCTGCTTTTCAATCGAGATTTACACACTTCAATATTTACTCTTTCTGCACTGCTTTTTAATCGAGATTTACGCACTTCCATACTTACTTTTCCTGCACTGCTTGCTTTGATTCCCGTTTGATATAGAGTTGATTGACAACCAGCTCTATATAACCCTGCTTTTTGTTTTCTGCATTCAGTAGCTACTGAAACCGTGACACAATCCTACAAACCCCCAATTCTCTGCGTCTTTGGTTGTCCTGATGCTTCTTTTTTGCAGTTGACCTCCTCCCTGTGGATCGATACCCTAAGTACTACAACGCACGTTGTGCACTTGCAGCTTAGGGTCCTACAAATTCAAATCTCGACGAGTCCCCAAAGAAATCCTCCAATCTCGGACGACTGTTTAGACCCCACCAAGCTTTTGACGTCGTTGCCGGGGAGGTTGCGTTTCGCTGTCCAAAGCAAAGGTCAGGATCACAACTCAAATATATTCTTTTTCTCTAACTTTTAGATTTCTTTCTATGAGTTTCAGAAACCCTAAAACAGTGGAGGATCCCACGAACCAAGAAAAACACGAGCCCGGACCCCCAGAAGTTGATATCGCCCCCGAAGCTCGCGTCCCACGCGACCCGCGACTTGCTGGCCAAAGAAAAGACCCGAGGGTCGATAACCTGGACGCAGAGGTCGAGCAAACCCGCCAGCTTGATGAACTCATAGACTTGATCAATGATATGGTAGTGTATCAAGCGGGCTGCACCGAATCTGTCTATGGGCGTATAGACGAAATTCAAGCCGAACTTCTCGCCAAGATGGAAGCTCTGTCTAGGGAGGGGAAGCTGCATAAGGAGCATGCAGCCAGCAACGCAGTCCAGCTGAAGAAGATCTCCGATGCACTCGAATATCGCAGACCTATCCTCGAGCAAAGCATGGAAGACATCCGCGCCTTAAATGAAAAACTTGAAGAGACGAATGACTCTATCCATGTCAGTAGAGATCGAGCCGAAGCTGACATCCTTCAATTAATAGAAGACCAAAGACGATCTGAGGACAAAGCAGAGGAGACCGACGATAGGCTCGAAAGCATCTTCAACTGCCTGAAAAGGAAGACGGCGGAAATAAAGATGCTGACCAAGGAACAACAGAGAATTGGCGAGGCAGTCTCTGCGATGAACATTGGCAGAACCAGGGAAATAACTCAGTAAGGCACACCGAACCGGAGGCCGAACCCAGCCCCGTTTGCACCATGCAACGCAGTCGAACCCATCGCTGAAACAAGGTTCTCGAGCCCTGAAACGAGCTTCACTGCTCGAGTGATTCAAACCACGAGTTCGAAGAGACATATTCGACCGGGCCGTCGAGGTATTCGTCTCAAGAACATCTCGAGGAAGAGACCTCCTTCCGATCGACTGGTGGGGACAATGTCAGCCACGCAAGACCAATCGCAACGCACATTCGAAGGGAGAAGCTTATGGAGTTCTATGCGAAAGTAAAAAAACTCCCTGCGGAAACGTTGTTCGAGGAAGCCTGGAAAGATCAGGGCTTGGCAGACTTCTTTCAGGATAGCTTGAAAAACAAGATCGATATTGAAGTCTACTTTAATCAAGCGAGACATTCAGCCGCCAAGGACGTTATCAGAATGCCTCCAACGAAGAAGTATGAGTGGCACCAGAGCCGAATCGAGCCGTTGCCACTCGAAGAATTCAACAAGGTGGTACGAGAACTCCCTCCTGAGACGGATTTCGTGGAAGCCTGGAGAGATCACCTGATCGGACATTTCTTATGCGAAAGCAGGGAGACAGTGTCTGACATCCGAAACCTTTTCAATCTCGCCAGAACCGGAAGCCAAATTAGAAACCTACACAAGATCCAAGGCCACAAACAGTACCTCACAACTTGCAGCATCCGAGGTGACACTTTCAGCAATGCCTTATGCGATTCAGGATCATGCATAAACATTATGCCGGCCAGTGTAGCGCGGAAACTCGGCGTGAAATGTGTTTTCCCAACCGAGGTCAAGATTGGATTGGCAGACCAATCCTTTACAACCCCGAGAGGAGTCATTTATGATCTCCCGGTCATCGTTGGCAATTCTAGAACCCTGGTAGACTTCTACATAGTCAAAACTCGCCAAGAAGAAGCTGCACCTCTCATCTTGGGATGGCCTTTCTTAGCCACTGCAAGAGCCATCATGGATTGGCCACTGCAGGAGCCATCATGGATTGGCCACTGCAGGAGCCATCATGGATTGGCCAAACAGGCGAGTTTCGTTCGCCAACATTGACGGAAAGAAGTTTTATCCCGCGGTACCTTACACCATGGAGAAACATCTTCTTGAGAAGGATGAAGATGCTATCATGGAGATACTTGAGGAGCCCTTATCAGGAGAGGTCGCGCAGAGGGAAAAGAGACCTTGCCTAAGGTCGAACTCCACCCCCAACTAAGCTCCCAAACTACCAAAGTCTAGCTAAAAGACTTTAAACAAGAGCGGCTCAATGGGAGACAACCCATTTTAGGTATTCTCTTTCTCATCTCTTTAACCATACTAATCTTTAGTTTTGGTTTCTTCTTAGTTTACAACATTTACATAAACCCCAAAAGCACAAAAAAATTAGAAAAATCATAAAAGACCAAAAACATGAAGAAGGAGAGCCGAAGAACACTCACCGGGCGACAAACTGCCCGTGGGCCGGCCAGAAGGAGCTTGGCCGCGCCACGAGCCAACGATGGCACGGAGAGAACGCGATAACCCGTCGCGCGGCCGGCTGTCCTCTGCGGACTTTTCCATCCGAACCTCACCAACCGGAGTACCTGTTATTCTCAACAAAGGCGAGCCAATCACCACCACCAAATGCCTACCACCATCCAAAGCAAGGAAGCTCAACTGCGCAATACATTTCCTTTCGAGCTAAGTTTTCGATTTCTTTTGTTCAATTAAATCGATTCTAAGCAAGGACATAAGGAGAATTATCAAGTCCTTAGCTCACTCATACCACACGCCCATCCACCCATACCAAACCCAACGCCATTTTCAAGTAAGTCTTCACAAGCTTGTACTTGAATTTACCTATCTTTTTCACCTCAACTCGATAAAAACAAACTGGGGACAATTTGATTTAAGTCTGGGGAGGTTTCTTATATTACTAACTATACTTTTATTTGATGAGTCTTATGCATTCTTACATCATTTATCGAGTCGTTTTATAGAGTCAAAACTTTTTTTTCTTTTAGTCGGAAACTATGAACTTTGCTAGGTACAAGTCATTTCGAAACAAGGAACCTTAATGACCATTCTCACGGTTTTAGAAGCAAGCTTTACTAAGTTGAACACTGCGAGTGGATCGTTCCAACGGAGAAATTTCTAATCTCTAGAGTACTCGAAGAATCTTACGTTGACTCCGCACCTAATGAATCAAAACTTCTCGTCAAGGGGGCTTGAGGTACTTCGAACTTTGCTCCTCTTTTAAACTCTAGCATGACTAAGTAGATGCAATGCAACCTCTCCTTGATCTTCCCTTGTTATAGAAAAGAAAAAAAATATAGAAAGAAATGCCTTAGTTTGAGGATGGCAACTCGAGTTCCACAAAGGACGATGACGGTTCGCAGACATCATGAAAGCTTCGAAGAAGTGATTATTCTCAAGCTAAGAAGAAAAAAAATATATAAAAAAAAAATGGAATAAGAAAGTCGATAGAAAAAATAAAATGATACCCTAGAAAAGTAGGGAGAAATCGACTAAGGGAAGAGAAAATAGGAGAGTTGTGTCTGAAATGTCTTTGTCTAGATGTTTGGAAGAGAAGAGTATAATGTCTCGTCGGCCAATACTCCCTCGATAGAGACCGCACGCCTAAATGAATACCGCATGCCTAAATGAATAAAGGCGTCAACAAGAAAAAGCTCGAAATACTCAAAGGGACCATGAAGAGTATCCGGGAAGGCTGAAAAGCTCAAGGTAACTAGACCCAAACGCCTTGAAGCTGAATTCCGAGTTACGTGGCTCAAACAGGTCGATTGCTAGACTTGATGAGTTCCCAAGTATTGGTGAGTTTCCACGTTTTCAAACCTCTTTTCCTTACTTGGATTTCTGTTTTGTTTGAGGACAAACAAAGTTTAAGTCTGGGGGAGTTGATAACATGCCTATTTTACCCATTTTTACTATCATAAGTGAGTGCTTTAATAAGCATTTCACTAAGGTTTTGATGCATAAACACTATATTTTGGAGCAAAATGGACAATTCCGAAAACAGTTCTCAAGGACAGAAGTTCGACATCAAACGAAGGCCTTTCTACCACGAGATCAAGCTCATATTTGGAGACAAGGAAACCTTATCAGCTGTCTTTCACCACGAAGTGATTTGAGGACAATCCCACGGTTGGATCTCAAGTTATGGAAGAAGCAAGAAGGCCCGTCAAGCACCCGGAAGGACGAGCTGGCCGTGCCACGACCGACCCAGACGACCAGTGGCCGCGCCACGGCCGGTTGCTCGAGCGGCCACGCCATTCGCATTTCCCGAGCCCATTTGAAGCCCAACTTGAACCCGCAGCCGTCTTATGCAAGCCAAGACCTAATCCACGACCTAGGACACTTGAAGACCTATATATACTCGTTGTTTAGGGTTTTTTCTAGGAGAGACCCTTATCACGAAATACTCTAAGTCATAGATTTTTTTTGGTGGCCGCGAGTCTCTGATTCGCGGTTTGCCTTTGTTCTTCAAGGGAGATTGATTTATTCTTGAACCCTTTTTGTTTCTCATCGATTTATATAAGTTATGCATTCATCAATCACTTTTTCTGTCTCTACTTTCATGTCTGAGTAGTTTACTTTCGTTGGGTGTTCTTTAAGGGGATCTATGGGGAATTTCATTAACTGTTGTTGAACCGATTGTTTAGGCCGTAGACTAGGATTTTCTGTCTCACCTTATTCGTTCTTATTGCATGAGTCTAGCGTCATGAACTATATTCTGATCGCAGGGTCTTGAGAGCGACGAATGTCCTGAATCTCAGATCTAGACCAAAATAGGGTAGAGAGCATCCTTTAAAAGATGTCTGAATGTTTATTGTCCCGATCCTATTGCGTGTTCGTCTAGGACGCAGGATATGAAAGTATACCTGTGGAATGGAAGTTCGCAGATCGACCTAGTTTGATAAAGTTAGGTTGTTAAAACCAGTGAATCAGTTTGGGGAAAATCGCCTAGTCTCGCTTGCTTAACTTTTGTGTGTTTGATTTCTAGTTAGAACCCCATAGATTTCCCGAGAAGATTCCCAACGTGTCGCACCCCATCTGCTTTTCAAACGAGATTTACGCACTTCAATATTTACTCTTTCTGCACTTCATTTTAATCGAGATTTACGCACTTCAATATTTACTCTTCCTGCACTGCTTGCTTTGATTCCCGTTTGATATAGAGTTGATTGACAAGCAGCTCTATATAACCCTGCTTTTCGTTTTCTGCATTCAATAGCTACTTAAACCGTGACACAATCCTACAAACCCCCAATTCTCTGCGTCTTTGGTTGCCCTGATCCTTCTGTTTTGCAGTTGACCTCCTCCCTGTGGATCGATACCCTAAGTACTACAACGCACGCTGTGCACTTGCAGCTTAGTCTCCAATCTCGGACGACTATTTATACCCCATCAACCCCCCACAAGCCTAACCAAGTAAAGTCAAGCTTAGAGACTTAAAACAAGCGCGCTTGGGAGGCAATCCCATGACTATCATTGTACATATTTTGTTTCAATTTTATGCTTTCTACTTTAAGTGTGTAGGTACAAGGAAATAAGAGCCAAGGAGCATGTTCGTGGAATTGACAAGGCAAATAAAGGAAAAGCAGAAGCAGAAGATCGAGTGAAAGATCGAATGGAGTCACTCAATCGTCGAGCTAAGATTGACCAAAGAGATCGATCTAAAATGCGTTACCCCAACCAAGAAGGATCCTAAAACGAGGAGATTAGTCGATCCAAGACTCGATCTAAACCAAATAGAGAGACCGATCGAGCGAACAACTTGATCCCTGAAAAATGGGCATGAGATCGAGTGATAGATCGACCCGTTTCACTCGATCTCATGCCAAGGAAAGTTTTCAAAATTTCCCTCTCTTTCTCCTTTCCTCTCGTTTTTGAATTTGAATTGTGGTCAAAGATGGCTCATTTGACCATAGATAACTGTACTTTGACCACGATTTTAAAATCCCACTTGCATGCTTGTCCAAGATTTTCCTTCTTTATAAAACCATACATCCACTCTCTCAACTCCTTAGATAGAAACCAATTTTTGAAAAATAGAGAGAGAGAGTGTGAGATTTTCTGGTTTTGTGAAGAAGAAGAGCATCTTATTCCCATCAACTTTCAAAGGTATTTCGAATTTTTTACATGGTATATTCGGATTTTGGGAAATTTACTTTTAATTTGCATGGATGAATACTATTTGCTAGGGATAAGTATTAATTTTTAGAAATATCTAAATATTAGGGAAATTTTCTTGATTTAGTTTTATCTCAAGAGTTTTTCATCTAATATTTATTGATAAATCCGAAACTTTCCCCAAAAATCTTGGGCTTGAGCGAAAAAGTTTATATGGCTCTAATCTCTTGATCTTGTGTTTCTCTCTTTGCTGTCACCTATACTCATCTTCTCTTAGAGATTTTGAATTTCAGGTACTATGGCACCAAGGAAGAGAAGCAGAGCTATGGCTGCACAAGAAGAGACACAACAAGTGGTTGAAGAAACGATCAAGTGGACCAAGGAAGAGAAGAAAACAAAGAGGAGGCTAGAGAGGTTGCGGTTTGAGCCCACTAAATTTGCAAGTAGGGAGTTCTTGCAAAAGCTAGGATTGTTGGAGGGGTTTAATGAGCTGCTCAGAGACATGGGTCTAGCATGCCTTTCACGGATGGATTGTCCCACTTACCCCGAAGCCAGGCTTGACTTCCTCTCCACCTTGGATTTCGCATATGAAGATCCGAGTATTCAAACTCCAACCGAGGGTCGTGTCACGTTCAAGATAAGGAAGCAAGCCTACCGCCTCTCAGTCCATGGGCTATGCCAAGCTTACGGTCTCAATGCAGCAGCCAAACTTGTGGAGTTCCCAAAATTCAAATCCGCAAGCGATCTATGGGACTTGATTAGCGATGGAGACTACAAGTCCAAACCCGCCAAAATCAAGAAGGTGCGAAATCCTTTGCTAAGATACACTCTCAAGCTACTAGCCAACATATTCAGTGGGAGATCCACGATAGCAATAGTGACCAAGAACGAGCTATGCTTCCTTTTCGATAGCGAAGTGAATGATGAACCGATGGTGGATGATCTTGGAGACGACGTGAACTATGGGTGCATCCTAGCTTCATCCTTGGTCAAGTACAAGGCTTGGGCTATTAAGTGCAAGGCAACTTGAGCACCCATTGGTCGCTTCCTCACGCCACTGTTCGTACAAGCGGGAGTATCCCTTACCGAATTTACACCTTGCGCGGAGCGTGCATACATGGATCAGGTGTACATGACCAACACAGATTCCTTGGGACCTACTCCAGCTCCAGGCTACTATGCATACTTGTTCTACAATGAGAACCGTGAGAAGAAGACCTGCATCCTACCCAANCAACACAGATTCCTTGGGACCTACTCCAGCTCCAGGCTACTATGCATACTTGTTCTACAATGAGAACCGTGAGAAGAAGACCTGCATCCTACCCAACCTGGAGGAAGCTCTAGTTGATAGCATCGACAACATAGAGTTCTTGCCGACTGATGAGGAATGTTATGCACCTCTTGGAGGCATGGAAACAGCACCCCAGCCTGCCCAATCATCCCTAGAATCTCCTACCACGGATGCTGAAATGCCCTCAAGCTTTGATCTCCCTAAGCTAGACTATGAGCCACAGACAAAGGCTGAGAAATTCCTTGCCTCGGTTGTTGAAATCCAACGCAGGGTGAACAAGTGGCAAGGCAAGATGATCAAGAAGCTGGTGAAGAAGATCAAAGTCCTTCAGAAAGAAACCTCATCAGAGATGACTTTGAGGGATGAGGTTGAGCAAATGGGTGAGACCAAGAGGAGACGCTCAACCGGTGGTGTGGAGATACGCGAGCCTCAAGATGGTGATCAAGCTGGACATCTGTCTCTACATCAAGCACCAAGCAGGAGCAAGGACAAGGGGATACTTCAAGATACCCCACAAAAGAGCAAGAGGACCGGAGCAACATCAAGCTCCGGCCATCCCTAGCTCCAAGGTACCAAAAACTCCAACCTTTTTCATAACATGCATTTTTAATTTTTGCTTTGTGAATTTTTGTCTCCTCTTGAATTAGTTTGACACCGAGACGTTGTCATTCAAGTTTGGGGGAGAGTGTGTGCTTTGACATATTTTTATTTGGATCTTATTTTGTGTTTACATCTTTGAGTCTTCATGCATACATAAAAAAAAAAATTCTTATAGCTTGCATTTGCATTGTCAAATATTGTAGGATTGAGTCTAGATTTTATATCATATAGGTTGCATCATTCATATGCATAGGGGGCAATGTTATAAAAAATTTCCTTGTAAAGTATCTTAAGCTCATGTGTTGGTTCAAGGCCCTAGTTAGTAGTTCTTTGATGCTTGCACAAAATATGAAATTGATTTCTAACCATACTTGGATCATTTGATTTGATTCTCTTGGCTTAAAGTTGAAACAAGCATGAATTGAACCCTTTCCTATAAATCCTAACCTTAACATGAACATCTAATTATCATACTTGTGCATTTGGGAAAGAATACATGGATTACAATAAAATATTTAGGCTTTCTTATTCACTTCACCACTCTCTTGTAAGCCTAAATAGAATAGCACACCTTGACCCTTGCCTTATTTCAAGCCAAAATTCTTGTGTGATTGCAAATTGTGAGGCCTTATTTTATTTTTTAACTTCGCATAAACTGTAAGGTTTGGGGCGACATGTTTAGGCTCTCATAATGATGCTAGCTTTGCATATTGAAGCTAGTTTTAGGCTTGATTTGGAATTGGGAGTTCACGGGTTTGAAAATGAGAAGGTGTTAAGGAAATGAATGAAAAAGGGATACATAGTTCTAAGTGGTTGGTCTTGAATTGTGTTAAGAAAAAGCTCAAGTTAAAAGAAAAAGAGCCCTAGAGGCCAAATGCATAAAAGAAAAAATTTAGAAGCGGGCTATCTAAATAAAGAAAAGAGCTAATATTTGTGTGGCCATACCGCTAGCTATAAGCAAGGTGGAAGAGGTTTCCCTAAAAGTGAATGTGATTAATGGAGTTCTTGTGGGTTTTTACTTGGCGTGTCTTTCCTTGTTGATTTGGGTAGTCTCTAGAGGCGAGTGAGCTTGGAAAAGATAAACAAAATGAATGAGAGAGGGATTAGGATCATTGTTAGTATATTATGGTAGATGTGAGTCTAGTCATGTATGCTTACATTGCCTTTTACCTTTAGCATTATGCATAAGTTCAAACCTTTTTGAGAGAAACCAATGCTTTGAGTACCCACTAGAATGAGATCATTTTTATCTCATAATCTTGTCCCTTGCCAAATGTATTCGGTTTTAAAAGCACAAGTGTGATTCACGGTTTGAGCTCTAATTGAATGTTAAAGGTTAGGATTCTTGGATTGCTTGGAATAAACAAGTCATGATTTGAAATTCGATATGTGATGATTATGGCTAAGTCCTTTTGAGTAAATGCTTGTGTACTGCATCCTAGAATTGAGAACTAGGACCATTGAATTGATACATTTGAAAAACACTTTTGGATTTGAGCCCCCGTTTTTAATCA
Organism: Alliaria petiolata; assembly: GCA_020283515.1. Lineage (NCBI taxonomy): Eukaryota > Viridiplantae > Streptophyta > Magnoliopsida > Brassicales > Brassicaceae > Alliaria > Alliaria petiolata. The sequence goes on from JAHZTW010000003.1 coordinate 30,408,983, forward strand.
TCTCTTCCTAGCTTGAATTTTGTTTGCTTGAGGGCAAGCAAAAGGCAAGTTTGGGGGAGTTGATATACTCATATATTTCGCATAATTAGCATGCATTTAGAATAGGTTTTCATGCATGCATCATTCATAATAGACTAGTTTGCATCATTTATCTCATTTTAAGTCCTAGAACACTTTGCATTAGCATTTGCATATTTGCATCTTTTTCAGGTTGTTTAGAGTACTTGGAGCTGTGATGGATGCTGAGCATTGACAAGAAGATGAAAAAAGAGCCTAGGAGTTGGCGGGAATCAAGGGAAAACTTGGACAAAAGAGAAGGAGCAGGGATCGACTCCAAGATCGACCTCCTGAGCATGAATTAAGTCCAATCTTTCTTCTTGCAAAACCCGAGCATGTTTAACAGCTCTAAACTAATGTTTAAGAGAGGTAAGAACATGATAAGTGAGTAAATCACTAAGGTTTGGGGTTGGGAAAATTAAGGGGGTTGAAAACTAAAATCTTGGGTCTTTTCTTGTTCTTCATCTAATCTCTTCTTGGATTTGGGGGTTTTAAAGTCTAGAGATTCTCAAAGGAGATCTCTTTAATCTTAGGGATTTTCTTATCCTAACAAGACTTAGGAAATCCCATAAAACCAAATCCAAGAGACTAGCTCATCCTTTCCCAAACGCCATGGATGCTTAGGGAGCTAGTTAAGCCATCTTTTAAGATCCAAGCTTCATGTTCTTCACCCTGTCTTTCCACCACACATCATGGGTTGGGAGGAAAGGGTGAAGAAAGGATTTACACCACACATCATGGGTAAATCTAGTCATGGTTTCTTAAGGCTTAGAGATAGCACTAAAAAGTGTAAAACTATGTTTTTAAAAACCCCAAGTTCGAATCTTCAACCTCCCTATGAATGAATCCCAACCTTCAATCTGATTGACGAGCTACCTCGATCCAAACATCCAGGTGTTCGGATCGACCAGTTGGATCGACGAGCCTGGTCGATCCGAACACAGACGAATCCTTTTTTGTCACTTTTATGGGTCCCCCTATAAATACTCTTTAGACCTAATTTTTATCTCAAATTTGATTCTCTATTGTCTTAGCTTAAACTTTTATCCTCTTTGGGAGAAAACCTTGTATTTGCCTTGGATCTTTAAGTTTAATGCAATATCTCTCTTAGATTTCTTATTATCATTTCTCTAATCATGTTTAGCTTATCACTTATCTTTGATTTGATGGGCTTAACTATGATTAGTGAGTAGTTTCTTAGGAACTTGGGAATGGGTTTGTGATATACTCATATATTTCGCATATTTATCATGCATTTAGAATAAGTTTTCATCCATATTTCATTTATAGCTAAGTATAATCATAGTATTTGATCATTTATAGGATTTAGAACATTTGCATTTTCTTTTGTATATATGCATCATTTCAGGTTACTCTATGGATTTGGCGACAATGTGGAAGCTGGAAACATAAGATGATGAGGTAGGAACAAGTAGAGAGCAAAATTGATGTCATCTGACTTGCTGTACCGAGATGTTGCAACCGATTCAAATCCATGCCACCTAAAGCGACATAAAGATCAGACTCTACAAAGACTTTCCATTCGGATTCAGCCTCCGCAATCTTCATAAAACTCATATAAAATTGAGTTACCTTTCGTTCAGAGGTTATTTCAAGTCATTATGGTCAGTGGTTCAGAAGATACGGCTATTTAAGTAACAACATGTCCGTCTGGAAGTTTGGCGACCAATTTCGTTAACTGAACGATCAGCTCGGATGAAGGGGTTTTCATTGCGATTTAGCCTCTACAGTCTTCATGAGAGTTTTAGGAAATTGAGTTAGCTTTAATTTGGTGGTGATTTCAAGTCAAACGGTGCAGTAGTGCAAAAGATACAGATCGATCAATCCATGTACCCGAACCAAAAGATACCACTTGCAAGTGCTCCAAAAAGTGTTTATGCTTTAGTAAAAGTGGGATTAGAGAGGTCCCTTGTCCCTTGCCCCTTGTCCCTTGCCCCTTGTCCCTTGCCCCTTGACCCCTCTTTTAAGGCCAATAGCCATGTTTAAAACTCTATATAAGGAGTGTGTGTGTGCTTGTAATAATCATTCAGTTTTTCATTAAGCTTTCAATCAAGTCTTTATATTCTCACTTTCAAAGTCTTCTTAGTGTTCTTGTAAGCTTTCCTTTGTTCTTGAGTACTATAGTTCTTCTTATTTATTTCTTTAAAAACTCTTATTTTTATTATATATATTTCGAATTTAAGTTATTCTAATGTCAAATCTTTCTTCTTAATTTTTATTTAGATCTTTGTGAAAATTCTTGTATTTTATTATCTTCCACAAGTATTTAAATAAATTTCAAGTCTTTCTTCTTAACCCCATTGATCATGTTCCTTAACTCTAAACTTATGTTTAAAAGAGGTAAGAACATGATTTGTGAGTAAACCGCCTAAGGTTTGAGGTTGGGATGATTAAGGAGGTTGGAGATTAAAATCTTGGTTTTGTTTTTATCTTGTTCTTCATTTAAATTCTCTTCTTGGATTTGGGGGTTTTAAGGTCTAGAGATTCTCTATGGAGATCTCTTTAATCTAGGGATTTCCTTATCCTAACAAGACTTAGGAAATCCCTTAAAACCAAATCCAAGAGACTAGCTCATCCTTTCCCACACATCATGGATGCTTAGGGAGCTAGTTAAACCGTTTTTAAGATCCAAGCTTAATGTTCTTCACCTTATCTTTCCACCACACATCATGGGTTAGGAGGAAAGGGTGAGGAAAGGGTTTATACCACACATCATGGTTAAATCTAAATTGGTTTCTTAAGGTTTAGAGAAATTACTAAAAGAGTAAAAATTATGTTTTTAAACCCCAAGTTCGAATCTTCAACCTCCCTAAGAATGAATCCCAACCTTGAATCTGTTTTTAATCTTTCAAAACTTAAAATCATTTTCTCCCTGTTCAAAGTTAATTGTTTTCTCTAAAATTCTCTAGATTAACTTAATTATGCAATAGAGTTTTTATAAATTTGTAAAATTGTGTTTTTACTATTTTTAGTATTTTAGAAATTGCTTAGAGTCTTATTTTACTGTCTGGTGTTGATTTGGTAGTTGTTTGATTTTTAGAAATAGTTTTTGAAAATCTTGCTACTCACCATCAAATTGTCTAAATAATCCGGTTTTAGAATTGAATTTTATTAAATTAGTAGATCGGTTGTTTTATTGTTTAGGAGTCATCTAGTACTTGTATAACCCTTCTGTAGGGATTTAAAAATAGTTTTCGTGTCTGTTTAATAACCGCAAGTAATTGTTTTAGGATTGTTCACCAATTAACCCGAATTCTGCTTAGCTTTACTTCAAGCTCTTGTATTCTTAATACCTTTCACCACCTGACTTGGATTGATGACCTGAAGTACTACAATGACATAAACAAGCTTTTGTTTTTGTTTAACCTGCTAAAAAACTAGTTATCAAATGGCGCCGTTGCCAAACTCGGGTTTTGAGTGAATTTATTATGATTTGGAGTTTAGTAGAGACTAAGTTTTTATTTTTTATTTTTGTTACTAACTTTCTTTCAAGTGTTTGTTCTTTTTGCAAGGTACAATCACAAGGGAGATAGCATGGATTCAGATATAGTTTCAATGTTTGAAGCTCTATTAGAGAATCAAGAGAGAGAGATGGCTTGGGACCTCACAAGCCACCAAGATTTTGAAAGCTCATCTACTTATCAAGAGGGACTTATGGATGACAGCTATGCTCAAGAGAACCAATATGGATATGGTGAGGGATACCAATCTTTGGACATGGAGTATGAGCAAGGAGCAACCTATTCCTCCCAAATCTCTAAGGAGGAAGAAATTATCAACATGATGAAGCTTATTTTGGAGCAGCAACAAAGGTTTAATGAGAACCTTGACATGCTTAACACCACACTAGCCTCTCATGCTCCATGTCCAAGAGTTGCTGAAACACCACATGTGAAGTCCATCAACACCGAACTCACACAAGGGAATGAGGAAAAAGAAGATAAAGCTCAAACCAATAATGAACTCCAACAAGAAGCTGACGAACTTGAAGCTCTTCTTGGATACATTGTTGATGAAAATCTTGAGCAAAGATTTGAAGATCCTTGTGAAGAAAGTTTGGTTGTTGAATGCATAGAGGATGATAGTGAAATCTCATTTGTAGAGAAAGAGCTCTCCACAAAGGCAGAAACACATGTGCAACTCATTCCAAAGGAGGAGACAAAGGATAGTCTCATTAAAGAAGCCTTCAAGGAGGGTGAAGAAGATGAATTTCCAATGGAACAACCCTTTGCGAAGTACCTTGGTTTACACCTCACCAATGAAGAGAGAATTGAGGATCCATGGCAGCTACCCTTTGAGGAGATAAGGATGCATACTTTTGGGGGATGGTTCTATGATGAGTATGAGCCTGGTGATCCAAGCCTCACCATGTCAAGCTAACGACACAGCTTCTCCAAGACCCACAACTGGCCTAATCCGGTAAAGTCAAGCTAAAAGACTTAAAACAAGTGCACTTGGGAGGCAATCCCATGTCTATCTTTGTATAAAATTTTTATTTCATTTCTAGATTATGTTTTTAACTGTGTGTGAGAAGGATCAAGGGAGATGGAGACTCAAAACCAAGTTCTAGGGAGATAAAGAACAAGGGCAAAGAAGCATGCCGAGAGAGATCAATGGCTAGACCGAGTTGGCTTAATCGATCTCCAGCACCAAGCGGTGGCTGGATTGATCCATGCCACCAAGAAGGGTGCCTAAGGCTGACCAACCTTTTCGATCCAAGCCCCAGCCACAACAAGCCCCAAGGTACCAAAAACACCAACCTTTGTACATAACATGAATTTTTATCTTTTCTTTTTGTGTGTCTTCTCTTGAATTTGTTTGACACCGATACGTTGTCATTCAAGTTTGGGGGAGGAGAGTTTGTGCTTTGACATTTTTATTTGATCTTATTTTGTTTTTACATTTTTGAGTCTTCATGCATACATAAAAAATTGCATAGAAAAACAAAATCAGAAAAATTCATAAAAATTTCAAAAAAAAAAAAATTCACATAGCTTGCATTTGCATTATCAAATATTGTAGGATTGAGTCAAGATTTTTATCATATAGGTTGCATCACTCATATGCATAGGGGGCAATGATGAAAAATTTCCTTTAAAAGTGTTTTAAGCTCATGTATTTGTTCAAGGCCCTAGTTAGTAGTTCTTTGATGCTTTGTGCAACTTTGAAATTAAGTTCTAACCATACTTGGATCATTTGATTTGATTTTCTTGGCTTAAAGTTGAAACAAGCATGAATTGAATCCTTACTTAAAAATCAGAACCTTGACATGAACATCTAATTATCATACTTGTGCATTTGGAAAAGAATACATGGATTACAAAAAAATATTTATGCTTTCTTATTCACTTCACCACTCTTTGTAAGCCTAACTAGAATACCACACCTTAACCCTTGCCTTATTTCAAGCCAAAATTCGTGTGTGATTGCAAATTGTGAGGCCTTATTTTCTGTTTGAACTTGGCATAAAGTGTTAGGTTTTGGGCGAAATGTTTAGGCTCTCATAATGTTGCTAGCTTTGTATTTTGAAGCTAGTTTTAGGCTTGTTTGGGAATTGGGAGTTCACAGGTTTGAGAATGGGAAGGTGTTAAGGAAAAAGATGAAAAAGGGATACATATTTCTAGTGGTTAATCTTGATTTGTGATAAGAAAAAGCTCAAGCAAAGAAAAAGAGCCCTAGAGGCCAAATGCATAAAGGAAATATTTTTAGAAGAAAGCTATCAAAAGAAAGAAAAGAGCTAATATTTATGACCATACCACTAGCCTTAAGCAAAGTTTAAGAAGTTTCCCTTAGAAAAGAAAGTATTTGATGGAGTTCTTGTGGGTTTAAGCTTAGCGTGAATATCCTTGTTGATTTGGGTAGTTTCTAGAGGGTAAATGAGCTTGGAAAATATAAAAATGAATGAGAGAGGGATTAGGATCATTGTTAGTATACTTGGGTAGATGTGAGTCTAGTCATGTATGCATGCATTTCCTTTTACCTTTAGCATTATGTATAAGTTCAAACATTTTTTTAGAGAAATCATTGCTTGGAATACCCATTTGAATGAGTTCATTTTTATCTCATAACCTCAACCCTTACCAAATGTATTCGGTTTTAAAAAGCACAAGTGTGATTCACGGTTTGGAGCTCATAATGAATGTTAAAGGTTTTGATTCTTGGATTGCTTGGAATAAACAAGTCATGATTTTAATTTCAATTTGTGATGATTATGGCTAAGTCCTTTTGAGTAAATGCTTGTGTACTGCATCCTAGAACTGAAAACAAGCACCTTTGAGTTGATACATTTGAAAAACACTTTTGGATTTGAGCCCCCGTTTTTAATCATCTCTTCCTAGCTTGAATTTGGTTTGCTTGAGGGCAAGTAAAAGGCAAGTTTGGGGGAGTTGATATACTCATATATTTCGCATATTTATCATGCATTTAGAATAAGTTTTCATCCATATTTCATTTATAGCTAAGTATAATCATAGTATTTGATCATTTATAGGATTTAGAACATTTGCATTTTCTTTTGTATATATGCATCATTTCAGGTTACTCTATGGATTTGGCGACAATGTGGAAGCTGGAAACATAAGATGATGAGGTAGGAACAAGTAGAGAGCAAAATTGATGTCATCTGACTTGCTGTACCGAGATGTTGCAACCGATTCAAATCCATGCCACCTAAAGCGACATAAAGATCAGACTCTACAAAGACTTTCCATTCGGATTCAGCCTCCGCAATCTTCATAAAACTCATATAAAATTGAGTTACCTTTCGTTCAGAGGTTATTTCAAGTCATTATGGTCAGTGGTGCAGAAGACACGGCTATTTAAGGAACAACATGTCCGTCTGGAAGTTTGGCGACCAATTTCGTTAACTGAACGATCAGCTCGGATGAAGGATTTTTCATTGCGATTTAGCCTCAACAGTCTTCATGAGAGTTTTAGAAAATTGAGTTAGCTTTAAGTTGGTGGTGATTTCAAGTCAAACGGTGAAGTAGTGCAAAAGATACTGATCGATCAATCCATGTACCCGAACCAAAAGATACCACTTGCAAGTGCTCCAAAAAAGTGTTTAAGCATTAGTAAAAGTGGGATTAGAGAGGTCCCTTGTCCCTTGCCCCTTGTCCTTTGCCCCTTGACCCCTATTTTAAGGCCAAGAGCCATGTTTAAAACTCTATATAAAGAGTGTTTATGTGCTTGTAAAAATCATTCAGTTTTTCATCAAGTTTTTAATCAAGTCTTTCTATTCCCTCTTATAAGTCTTCTTAGTGTTCTTGTAAGCTTCCTCTTGTTCTTGAGCGTTCTTGAGTATTCTAAAGTTTTATAGTTGCTTCTTGTTTAATTCCTTGCAAAAACTCTTACTTTATTATATATCAAGTGTTTAAATTATTCTAATGTCAAATCTTTTTTCTTAATTCCTACTTAAATCTTTGTGAAAACTCTTATTTTTATTATATATATCAAGTGTTTAAATTATTCTAATGACAGATCTATCTTCTTAATTCTTACTTAGATCTTTGTGAAAACTCTTGTATTTTTATTATAGATAGCAAGTATTTAAATAATTCTAATTTCAAGTCTTTCTTCTTAACCCCATTGATCATGTTCCTTAACTCTAAACTTATGTTTAAAAGAGGTAAAAACATGATTTGTGAGTAAACCGCTAAGGTTTGAGGTTGGGATGATTAAGGAGGTTGGAGATTAAAATCTTGGTTTTGTTTTTATCTTGTTCTTCATTTAATTCTCTTTTTGGATTTGGGGGTTTTAAGGTCTAGAGATTCTCCATGGAGATCTCTTTAATCTAGGGATTTCCTTATCCTAACAAGACTTAAGAAATCCCTTAAAACCAAATCCAAGAGACTAGCTCATCCTTTCCCACACATCATGGATGCTTAGGGAGCTAGTTAAACTGTTTTTAAGATCCAAGCTTAATGTTCTTCACCTTATCTTTCCACCACACATCATGGGTTAGGAGGAAAGGGTGAGGAAAGGGTTTATACCACACATCATGGATAAATCTAAATTGGTTTCTTAAGGTTTAGAGAAATTACTAAAAGAGTAAAAATTATGTTTT
>JAHZTW010000003.1:30417776-30434045 GCA_020283515.1 Alliaria petiolata
ATAAGAGATTTACATTCCTAGCCTAAGACATTAGTTGCCTAAGGTGTTTATCATGCCATTTAGACTTGTGATTAATGCTTGCTAATCATTTTAATGCTAAAACATCATTAGTTCATTAGGGTGATTAGTGAAGGGATTATTGCCACACATCATGGATTAGTCTTTAATTAGTGTTCTAGGCATAGAAATGGCTTGATTAGTTGCTTAAATGATTGCAAGGTTGTCTATTTGATTGCCCAAATAAATGATTCCATCCCTAGGTTTTGTTTTTAGTTAATTTGAAATCTTTATTAGTAGTTAATTGCGTGATTAGTATCTAATTAGTGATAATTAAGGCTTTAGCTCATATGATTAGTCTTGTAGTATCTCTCTTAGGTTGTAGCTTGCTTTTAATATTCCATTGTTACTTGAATTTCGAATTTAGCTTTGCTTAGACCAAACTTTGTATTCCTTTTGCATCAAACTCCCAAGATGGATTGATATCTCAAGTATTGCAATGATATGAGCAATTGAGGAATTGCAAACAAGATCAAAAATACTTGTTTCAATCTCTTTAATCTTAGGGATTTCCTTATCTTAACAAGACTTAGGAAATCCCTTAAAATCAAATCCAAGAGACTAGGTCATCCTTTCCCAAACGCAATGGATGCTTAGGGAGCTAGTTAAGCCATCTTTTAAGATCAAAGCTTCATGTTCTTCACCCTGTCTTTCCAGCATACATCATGAGTTAGGAGGAAAGGATGAAGAAAGGATTTACACCACACATCATGGGTAAATCTAGTCATGGCTTCTTAAGGCTTAGAGATAGCACTAAAAAGTGTAAAACTATGTTTTTAAAAATCCCAAGTTCGAATCTTCAACCTCCCTAAGAATGAATCCCAACCTTGAATCTGTTTTTAAACTTTGAAAACTTAAAACCATTTTCTTCTAGTTTAAAGTTTAAATATTTTCCCTAAAAATCTCCTAGATAGCTTAATAATGCAATAGTCTTCTAAAATTGTAAAATTGTGTTTTTGCTATTTTTAGTATTTTAGAAATTGGCTAGAGTCTTATTCTACTGTCTGATATTGAGTTAGTAGTCGTTAGAGTTTTAGAAATAGCTTTCGAAAATCTTATCACTTACCTAAAAATTGTCTAGTTTATCCGGTTTTAGATTTGGATTTTATAAAATTAGTAGATCGGTTGTTTAATCGTTTATAAGTCATCTAGTAGTTGTATAACCCTTCAGTAGGGATTTTAAAATAGTTTTCGTAGCTGTATAATCAGTTCAAGTAATTTTCATAGGATTGTTCCCCAATTAACTCGAATTCGGCTTAGGTTTACTTGAACTCTTGTATTCTCGGTACCTTTCACCACCCCGATATGGATTGACACCTAAAGTACTACAACAATAAAACTATGCTTTAGGTTTGATTAAACTTGCTAAAAAGCTAGTCATCCTTTTCCCATTGGCTCACCCGTGCGTTCAACTTCATTACTCAAGGTCATCTACAATGAGCTGTCTTGTTGAAGGACTTTGATCTTCTTCACTAGCTTCTTGATTATCTTGCCTTGCCACTTGTTGACTTACCATTGGATTTCTACAACCGAGGCAAGGAATTTCTCGGCTTTGGTATGTGGCTCATAGTCTAGCTTGGGGAGATCAAAGCTTGACGGCATCTCGGCATCTGAGGGAGGATATTCCGAGGGTGAACGGGTTGGCTGAGGTGGTGCTGCTGTTCTTCCAAGAGGTGCATAACACTCTTCGTCAGTCGGCAAGAACTCAATGGTGCCGACGGAATCAACTAGAGTCTCTTCCGGATTGGGCAAGATTCAAGTTTTCTTCTCACGATTCTCATTGTAGAAAAAGTATGCATAGTAGCCTGGAGCTGGAGTAGGTCCCAAGGAATCGGTGTTGCTCATGTAGGCTTGATCCATGTATGCACGCTCAACGCAATGCTCGAAATCTGAAAGAGGTACTCCCGCTTGTACGAACAGTGGCGTGAGGTAGCCACCAATGAGTGCAGAAGACGCCTTACACCTAACAGCCCAAGCCTTGTACTTGACCAGGGAAGATGCCAAGATGCACCAGTAATTCACATCTTCTCCAAGATCATCCACCATTGGGTCATCATTCACTTCACTATCGCACAATATATTTTTAACCCCCTGGAAAAGGAAGCACAGCTCGTTCCTGGTCACTGTTGCGGTTGTGGATCTCCCACTGAATGTGTTGGCCAGTAGCTTGAGGGTGTACCTTAGCAAAGGGTTTCGCACCTTCTTGATCTTTGCGGTATTGGACTTGTAGTCTGCATCGCTAATCAAATCCCATAGATCACTTGCTGATTTGAACCATGGGAATTCCACAAGCCTGGCTGCAGCATTGAGACCGTAAGTTTGGCATAGATCAGGGATAGAAAGGTGGTAAGCTTGTTTCCTGATCTTGAACGTGACGGGGCCGCGGATGGGGTTTGGATGCTCGGATCTTCATACGAGAAGTCCAAGGTGGAGAGGAAATGGAGGGTTGCTTCGGGGTATGTGGGGCAATCCATGCGTGCTAGACACGCCAGCCCCATGTTCTTGAATAGCTCATCGAAACCCTCCAACAATCCGAGCTTTTGCAAGAGTTCTCTACTTGCAAACCGAGTTGGCTCAAAGCGCAACCTTTCTAGCCTTTTTCTCGCCTCTTCTCCTCCTTACTCCACTTGAATGTCTCCTCCACCACTTGGTGTGTCTCCTTTTGTATTGCCAAATCTCTGCTTCTCTTCCTTGGTGCCATGGTACCTGCAATTCAAATCCTCAAAGAGAGGGTGAGAATAGGCGACGGTGTAGAGAGAAAAATATGGTCAAGAGACAAAATCTTTAAGCTCTATTGCATATAAATCCTAGTTTCATGGGGATATTTTCGAATATATCAATAAATAGAAGAGGAAAATCTCTTGAGATAAGACCAAATCAAGAAAAATTCCCTAATACTTAGATATTTCTAAAAATTAATCTTAATCCCTAACAAATAACATCTAACCATTCAATAAAAAGGAAAATTTGAAAAATCCGAATATACTATTCAAAAAAATCGAAATACCTTTGAAATTGTTTGGGTACTAGATGCTGTCTCCTTTTGCAAAACCAAAACTCACACTCTCTCTTTAGTTTTCACAAAAAAATAAGTTTGTATGCAATTGAATGGAGAGTGTGGAGGTAATGTTTTATAAAGAAAATAAAATAATTGGACTCATGCATGCAAGTGGTTTCGAAAAATATGGTCAAGGCACGCTTTTTCATGGTCAAAGGTGATAGCCTTGACCAAAATTCAAATTCAAAAAGAGAGGGAAAGAAAAAGAAGGGGAAAATTTAAACTACCCTTGGCATGAGATCGAGTCAAACAGGTTGATCTTGACCTCGATCTCATGCCCATTCTGTCCGAAATCGCGTGGTTTGCCCGATCGTTGGCTCGATCTGATTTGGATCGAGCCTCAGATCGACTATCCTCCTCGTTTCAGAATTCCTTGTGATCGGGTACACGCTTCTTGGACCGAGCTCCTAGATCGATCTCCAGGACATTTCGGTGAAGATCGAGTGAGTTGATCGATCCAGCTATCGTTCTAATATCTCCGATAGAGTGAGCTCAGTCGATCCACACCCCGTTTGCAATGCGAGTTAAACTCATGGGTGGGTCATCCTCTCGAAATCGCGTGGTTCACTCGATCGTCAGCTCGATCTGATCTAGATCGGTTGACATGATTCGATTCACTAACTTGGTCTAGTAAAGATCGAGCCAGATCTGCTCGATCTATACCTCGATCTTCTGCCTACTTTTCTCCCTTCTTTGCTTTGTTAACTCCAAGATAATGATCTCTGGTTCCTATCTCCTTGTTCCTACACACTTAAATTAAAAGCATAAAATTGAAATAAAAATATGTACAACGATAGTCATGGGATTGCCTCCCAAGTGCGCTCTTGTTTAACGTCGTTGGCTCGACTTTCCTTACTCCCTTTAACGTGGGGTTGAGATGGATGGTGTAGCTGGAGACACGATGGACCTTGGCTTCTGTTTAACCTCCACAATGTAGATTGTGCTCATCATCTCCACTACCCTTTCTTTGTCTTTTTTCACCAAGCCGGGTGGGAGTAGAAACCGTGCTTTTGCGAATGGTTGGGACCATCCTTTGCATTTGACCTTGCAAAGTATGGAGTCATCTTTGAGCTCCAATGGATGCAAGCTCAGTGTGCTGTTAGGCCGCGATTGACCATTGCTCGGCTTTCCCTTTTTTATAGCATAGAGAACCTTGGAAGCGTTCTCTTTCTTCTCTATTTCCCAAGGTGTCCTCTCCTTTGGGCAGTCTTCTTCTTTGCAGTCGAAAAGAACTAGCAAGGCTTCTCCCCATAGGGTTCTTCTTCAGCCTCGACATCATCCCCAATATCAGTTGTTCCTTCCCTTGCAACTGAGAGACAAGAAACCTTAGGCTTCCTCTTATGCTCTTCTAGAGAGGGTTTAGCACGTTTTCCATTCTTCTCGGCCCCGAACTTTTCATGGCCAGCCAATCCATCATTACCCTCTTGCCCAATGAGGATAGGTTGATCCTTGCCTGGATCTGTCTTGTCCTTAGTACCTAATTGAAACACTTGACCGTTGATGGTAGGTTTCTTCACACTATTCTTGATTTCAAACTTGAAACTTGCACATTTCCTTAAGCGTAGGGAAATCTTTCCATTCTTCACGTCAATTATTGCTCCAGCAGTGGCCAAGAATGGTCTACCTAGGACAAGAGGATCCATGTCTTCCTCATCCATCTCCAAGACCACAAAGTCCGTTGGAATGGTTACATTATTTATCTTCAAAGGCAAATCTTCAAGCACTCCTTTTGGTAGCCTTGTGCTTCTGTCAGCTACGACTAGGGAGACATTGCACTCCTTGAACTTAGTATGCCCTAACTTCTTTGCAATGGAGCAAGGCATCAGGTTGATGCTTGCTCCCAAGTCCCATAGACTATTTTCAAACTTCAACAAACCTATAGAGCAAGGCAATGTGAAAGATCCGGTATCTCCTAGTTTCTTGGGCGTGATCTCTTTCGAGTTGATGACATTGCACTCCTTGCTCACAACCACAGCCTTCTGTAGCTCCTTTGCTCTCTTAGCAATAACGTCTTTTAGAAACTTGGTGCTTTTCGGCACAAGCGCCAAAGCATCAAGCAAGGGCATCCTCATTTCAATATCCTTGATACATTTTTCAAACAAAGCCTTGTGCTTTTCAACGAGCTGCTTCTTGAACCTAGATGGAAAAGGGTGTTTAGGTTTATAGGGGGTGGGAAACCTTCTTGTTGCTTTGGTGTTTGCCTTACAAGCTCCTCCTCAACCATTTTCTTCCCTTTCCATGGCCTTTCAATGTAGGCATCGTGGATGGTGATTCCGTGGTCTTGTGTAAGACTTTCCTCCCCCTCTTGAACCACAATGTCCCCATTGTCATCTGCTTGAGGTCGTGGAGTTAAAACTTTTCCACTGTGAAGGGAGATCATGTGAGCATGCTCTCTCGAATTTGCTTCACATTTACCCGGTAAGGTACCTTGGCTTGAGGTGCTTGCCTTTCCCTTTTCAAACTGAGTGATCTTGTTGTTTAGATATTTGGTTGAGAAGGTTGTTGTTGGCATTGTCTTGCTTAGCTTTTAATTCAGCAAGTTTTTTTCCCATGTTGATCTCGGTTTTTGCTTGGTTTTGCATGAGCTATTTTAGTAACGTTTGAACTTGGTCTTGAGTTGGAGCTTGGCCTTGCTGTTGTCCAAAACTAGGAGGGTATCCTCTGTTCCCTTGCTTTTGTTTTTGCCCTTGGTAGTTCCGTTGTCTTTGACCTTGAAATGTGTTCTTGTTCACATATCCGCCTTGGTTAACAACTTGTTTTTGTTGAGGGTATACTTGGTTTTGAGGATTCTCAACATTGTTACTTCGATATGACAAGTTGTTGTTGTTGCCTTGGTACTTGGGGAAGTAACCTTGCTGTCTTTGATAGTCTTGTCCACCAACCCAATTGGCTTCCTCTTGACATTGCTCATCCAACTCATCTAAGACATACGCGGCTTCACCAACGAAATACACTTGTTTTTAGTTTGCAAGTACCAACTTGTCTATCTTGTCATGCAGAGCTTTCAACTCCTTCTTGTGTGCTTCTTGGTCTGACCCTCTAGCAGCTCGGTCATAATCCTCACTATAGTTCCCGTCACTCAACGCAATATTCTCAATCAACTCCATTCCCGCCGAAATGTCTTGTCCAATAAAGTTACCCTTGCTCACCGTGTCTTGCAACATTCTGATCTTAGGCAATGATCCCCTGTAGATGGTGCTTAGGAAGGATTCCTCACTGAATCCGTGGTGAGGACACTGAATGGTGTAATCTTTAAATCTCTCAATAGCCTCGGAGAACGTCTCGTTGCTTCTTTGGGTGAAGCCACTGATTTCACTCCTCAACCTTACTGTTCTAGTGCTTGAGAAGAACTTTGTGAGGAATGCCTTCTTGCACTCAACCCAAGAGGTGATCGTTCCATGGGAAAGGGTCTTTTCCCAAAGGCGCGCCTTGTTACCGAGAGAGAAAGGGAAGAGCCGGAGCTTGAAGCTGTCTTCGGATATCCCGTTTATCTTGATCATCCCGCAGATTTGGTCGAAGTTATCAAGGTGCTCCAGGAGATCCTCCATAGGAAGACCATAAAACTTATGGTTTTGCACCATTGAAACAAACCCCGGTTTGATTTCGAAGTTGTTGTTGTTTACGGATGGGGGGTTATACCGAATCGGTTTGTGTGGATATTAGGAGCGTCCCCCGCATCAATTATCCTCGTCTCTCTAGGCACATGGTGAGGGTAACCATTGCCCCTACCTGCCTCTTGTTGCTGACCAGCAACATTATCTTGTTCAGCCATACCGTCTTGCACTATCTCGGCTTCAACGACTTGCTCTCTTCTCAATCTTGCACTTCCGAGCAAATGAATATTATCTAGAGGCTGAAGGAGATCGTTGTTGTCTCTAGATCTTAGGTTCATGTACCTTAAAGTGCAACAAGAGAGTGAAGCTATTAGATACCAAAGTAAGAGGAAAAACAGAACCTAGTCTATAAAAGATCTAAATCTTAATGCTCTCAAATCAAATATGGCAACTGCGCCAATTGATAAATAGGTTTTTACTCTATTCTTCAATGCCTAAAGAATCTTTGTTCATTGTAATACTTAAGGTTAATCAATCCAACCTTGGGTGAGAGCATACTAAGAATCCAAGAACTTCCTAAAGCTAAGTCATTTTCGGTTTTAGATGAGAAATGGAATTTCTAAAACTACTTGCTCAAAACAGAAAGACTTCAAATTTAAACTAAAGACTCTATGATATTTTAGGGAATTTATAAAATTATTAGATTGGTAAGAAATAAAGCTAGGAATTTAAAACTCAAAATGCAAGAACTAGGTGATTTCTAACAATTTCAAGCAAGAAACTTTGGTAACAAGAAAGATTGGTTTTTGATTGTCAAATATAAAAAAGGTAGATATGAGGCTAAGGGATTATGTCAAAGGGGGTTAAAGGATCGATCTTGGGTTTTAGCCAAAATGGGTCTTCTCATGAAAGAGCTAACTCTAAGCCTAAGAGCCGATTGAAGATTCTCCCATGGTTTGTGGGAAGAATCACTTCACCAATCCTTCCTCCAAACCAATGGTTTCTGGTGGAAAGGAAGATTGATGAGCACGAAAAGATCAAACTTAACATGGCTTGGCTAGTCTACAAAAGCTCACTATCGTGGTTTGAAAAAGCTAGCCTCTTGGATTGGGCGTTCCGAAATCTCTCAGCTCTATGGAGAGACAGAGAAATCTCTATGGGCACAAGGATATCTCTCGAGCATCCTTGACATAAAGCGCCCCAAAACCAAGAAGAGTTAAGGATTAAGGGCTTGGAAAACCCAAAATATAATCCCTTAAACCTCCCTTAAACCCCTCGGCCTCAAACCTTAATGGATTTACTCACTGCGCATGATTAAAGCAGATGAAAAAGTAGATGAAGAAGAGATAAAGATGATTAACTACTAAGCAGGAAAGATTAAAAGAAGTACTTAAGATTAAAAAAAATATAAAGGTTTTACAAAAACAAGAAAGCTTAAAACTAACAGTGGCGTCTTAGGGCTCAAAGAAGAAGGAGACAGATCGTAAAATCTAGATGTCACACCCAAAAATAGGGTAAAAACGTTTTATACCAAAAGGGAAATGGTCCCCTCACTAAAATCCAAAACGTGAGCTGTCCGGATAAGGTTAGAGATCGACCTCGGTCGTCGATCTCTCGCTCGATCTTCGGCAGAGAACGTCTTCTTTTGCCCGATCGTCGGGTCGATTCAATGGGTGAATCGAGTGTTTCCTTCGATNAAAATAGGGTAAAAACGTTTTATACCAAAAGGGAAATGGTCCCCTCACTAAAATCCAAAACGTGAGCTGTCCGGATAAGGTTAGAGATCGACCTCGGTCGTCGATCTCTCGCTCGATCTTCGGCAGAGAACGTCTTCTTTTGCCCGATCGTCGGGTCGATTCAATGGGTGAATCGAGTGTTTCCTTCGATCTTCCGCTCGATCTACAAACGATCGAGTCCGGACCTCGATATGGCCCTCATTCGTCCCGGACTTAGCTTCCACGTCCGTGCACCCGATCAATCGTCTTGATCGATCTAAAACTCTTTCTTCTTCCTTGAAATGACCAGAGTCTCTCGATCTTCTGGTCGATCTCGTATAGATCGACCTGCCTAGCTCGATCTTCTCCTCGATCTCAATGCGCGTTTGCTTGTCCGAGTCTTTCAAAGTACCCACAGGTTCCTTTTTGATCCTTGGAATATCCACACAACCTCCATAGCTCCAGTGTATCCAAAACAACCTGAATGTGATGCAAATATGCAAGAAATATGCAAATGCTAATGTAACATGTCCTAAAACCTAAAATGGAACAAAAGCTACAATTAATCTAATTATGAATGCAATAGTGAATGAAAAACTATCCTAAATGAGTGCTAAACTATTCCAGCCGAGCTGTTACAGTTCGCTCACGCACACGCGCATCGAGAAGAAGAAGTGCGAATCCCCGACCCACACTTGCCGAAATGCGTGCAGCATTCAGGCGAATGGAGTTCAAGGCCACACGCTACCCTCACGAATAAACCATGGTGGAGCTAGGCATCTACGAGGACTGCCAAATCCTCTTCAATGTGATGGATTTAAGACGCTTCATGGAGAATGGCTGGGGAGGAAGTAACGTTCTACGCCTTCGTAGAGGAGACTCCATAGGAAAATGGAGACGGTTACATCCGTTTCAAGTATAGAAGCGAGACACATCGATTGTCATTTCGGGATCTCGAGTCGATATTCGGATTCAGCCAAGGCAATATGCGCGAGATGACCCTCAATATTGAAAGGGAGGAGCTGGAGGCATTGTGGGGTCACATTGGGGTAGGCACGTACAAGCCTGGAGTGAACAAGAGCACCAGGATTAGGCACCCGACCTTGAGGTATGGGAAAAAAGCCATTGCACATACATTCTTTGCAAGGAAGGAGTGTGGCGCTGTCCTAGCCAAGGCGCTGGAGATAATGGATGACGGTCTTGTGGAGATTATCCAAGAGACCCGAAATGGTACTGAGCTGAGGGGAAGCACGAGGAGCACCGGGTTGATTATGATCCTACTCAAAGAGCTCCTCCACTAGAAATCATGGATGATATCCACACCAAGTGATAGGCCTCAAATAGGATGTGGAGGAATTGTGACTGCAGTCATGAAAGGAGCTGGAGTCGATATCGAGGAACCAACACACGGAATTTGTTGGATAGACATCGCCTATTTGAAGAAATGCCAGTTCCTCGGGAAGCCATATTGGCATGGACATCGATATCAGTTCACCCTTCCGTCGAACAAAGTAGCCGTTCTATTCCTACCAAATCCGTACCTGACCACGATCAGAGAACCCCAGCATCTGGACTTCGAGCCACAAGATGAGCACCTCTTCTCCTTTGGAGCTGACTTCCATGGAGATTATGAGGAAGAATATCGGGTGGAAGCCGATATAGTCGCTGAGGAAGAAGAATAAGATGAGGAAGGTTATAAAGAGCCTACTGACGAGTACTGCTTCCCAGTTTATGGACCAAAACGTTACCACTTCGATCCAATCACGAGTGATACGCACCGAACCCCCAAGGCGACACACGATCAGATCAACGTGCTTCAGAGGTACTGCAAGTGGCAAGATCGCTCGATTAGGAAGCTGGTCTCTTCGTTGAAGGGGATTAAGGGACACGTGAAGGGCCTGAGAGGCCAAATCAAATCCCTCACCTCAAAGCTGAAGGGATCGACCTCGTCACCAAGGCCTGAGAGCCAGAAGCCGAAGAAGAAGAAGAGTCTGACGAAGCCGACAGCCAAATGCTCCAGGAGACGCATTCCTTCTCGTTCCTGCCAAGGGAACACGAGCCAAGTGAACCACGAAGACATTCCGGCCAAGAGGGGAACATTCGAGGAAGAGGCGTGCAAACCAGTCCCCGATACCGGAATCCGACAACCCCTCTCTCTCAACCAGTGAAGACACCACGTCCTCATATCACACCGAAGAATGAGGTACCTGATGACTTGCTTTTGGAGCAAGTTTAACCAAACCTAAAGCAGTATTTTGTTGTTGTAGTACTTTAGGTGTCAATCCAAATTGGGGTGAAATATACTAGGAATACAAGAGTTCAATGAAGCTAAGCAGAATTCGAGTTAATTGGGGAACAATCCTATGAAAATTACTTGCGGTGATTATACAGACACAAAAACTATTTTAAAATCCCTGCAGAAGGGTTATAAAACTAGTAGATGACTTCTAAATAATTAAACAACCGATCTAATAATTTTATAAAATCAAAGTCTAAAACCGGATAAACTAGACAATTTTCAGATAAGTGACATGATTTTCAAAAACTATTTATAAAACTATAACAACTACTAACTCAATACCACACAGTAAAATAAGACTCTAGGGAATTTCTAAAATACTAAAAAATAGCACCAACACGATTTTACAAATTTAGAAAACTCTATTGCATAATTAAGCTAATCTAGAGGTCCTCTTGCTACTCGTCGAGGTTCATCTTGCTCTTGTCCGCATCGGCTACGAGGTCGTGATCCAAGCTCGATACTGCTCGCTTGTCCTCCATCCGAGATCTCTTTCCTTGGTTTCTTCTTCGGACCATCCTAAACACCTGAGAAAACACTCCAAACATGCAAGACTATGCAAAAACCTAACCTAATGCATCTATCCTAACATGAGTGAAAAAGTGATGAAAACTAAGACTAAAGTGCAAGAATGAAGTCCTAACTATCATGAAACATGTACTAAAAACATGCAATTTACAGAGATATCAACACCCACAAACTTGCCTTTTTGCTTGTCCTCAAGCAAAAGCCAACCGGAGGGGTGAGGTTTTTAAAATAAAGGTGTAAGTTCGAATCCAAAACGCCATTTAAAGGAAATCAACTCAATGTCTTGGTTCAGGTTTCTAGGATGCAAGTCGAATTCTACCTATCCAGAAAGCCTTAGCTACATTCATCACAATAATCAAGCAAAATCAATCTCAACTTAGATGCACATTCAAATTCCCAATTCCCTTTCACATTCATTATGAAATTAAAAAGTGGATCTCAGTCACGCCTGTCAACTAACTCATTTGGCTCAGGGTAAGGTCACGAGCTAAGTATGAACTCGTAGTGCGAACGGGTTAAATGTTTAATGGGATCACTCTTGAAAGGAACCTTCTTAATGCAAAATGCTAAGGGTAAAAACCAATGGATGCATAAAGGCTAGACTACCATCTACCCAGAACATCTATTTGTTTTCCTACCCTAGTCTAAATTGCTCCCTCCTAAACTACCCTTCTTCTTGGCATTTCGCCTTAATCCCGTTATTGCTCCTCGATTTTACCTTTCCTGGTCATTTCTAGGGACTTCTTCTTTGTTGGAGATCGGTTTCGGCTTGCTGGCTCCTTTGTTGCGTTCCTTGCGTTTCACCTTTGGTGTTGTTGGCCGGATTAAGACTTTGTTGATTGGCCTTCTTTTGCTTTCTTTTGGAATCGCCTTTTTCTTCTTTTATTCCCAAGCCTTTTTGGTGCCGCCATCTCCTTAATATGTGTCCCCATCTGACTCCTCGGTATCTTTCCTTTTCCCTTCTCTAAATATGTGATCAATCGAAATATAGCCCCCTTTTTCTAGTCTACCCAGTAATATCGGCTTCTTATTTCGGTATGTAGCCGATTTCAGATTCTACACCACCTAACCTAGTGTTGACCCGAGATGTGAGCCAACGTCTACATGAAAATCTAACCTTGTCGGCCTAAACCCAACACTTTTTGCCTAAGAAGATTCGAAAATGGTGGAAAGGCCTCACATTCTCTACAAAAGTGTTTATGGTTTAAAAACAAAGGTTTTGGTTTGGGGTGTGGTCTGGTACTTGGACTAGCAAGAGGGTGGTAAAAGGGAAAGAAAGTCCAAGTGAAATCCATGAGCTATTTGACAAATATGAACGTGATAATTAAAATTTCCAAATTAACGGTTCAAGTTCATTAGGGAAATGGTTCAAGTCGCAATGCATCAAGTCAAAACCGATTTTCACAAGACAAATTACAAATGTGGTGCTGCCTTAAGCTCAGTCTAATTCAAAATGCATCAAACAAACAAGAACTAAGGCATTGAATTCATGACTTAAAAATGACTATTTACAAGGATTCACTATACTTAACACCTTATGCAAATGCTTATGAATACTAAATGAATGCATCTAGACTCGATCCTAAAATGGAGATGCAACTACATGAATATTTTTGTGGAACAATTTTTTTGTGTTTTTCTATGGAAGTTTTACGAATGCAATGGTTATTCTAAATGATGCATAACTACGTACTCCCCCAAACTTAAATGACACAGTCCCTGTGTGATAGAAGAGAGGAAGAATACGGTCCTGAGATGATGCAAAAATTTTCAAACAAAAAGCAGAAAAAATAAAGAAAAATAAATGCTTATGTACAATGGTTTGGAGTGGTACCTCACTGTTCGGTGTGATGTGAGGATGTGGTGTCCTCACTGGTCGAGAAGGAAGGATTATCTAATTCTGGTATCGGGGACTGGCTCGCACGCCTCTTCCTCGATATGCTCTCCTCCTGGCAGGAATACCTTCCTGGCTCGCTATGCTCCCCTCCTGGCAGGAATACCTTCCTGGCTCGCTATGCTTGTGTTCTCTTGGCAGGAACGAGAAGGAATGCCTCTCCTGGGGAGTTTGGCTGTCTGCTTCGTCTTATTCCTCTTCTTCGTTCCCTTCTGCTTTCTCTGGAGACATATCGGCTTCAAACCGTGGCGATGATGTCGAGCCTTCAGCTTCGAGGTGAGTGACTTGATTTTCCCTTTCAGGCCTTTCACGTGACCCTTGATTCCCTTCACCGTGGAGACTAGCTTTCTGATAGAACGTTCTTGCCACTTGCAGTACCGCTGGAGCACATTGATCCTATCGTGAGCCGCCTTGAGAGTTCGGTGTGGTCCATGATATGTCTATATTTTGCATCATTTTAGCATCCATTTAGTATAAATTTCTCACCATTTAGGGGTCTAATATAGCATCAATGTGTTGCATTGTATCATTTAGAGTCCTAGAGTGTCTTTGCATAGTCCTTGCATGTTTTGGTGCATTTGGAGTCTTGATCAGGTAACATGGATGCTGTGGAGGCAACAATGGAGTTGGAGAGGAATGGCACATCACTTGGAAGAGCAAGAAGTTGCCAAAAAGATGGAGAAGAAGAATCCTGAAGAAGTTTCGACGTAGCTGACCGAAACTTCTCTCCAGGACGATGTTTCGACCAGAAGTTTCGACGTAGCTGATCGAAACTTCTCTCCAGGACGATGTTTCGACCAGAAGTTTCGACGAAGCCTCACCGAAACTTTCCTCCAGGGTGAAGTTTCGACGATTAGTTTCGGTGAACCTCGTCGAAACTTATCCAGACGCGTGAAGATGATCGACGCTTGAAGACCCGTTCGACGACTATGTTCGACGAAGCTTCGTCGAAACTTTCCTCCAGGGTGAAGTTTCGACGAGTATGTTCGACGAACCTCGTCGAAATTCTCCCAGACGAATCTTCTTTGTCTACCCTTTGGGTCCCTCCTATAAATACTCTTTAGACCTAATTTTTTTATAAAAAACTTTTATTCTCTTGTTCTTAGCTAAAACTTTTAGCCACTTTGGGCAAATACTTTGTTTAAACTTGAATCTTTTGAGTTTAATGCATTATCTTTCTTAGATTTCTTGTTTTATCTTTCTCTAATCATGTTTAACCTTTCTCTAATCTTTGATTTGATGGGTTTAAGTATGGTTAGTGAGTAGTTCCTTAGAAACTTGGGGATGGGTTAGATTTAAGGTTTTCTAATGGATTAATCTTGCAATCTAGGATAGATTCTTTCATTCTCTCTTCTTATTAAGTGATTCCTAATGCCAAATAGCTAATCTTTGCTATTTTGGATCATAAGCATTTCAAACACCCACCAAGTGTTTGATGAAATGCTTGAACAAACTAAATAAGAGATTTACATTTCTAGCCTAAGACATTAGATGTCTAGAGTGTTTATCATACCATTTAGACTTGTTATTAATGCTTGTTGATTATCTTAATGCTAAAACATCATTAGTTCATTAGGATGATTAACAAAGGGATTTGAGCCACACATCATGGTCTAATCTAAATTAAGTGTTCTAAGTATAGAGTTAGCTTGATTAGTTGCTTAAATGATTGCAAGGTTATCCATTTAGTTTCCCAAATCAATGATTCCATCCCTAGGTTTCGATTTAGTCAATTGATAATCTTGCTTAGTAGTAATCCTTGCTAGTATCTTGATTAGTAGTGATTAAGGCTTAGTTTCATAGTATTGCACTAGTAGTACCTCTTTTAGTTTGTGTTTAGCTTCAATACTTGTTTGTGACTTGCTTTTATCATTTTAGCTTAGCTTAGACTTAACTTTGCACTCTTATTGCATCATCTCCCAAGATGGATTGATACCTCAATATATTGTAATGATATGAGCAATTGAGGAATTGCTTGCAAGTGTAAAAACGCTTGTATCAATTTGGCGCCGTTGCCATATTGGGATTGATTGATCATTAAGATTTGAGTTTTGTTTGAGACTAAGTGATCTTTTTGCTTATTGACCATCTACTTTTCTAGATTTCAGTTTTTCCTTGAATGCATTTGAGATCACAAGGAGACAACAACTTCCAAGGTTTTCAAGACATTGATCAATTGGAAAGGGTTGCAAGGATTGCAAGAAGGGAAGCTGCAAGGTTAGAGAGGTTAAGAATGGAAGAACAACAAAGAGATCAAGCTCCTCCAATGAACTTGGCGCAAGTACCGGTTCAAAACACCCCTTACATGCGCCAAGACTAGGGAGGACTATTGGGGCTGGAGATGCTCCAAATACACATCAAAATCGCTATGGTATCAATCCTCCACCGATTCAAAACAATACTTTTGAAGTGAAGCCAGCTTTCATCTCTATGGTTCAACAAGACAAGTTCCATGGGTTGCCAATGGAGGATCCTCTAGATCACTTGGACAACTTTGATAGAGTTTGTGGCTTATTCAAGATGAATGGTGTGAGTGAAGATGCCTTCAAACTAAGACTCTTTCCCTTCTCTCTTGGGGATAGAGCAAGGCAATGGGAGAAAACTTTACCTCAAGGTACTATCACTACATGGGATGAGTGTAAGAAAACCTTTCTATCTTAGTTCTTCTCCAACTCTACGACCGCCAAGTTGAGGAATGAGATCTCTAGCTTCACTCAAAAGAGCAATGAGTCCTTCAATGAAGCATGAAAAAGATTCAAGGGCTACACAATGCAATGTCCTCATCATGGTTTCACACAAGAGTCTCTACAAAGCACAATCTATAGAGGTGTTCTACCAAAGATAAGAATGCTTCTTGATACCGCAAGCAATGGAAATTTCTTGGGCAAAGATGTTGAAGATGGTTTGGAGCTTGTAGAGAATCTTGCCTTGAGTGATGGTAATTACAATGAAGACTATGATAGAGCTCCAAGGGGAGGTGATTTTGATGCTCACAAGAGGGAAATGAAGTCTCTACATGACAAGATGGACAAGCTCATGTCCTCAAACCAAAGGCATGTACATTTTGTTGAAGATAATGTGGAGGATTGTGATGATCAAGTTGAATACCAAGAGGGTCAAGAGGTGGTAAATTTCGTGGGAGGCCAAGGAGGATACAACAACAA
>JAHZTW010000003.1:30437732-30449022 GCA_020283515.1 Alliaria petiolata
GGATCCCGAGGAGAGTCCACCGGTCATAAGGAAGTTGTCCCAAAAGAGGGACATTAGTAGGGAGAAAGCAAGAGCAAGGAAAGCTGAGAAAGCCGCGGCCACTCCTCCAACACCCCCGGAGGTATACAAGGCCCTTATGGAGAGACCTTTTAGGGGAACTAAGTACCCGGATCATGAACTACTAGAAGAGCTAGGTCTCTTGGATGATGTAGCAAGGATCTTTCGGAACATGGGATGCGCAAGGTGGTTCAACAACTCACACCCGAGTTACCAAGAGGAGACTTGCCAATTCCTCTCTACTTTGGTGGTGGAAAC
Source organism: Alliaria petiolata (assembly GCA_020283515.1). NCBI lineage: Eukaryota > Viridiplantae > Streptophyta > Magnoliopsida > Brassicales > Brassicaceae > Alliaria > Alliaria petiolata. Next base: position 30,438,048 of record JAHZTW010000003.1, read on the forward strand.
TTCAAGCTCGGCTGGGATTGATAAATTAAGGGATGGTTTCGGTTTCATCAAGTTCCGGGTTCGCAACAAGTCCTACAAGATGAGTTTCAAGAAGCTAACCGAAGTACTTGGGTTTGATGAGGGTACCGGTCCGGGATCCCGCTTGAATGTTAGGAAGAGCGAGTTGGAAAACCTATGGAAGTTTGTTGCCCATGGGGATTTCAAGGCCGGGAGAGTGAGGAACATAATGATCCGTCATCCCTCCATTCGCTATGCTCACAAGGTGTTAGCTAACACCTTCTTTGCCAAGAAGGAAACCGTGGTTGTGACTGCTGAAGAATGGGAGATGCTTGCTAAAGGGCTTAAGGACATCATCCGCTACTGTCATGACAACATCCTAATTAATGGGGATACCACGGGGAATGGTATGGTACAACTTTGGTTGGCTCATGCAGCGACTTACCATGCTCGGGCATTTAGCAAGAAGGACCGCTCAATCCCAATAGCCATTGGAGGTATGATTACACCGATCCTTGAGGAAGTGGGCATCACTTTAGGCGAGCCATCAGCCGAGAGAGAGTTTATAGACTCCTCCTACCTCCTTAAGGGTCATTTCTTGGTTAAGGAAGGAAGTGGCTACCGGTACAAGTTCAATGTGGAGAAGCTCAAGGAGGCTACAATCCGATTGCCTTGCATTCACCTCACTAGCCTAAGGGAGAGGTCAAACGCTACCTTCACTCCATCCGATGAAGAGCTTGATGACATAATGACACTCCCTATGAGCTCATGGGACACTTCCCACCAGCCTTACCAAGCTCCCTCGGTCTATGGCAGTGATAGGTACAACTTTGTACCTTATGAAACAACCAACCAAGGAGAGACTTCTAGACAAGCTCACCAACACATCAAGCTTCTCCAAAGATGGAACAAATGGCAAGACAAAACCATAAGGAAGCTTGTGAAAACAGTGAAGGGCTTAAAAGGGCAAATCAAGGAGCTAAAGGCTAAGGTTGGGGGAACTTCTTCCCAAAGGCATGGAGAGATGCAACAAGAGGATGATGAGGCGATGAAACAAGAGGATGATGAAGTGGATAGCACTATGGCGGGAAGACGCCACTCCTTCCAAGGGAATCCAAGCACACCAAGCCATGAAGATGAGCCACGCCCCTCTTCCTATGAGACTAGAAGGCGTGAGAAGAGAGTCATGCGAAATCCCACTCCTCAATCCAGCAATCCATCCTACTCCATGGACTCTTACTCATCCTCCTCCATGCAATTTTGATCAAGGTACCACTTCACTCATTGTAAATACCATTAAGTCTTTTATTTTTGCATATTGAAATCTTCTCCAAGCTTGGATTACACACGAGACTGTGTAATTTAAGTTTGGGGGAGTATGGTGTATTTGATCTTGTGTTTTGTGATCTTATTTTTTCATTCTCATGCATTCTTGAGTCTCATGCATACATCTATGGCATATAAAAAAAAAAAATAGCATGTAGTTGCATTTGCATTTGTTATATAAGTAGGATTGAGTCTAACTTTCATATAGGATTGCATTCATGCATAGGGGACAATGATGATTTTTCCTTGTAAGGTGTTAAACTCATGAATTAGTTTAAGGCCCTAGTTAATAGTTGTTTGATGCTTGTTAAATTTTGAACATGTAATTATCATGGTTATGCATTGCTAGGGAACTTGTGGATACCACACACATATTTTGGTTATCTTCTTTCCTTTTACCACTCTTGTTAACCCAAATAGCCGACTCTCATCTTTAGAGCGGTTGAAAACGAATTCCCAAACTAAGCTTCCTTTGAAACCTCTTCCTTATTGAGTGCATTAGGCCTTTTTCATCTTGTGAACTTAGCAAAAAGTGTTGAGTTTAGAGCGACAAGGATAGGCTTCCATGTAGCTAGCTCGAGAACAATGAGCTAGATTTTAGGATAGGATTCATTGGTGGGAATTTTGGCTTGATATTTGATATAGAACAAGTAAGTTGGCGAAGTTGAGTTGGTGAAAAAGTGAAAACGAAAATATTTGGAACAAGTGTTGGCATTAGATATTGTTCTCTAAGAGTTAAGAAAAGAAAAGAAATCCTCTAGAAAAGAAAAGTAAGAGAGCCAAGAAAAAGAAAAAAAATATGGCTAAAATGTTATAAGAAAGAGGATAGCAAATTGTGAATGAAAAGAGAAAGAGCTTGAAGTAAAAGTGTGCCAACACTTGTGGTTGTAGAAGGAGTTTTCCCCAAGTACTTAAAAGAGAAAAGGAGAAAGTGGTTTGAGCTTATGGGTATAGCGAATTGCCTTGTAATGGGTAGCTTAGGTTCGACTTGGTGAGTGAGCTTAAAAGAAAAAAAAAAAAAATGAGAGTGAAGACAATTGTGTTACAAAGGGTAGATGGAAGTTTGTCCTTGTATGCATAGGTTGCTTTTTACTCTTAACATTTTGCCAAAGTTCACTTGTTCATTGAGATATCCCTTGCATTGGAACCCCATGAAGTTGAGATCATTCTTATCTCAAAACCTTACCCAAGAAACCAAACAAGTTCGCTAGCATTGTATGATTCATGATCCCTGGTTACTACTTAATGAATGTTAAAGAGTTGGTGAAAATGAATGCTTGTGTAGGTTGAGGCTTGGGTTCACTTGAATGAGTATGGGTATGGCTAGACCTTTTGGAGTAGAAATTTGCATAAAGAGCATCCTAGAACTACTAACTAGGACCATTGAATTGATTCATTTGCTTGGCACCTTTGGATTTGAGTCCCCACTTTCAAACTTCTCTCCTTGGCTTGTGTTTCATTTGCTTGGGGACAAGCAAAAGGCAAGTTTGGGGGAGTTGATATGTCTATATTTTGCATCATATTATCACCTATTTAGTGTAAGTTTCTCATCATCTAAGAGTTTATTTAAGCATCATTGTGTTGCATTTTGTTCATTTAGAGTCTAAGGTGTCTTTGCATAGTCCTTGCATATTTGTTGCATTTGGAGTGTTCTTTAGGTACATTTGGAGCTAAAGAAACCAATTGGAGCTTTGGGGATGAGTTCGGATCGAAGAAGAGTCGAAACAAAGTTTGACAGAAGTTGTCTGCCATCGCCTCGGTTTGGCCACCTCGGACTGGCAAACCGAGACGACCTCGGCAGGGGGTTCATCGGTCTGGCGCCATCGGTTTGGACGCGCGGAGCAGCTCGAGACGAAGCCACCAGAACCTCCATCGGTCAAGCAACCTCGGACTGGCAAACCGAGACGGACATGCCAGAGACTTCATCGGTTTGGCCACCTCGGACTGCAAACCGAGACGGACGCGCCAGAGTTCCCATCGGTCAAGCAACCTCGGACGGACAAGCCGGGACGTGTCACTCAGCCTGCATCGGTTTGTGGCCCATCGGTTTGGCAAACCAATGCGGCCTCTTTTCTCAGCCAAAACCGGGTCAATACCCAGTTTGTTCCGGGTTGACCCGGTCCGATCACTATTCACTATAAATACATTTTAGACCTAATTTTATGTCTCAACTTTTATTTCTCTTGTTCTTAGCCTAAACTTTTAGCCTCTTTGAGAAAAACCTTGTTTAAGCTTTGAATCTTTGAGTTTAATGCAATATCTTTNATTTGAGTCCCCACTTTCAAAACTCTCTCCTTAGCTTGTGTTTCATTTGCTTGGGGACAAGCAAAAGGCAAGTTTGGGGGAGTTGATATGTCTATATTTTGCATCATTTTAGCATCCATTTAGTATAAGTTTCTCACCATTTAGGGGTCTAATATAGCATCATTGTGTTGCATTGTATCATTTAGAGTCCTAGAGTGTCTTTGCATAGTCCTTGCATGTTTTGGTGCATTTGGAGTCTTGATCAGGTAACATGGATGCTGTGGAGGCAACAATGGAGTTGGAGAGGAATGGCACATCACTTGGAAGAGCAAGAAGTTGCCAAAAAGATGGAGAAGAAGAATTCTGAAGAAGTTTCGACGTAGCTGACCGAAACTTCTCTCCAGGACGATGTTTCGACCAGAAGTTTCGACGAAGCCTCACCGAAACTTTCCTCCAGGGTGAAGTTTCGACGAGTAGTTTCGGTGAACCTCGTCGAAACTTATCCAGACGCGTGAAGATGATCGACGCTTGAAGACCCGTTCGACGACTATGTTCGACGAAGCTTCGTCGAAACTTTCCTCCAGGGTGAAGTTTCGACGAGTATGTTCGACGAACCTCGTCGAAATTCTCCCAGACGAATCTTCTTTGTCTACCCTTTGGGTCCCTCCTATAAATACTCTTTAGACCTATTTTTTTTATAAAAAACTTTTATTCTCTTGTTCTTAGCTAAAACTTTTAGCCACTTTGGGCAAATACTTTGTTTAAGCTTGAATCTTTTGAGTTTAATGCATTATCTTTCTTAGATTTCTTGTTTTATCTTTCTCTAATCATGTTTAACCTTTCTCTAATCTTTGATTTGATGGGTTTAAGTATGGTTAGTGAGTAGTTCCTTAAAAACTTGGGGATGGGTTAGATTTAGGGTTTTCTAATGGATTAATCTTGCAATCTAGGATAGATTCTTTCATTCTCTCTTCTTATTAAGTGATTCCTAATGCCAAATAGCTAATCTTTGCTATTTTGGATCATAAGCATTTCATACACCCACCAAGTGTTTGATGAAATGCTTGAACGAACTCAATAAGAGATTTACATTTCTAGCCTAAGACATTAGATGTCTAGAGTGTTTATCATACCATTTAGACTTGTTATTAATGCTTGTTGATTATCTTAATGTTAAAGCATCATTAGTTCATTAGGATGATTAACAAAGGGATTTGAGCCACACATCATGGTCTAATCTAAATTAAGTGTTCTAGGTATAGAGTTAGCTTGATTAGTTGCTTAAATGATAGCGATCCGCTCCATTTAGAGGAAAACCAAACTCGTCGGTAGGGTCATCATAGGCATTTTCATCCTCATCTTCTTCTTCAGCAACCATATCGGCTTCTTCTCGATATTCCTCCTCGTAGTCCTCATTGAAATCAGCTTCGTATGGGAAAAGATGCTCATCTTGCGGGTCGAAATCCAGATTCTTTGGCTCCCTTATCGTGGTCAACCACGGGTTCGGCAGGAACAGTATTGCAACTTGTCCTAATGCACGGGTGAATTGATATCGGTGTCCATGCCGATATGGCTTCCCGAGAAACTGGCACTTCTTTAGATATGCAATATCTATCCACCGGATTCCGTGAGTTCGCTCCTCGAGATCAATGCCAGCCCCTCTCAGGATGGCGGATACAACTCCTCCACAGCCTATCTGAGGCCTGTCGCTTGGTGTGGATATCATCCATGATTTGTAGTGGAGAAGCTCTTTCATCAATAACGTGATCAACCCGGTGCTCCTTCTGCTTTCCTTAAGTTCAACCTCGTTCCGCGTCTCTTGAATGATTTCTACCAGACCGTCGTCCATTATCTCCAGCTCCTTAGTCAGGACAGCTCCACATTCCTTTCTTGCAAAGAAAGTATGTGCAATAGCTCTTTGCACATACCTTAAGTCTGGATGCCTTATCCTGGTGCTCTTGTTCACTCCTAGCTTGTACGTTCCTACCCCAATATGCATCCACAGTGCCTCCAGCTCCTCCCTTTCTATATTCAGGGCCATCTCGCGCATATCGCCTTGGCTGAACCCGAATATCGACTCCAGCTCCCGAAATGTCATTCGGTGAGTATCGCTTCCATACTTGAAGCGGATGTACCCATCGCCGACTTCCTTCTGAGTAATCTCTACAAACGCGTAGAAGGTTACCTCCAGTGTTGCAAGGAACTGGAAGGTCGCTTCATCATGGGACACATAAGCGTTTCCCATGAATTTCTTCAGACCCATCGCGTTGAAGAGGGTCTGGCAGTCTTCGTAGATGCCCAATTCGATCATAGTTTCCTCATGGGGGTCGTGTGTGGCTTTGAAATCCATTCGCCTGAATGCTGCACGCATTTCGGCTAGGGTGTGTCGGGAACTCGTACTTCTTCTTCCCGATGCACGTGTGGGTGAACGTACTATAGCCGCTCGGCTGGACTCTCCGACTGGTCTCTTTCCTTCTCTCTTCTCCGTTTGGTATTCCCTTGATCTCCCAAGAACAGCTCCGCTTCTTGTTGCTCCCACCATTGTGCCTATCAATTAAAAACACTCGAAAGTGTGTAAGCACAAGGAAGAACACTAATAGCAAACGGATTATCTTGCATGTATGTTTAAACTTAGGGCAACTCTATTCATGACTAAAGAGACCCAAGCAAACATATTCGAGTTATTACTAGATCGGGAAAAAGTCTAAACCGTGAAGAATAAAGAGTGTTACTTATAAGTTGTTCTTCACAAATCCAGATTTTTAGACAAGCTTGCGTTTAAACAAGAAGGTGGAAAAGCGATTTCTAGAATCTCAACACTTCAAAAGAGACTAGCCGTGAAGCTATTCTCACAAATAGATGTGCCGATATTCGGAAAATCCTAAAAAAAACCTAAGCTTTTACGCAAAATTATCTACAAAACGTTTCTCCATCTACTCTCAAATCCCTAATGCGACGAATCTAAACAATCCTAAGAGACCATCAATCATATCGTCATAGATAAAAAATTACCTTAGAACGATATTTGAAAAAATCCTTGGACGAAAGCACAGATTCGAGTTTGCGGAATAAAAGCTTAAAGTCAAATTTCTAGGATTGAGAGTAATGGGGAATGAAAACGAGAGAGGCGAGGGTTTTTATAAAGAGGAGATATGGGAAAGAGAAGGGTTGACTAGGGTTTCTTGGTTTGGGGAAATAGTTGTCGGCTAACCCCAACCAAGCATTCTTGCCTTATCCAGAAAAGTGGGCCATTAATTTGAGCGCTTTTCTCGGATTGGCCAAGTCTATTTACCCTATTACTTGGACGACCATATCGGGTTGACTCCGATATGGTGTGATTGACGTTACGGATATCAGCTGGTTCCCGATATGTGACCACATCGAAGGTTGTCTAACTTAGGCTTCGTTCTATATCAGCTACACACCGTTGTGCCTGCTCGACAGAGAATGCCTAGGGACAATATCAGTGTGTCATCCCGATATTGAGTCCCGTTGCGGTGCTAGACAACTCCTCATAGGTTTAGCTTCTCTCATATGCAAGTGACCCCACCCTATCTTTCATGGGATCCTGAAAACATTAAACTAGACTAGAAAAAACATTAATATGTACATGGATAAGCTTGGGGTGCCTCCCAAGAGCGCTTTGTTTTAAGTCACTTAGCTTGACTTTTCTTAATCATTTTTCAGCATGAAAGGGGGAAACGAACACCCCTCGATCCTGTGGGAGGATCTTTACTTTTCTTAATCGCAGAGATGAAATTAGCCAGAGATACGTCGGATGTCCCCTCTTTGCTTACCTTAGATCCCTCTTCATTGGTCAATTCAGTGTCTTTTATCACCCTAAGGTAAGCAAAGGGTCTGACCCTTCCTTTGCATTTTAGCTTGTATCTCACCTCGCCATTAGCAGAGAGAATATGTTTAAGAGTCATACCATCCAGAAGATCACCGAGGGTTGGTCCTTTCACATACGACTTTTTGCAAGTGATCACCTCTTTTGGTGCTTCATGGACTTCTTCCGATTGCTCCTCGAACATAGCGTTGAGTGAAACTCCATCAAAGCTGGCTCCATCGTAGCATATTTCAAGTGATGGGTCTTGGGTTTTTTCAATCTCCTTCTTGAGCCAAAGGGAGTAGGCATGTTTCTTTTCGTCGACTCTCTTCCCCTTAGTGTCAAAATGCATCACCAAGCTCCCGGTTAGCCTTAGCTCTACCTTTCCGCTTCTGCAGTCAAATATGCACCCGTCAGAGGCTAGGAAAGGTCTCCCCAACAGGAGGGTTTCCTTGACATCTTGGTCCATTTCTATCACAAGGAAATCGCTTGGTAATAGCACATTCCCAATCATGAGAGGCAGGTCTAGTAGCTTCCCAACAGTCTTCCTCTCACTTTTGTTGGCCAGTGATAACGGCTTCTTGCAGTCGGTATAGGTGTCATACCCGAGACGCCTAGCCGTGGCGAGACTCATAACGTTAATGCTTGCCCCGAGATCACACAAACAGTCTTCAAAGGCAATTCCTCCGAGTGTTCATGGGAGAGTGAATGATCCTGGATCTTCGAGCTTCTTTACTACTAAGGGTTCTTCCTTAGGTTTCTCCTCACGAGCTGCGACATTCCTTCCTATGGTTACCATTGCGTCAGCGTAGAGCTTGTTCTTCAAAGCTACTAGGAAATATGGGATAGGCTTCGTTTTGTCGCCACTGTTGAAGAGATCTTTAACTTTCTTCAAAGTTTCAATCAATTCGGCCTCTTGTTCCTCTATTAGCCGCTTCTTGTGCTTCTGAGGGTATGGCATCGGTGGTTTGAAGACACGCAGGAATGGTGCTTTTGGGGGATCAGTGGATGTTTTCTCTTCTAAAGCTTCCAAATTTTTCGAACTCCCTCCCCTTCTTAAGATTTCGATGTCCTCATCGACTTGAGTCCGATTTGAGTTGCTGATATCGGCTGGATCCTGTTTTTCCTTGTCGCTAGTGGTGATCATTTGGCAATACTCCTTGGGGTTCATGATGGCTTTTCCAGGAAGGTTGCTTGTTTGGCTTGTTGATGCTATGCCTTTGTTGTTCTCCAAGGCTTTAACTCGAGTGGTTAATGCCTCGATCTTCCCGGATAGTTTCGTGTTAACTCCATCTATCTTGTTATGCATTTTGGCAAAACGCTTGTGAATATCCGCTTCGATGTGTGTTTGACCGTTGAGTAGTAGCTTTAGAGTACCTTCCAAGTCAAAATTAGCTGGAGCAGGTGGATTTCCTTGTTGTTGCTGGAAGCCAGGAGGTGCAACGGCTTGTTGTCGTGGCTGGTAGCTGTTTTGATTCTGTAACCGTGGTACAAAGCCTTGCTGATTCGTGTATGTCACGAACTGTTTTGCCCCTCCTCCTTGTTGTTGAGGGTATGTCTGGTCCTGTGGGTTGGCGACGTTTGTGCTCCTGTAGGACAGGTTGTTGTTGGGTCTCCAATTGTTGTAGCCTCCTTGAGCGTTGATGTAGTTAACATCTTCGTACTGAACGTCCTCCCCTTCTTGAACTTGAGTGAATTCTTCCACGAAATGTACTTCCTTTTGAGCTTGGACAAGTAGTAACTTGTCAAGTTTCTCATTTAGCTCCTTGATCACTCTCCGGCTTCCATCTCCTTCTTCTTTAGAACCTCGGTTGGATCTGTCATAGTCTTCGTGGTAAGAAGAGTCACTTTGAGCTAGATTTTCGACCAGAGCAAGACCATCGTCAACATCTTTGGCTAAGAAATTGCCATTGCTCGCCGTATCGAGAAGCATCCGAATCTTAGGAATGACACCACGGTAGAGAGTGCTAAGGAGTGATTCTTGACTGAATCCATGGTGGGGACACTGAGTAGTGTATCCCTTGAATCGCTCCCAGGCTTCACCGAAGGTCTCATTGGATTTCTGAGTGAATCCGCTTATCTCGTTCCTCAATCGGGCTGTCCTCGATGTAGAAAAGAACTTTGTCAGAAAAGCTTTTTTGCAGTCTACCCACGAGGTGATGGGTCCATGGGGCAGAGTCTTTTCCCAGGCGTGTGCTTTGTCTCCCAACGAGAAGGGAAATAATCTTAGCTTGAAACCGTCTTCGCTTACACCGTTTATCTTTGTCATAGCGCACACACGATCGAACTGGTCGAGATGATCCAGTGGGTTTTCCAGAGGTTGGCCGAAGAATCTGTTGTTCTGGACCTTTGAAATCAGACCGCTCTTTATCTCGAAATTATTATTTTGGACCCGTGGTGGCTGAATACCATGTCGGCTTGTTGTCGATATCAGGGCGTCTCCCGCACCGATTTGCCTTATAGGTCTTTGAGCAGCGGCAACGCCGGGTTGTCCTTGGACTCCTTGCACACCCTGTGGTCCTTGGTGACCTTGTTTTCCTTGTGCACCAGCTGCGCCCGCTGCTCCTTGAGCACCTTGTGGGTTATCCATTGTCACACGGTCTTGTGTTTCGGCTTGTTCCCGATTTCGTCTGGTTGATCGCTCGAGCAGATGTATATCGTCTATTCGGGGAACAAGATTTGTTGTGCCGTGTGAGCGTAGGTTCATATACCTGTCAAAACAGATATATGCGAGTAGAAGTGTTAAATAACAGGAAAAATAAAAACTTGTCCTTATAACGACCTAATACCGAAATGACTAAACTATCTCCCAAATCGGCAACGACGCCAATTGATAAGTAGGTTTTTTAGGCCTTTACCAACGACCCAACACTTTTAACCGAATGCAGTATAGTGTATGGGGTATCAATCCAATTTGGGAGTGTTAGTGAACAGATCGGTCATATCGGGTTGTAAGTCAAGTTCGAAATAGGTAAAGATTGAGACTTTCCTACTGAAATCTACTAAAGGACAGATATTGTGTCACTCAAGACCATAAATAAAACTACTCTAAGGGTTTTAAGCAGAAACTACAGATTTAAACGGTTAAAAGATAAGCTTTCAAAATAAAAGAAGGATCAAGATGGGTTTTATGAACTAGGTGACTCTCGGTTTCGTTTTATCAAGCTAAAGCTTTTGGATCACATCAAGACTTGGTCTTTTGATGGTGGTTCTTAGGTAAAAGGACCTCAAATCGTTTAGCCCATGGCGTTTGGGTCTAAACTCTTTGAATCTCTATCACCATAGACTAGCTCTCGCATAGCGGTACAATAGAAGAAACAAGCATCTGCGTCGTCCCTATTGAACCGTAAGACTCTTGGACAGAGGGTTAGTCTTAGCCCAAGAAATCAAACTCTTGTTCATGGTTCCGGCTAAGCAAGCACGTGGCGTTCGTGTCAAGCCGCCTGTGGACTTTAGGCTAGATGGCCAAACTAGACTAAGCTTTGGGAATGATAAACAAGAAAGAATCTAACTTTATGTTTTAGCTAAGCAAGAAATATAAACCCGAGAGTTCCTTGGTCCTTTTAACCCATCAAAATC
>JAHZTW010000003.1:30451215-30473313 GCA_020283515.1 Alliaria petiolata
GCTTCCACCCACTTAGACACATAGTCTACTGCCACAAGAATGTACTTGTTGCCATAAGATGATGGAAATGGGTCCATAAAATCAATCCCCCACACGTCAAAGATCTCCACTTCGAAGATTGGCACTTGTGGCATTTCGTTTCTTTTGGTGATTTTCCCAACTCTTTTGCATGCTTCACATGACTTGATGAATTCATGTGCATCTTTGAAGAGTGTAGGCCACCAGAACCCAGCTTGGAGAATCTTTGTAGCAGTCTTGAAACTCCACGGTATATTGTGCTCAAGAGTGTCTCCTCAGTGAAGCCATGGTGAGGACATTGAATGGTATAGTCCTTGAACCGCTCCATTGCTTCACTAAATGTCTCATTTTGCCTTTGTGTGAAACCACATATTTCACTTCTTAGCCTAGCCGTTCTTGTGCTTGAGAAGAACTTTGACAGGAAGGCTTTCTTGCATTCAACCCAGGACGTGATGGTGCCTTGTGGTAGGGTCTTCTCCCAATGCCTAGCTTTATCCCAAAGAGAAAATGGGAAAAGTCGTAGCTTGAAGCTATCCTCCGAGATGCCGTTTATCTTGATCATTCCACACACTTGTTCGAAGTTGTCCAAGTGCTCCAGTGGGCCTTCCATTGCCAGGCCATGGAACTTGCTGTTCTGGACCATAGACACAAATCTAGGCTTGATCTCGAATTTGTTGTTTTGCACCGGTGGTGGAGTGATGCCAAAGCGATTTATGTGGGTGTTTGGTGCATCACCCGCACCAATGATGCGCAGTGCTCTTGGAGGGTGGTAAGGGTGTCCAATGCCTCTGCCAGGTGAAGCATGTTGAGGCGGGTCCTCCACTGTGTCGTGGTCAGCCATCACCTCTGGATGGTACTCTTCAATTTCGAGTAGTAGTCTTTCCCTCCTATGCCTTGCGCTTCCAAGCTGTTGGATGTTGTCTAGTGGCGTCAGTAGGTTGTTGTCACCTCTAGACCTCAGGTTCATGTACCTGAAAACACAAGCACAATAGTTGCAAAATTAGTAACCAAATGTAAAATAAAAACTTAGTCTCCACTAATCTCCAAATCCTAATACTTTCACTTAAAACCAAAGTTTGGCACCGGCGCCATTTGATGACTTGCTTGTGGAGCAAGTTTAATCAAACCTAAAGCAGTCTTTTGTTGTTGTAGTACTTTAGGTGTCAATCCAAATTGGGGTGAAAGATACTAGGAATACAAGATTTCAATGAAGCTAAGCAGAATTCGAGTTAATTGGGGAACAATCCTATGAAAATTACTTGTGGTGATTATACAGACACGCAAACTATTTTAAAATCCCTGCAGAAGGGTTATACAACTAGTAGATGACAATCGATCTAATAATTTTATAAAATCAAACCTAACAACTACTAACTCAATACCAGACAGTAAAATAAGACTCTAGGGAATTTCTAAAATACTAAAAATAGCACAAACACGATTTTACAAATTTAGAAAACTCTATTGCATAATTAAGCTAATCTAGAGAATTTTAGCGAAAATAATTAAACTTCAAACAGGGAGAAAATGGGTTTTAGTTTTCAAAGATTAAAAACAGATTCAAGTTTGGGATTCATTCTTAGGGAGGTTGAAAATTCGAACTTGGGGTTTTGAAAACATAATTTTCTACACTTTTTAGTACTATTTCTAAGCCTTAAGAAACCAAACTAGATTTACACATGATGTGCGGTGTAAATCCTTTCTTCACCCTTTCCTCCTAACCCATGATGTGTGGTGGAAAGATAAGGTGAAGAACATTAAGCATGGATCTTAAAAAATGGCTTAACTAGCTCCCTAAGCATCCATGATGTTTGGGAAAAGATGAGCTAGTCTCTTGGATTTGATTTTAAGGGATTTCCTAAGTCTTGTTAGGATAAGGAAATCCCTAAGATTAAAGAGATCTCCTTCGAGAATCTCTAGACTTTAAAACCCCCAAATCCAAGAAGAGAGTTAGATGAAGAACAAGAAAAGACTCAAAATTCTAGTTTTCAACCCCCTTAATCATCCCAACCCCAAATCTTGGTGGTTTACTCACAACTCATGTTCTTACCTCTCTTAAACATAAGTTTAGAGATGATGAACATGATCAGTTTTTAAAAGATGAAAGATTAGACGTTTAGAAAAACAGAAATACTTGAATCAAATCCAAAATACAAGAGTTTCTTACAAGAAATAAACAAGAAAACAATCAAGAACTATCAAGAACAAGAAGAACACTTAAGAAAAAAACAAGAACTCTCTCTATTCTCTCTCTCACACTCTGCCCTCTTTTCACCAAAGTGATTCTATGATTTTTTTATGATTTTTGGCTTAGTAAATAATGGATGCACCAAAATCCCTTTTCTCTTTGGTCATGGAGAAAATAATATGAAATTCTCCACTCTTTCCCTAAAAGAAGGGCTGCTTGTCTTGTATGAGACTTTCATGCCAAGGTGGTCCCCTCACTAGAAGACAATTAGACAAGTTGGGGAAAGGTTGGTGCGCTTGGCTTGGCTGATCGAGTCGGAGTGGTCGATCGTCCGGTCGATCTGCTTCTTGGTTCGGGCTGGACGGTCGATCGTCCAGTCGATCAGTTCTGGATCGAGTCGGCTGGGTCGATCGTCCGGTCGATCTTGTCTGGATCGGGTCATTCTGCTCGATCGGCCGGTCGATCACGCCTAGATCGAGTCATTCTGCTCGATCGGCCGGTCGATCACGGCCTCTTTGCTTTTGTCCGAGTTTTCCTTTGATTCCCGCCAACTCCTAGGCTCTTCTTTCATCTTCTTGTCAATGCTCAGCATCCATCACAGCTCCAAGTACTCTAAACAACCTGAAAATGATGCAAATATGCAAGAAACATGCAAATGCCAATGCAAAGTGTTCTAGGACTTAAAATGAGACAAATGATGCAAACTAGCCTATTATGAATGATGTATGCATGAAAACCTATTCTAAATGCATGCTAAATATGCGAAATATATTAGTATATCAGTACCACTCCAAAACCTCTGTATATAAGCATTTTTTTATCTTTTTATTTATTTTTGCAATTTTTTAGGAGCGTATTCTTACTCTCTTCTATCACACAGGGACTGTGTGATGTAAGTTTGGGTAGAACATATTACATGCATTCACTTATAATAGATATCACGCATTATATAATGGCATAGAAAACAAAAATTATCCCACAAAAAGAAATCATGTAGTTGCATTTTCATCTTAGGATCGAGTCTAGTTGCATCAATTTAGGGTGTAAAGTATAATGAATCCTTGTAAACAGCCATTTTTAAGTTATGAAATAAATGCCTTACTTCTTGTTTGTTTGATGCATTCTGAATTAGACTGAGCTTAAGGCAGCACCACATTTGGAATTCAGCCTGTAGAATTCGATCTTAGCTAATGCATTGTAATTTGAACCATTTCCCTAATAAACTTGAACCGTTAAAACTGAAAATTTAATTATCTTATTCATGCTTGTCATCAACTCTTAGCTTTCACTTGGAGTTTCTTTCCCTTTTTACCACCCTTTTTGCTAGTCCAAGTACCAGACCACACCCGAAACCCTAAACCTTCGTTTAAAACCATAAACACTTTTGTGAGAGCATGTGAGGCCTTTGCATAAATTTTCGAATTTCTTAAGCAAAAACTGTTGGGTTTAGACTGACAAGATTAGGTCCTCATGTAGACGTTGGCTCACAACTCGAGTCAACACTAGGATAGGTGGTTTAGAATTGGAACGACTTGATACCGATATGATAGGCCGATATCTCTGGGTAGACTAGAAAGGGAAGTTTATGAACAATCATATGAGGAAAGAAACAGAAAGAAAGAAAAGGGAATTCACTGAGTCAGATGGGGACACAAATCAAGAGATGGCGGCAACAAATGAGGCAGGAAACAAAAAGAAGAAGCAAAAGAAGGCCGAACAACAAAGTCTAATCCAGCCAACAACACCAAAGGTGAAACCCAAGGAACGCACACTAGGAGTCAGAAAGCCGAACAAAGAAGAAAGTTCCCCAAAAGATGACCAGGAAAGGTAAAATCGAGGAAGAATATCGTGTATACGGCGAAATGCCTAAGGAAAAGGGTAGCCTAGGAAGGGACAAATTAGACTAGGGTAGAAAACGAAATAGGTGTTTGGGGAAATGAGAACTTATCCTTGTATGCATCCATTAGTTTTTATCCTTAGCATTTTTCATTAAGAAGATTCATTTCATGAGGGATCCCATTTAAACACTTAACCCGATCGCACTATGAGTTCATCTTTAGCTTGTTACCTGACCATGAACCAAGTGAGTTGATTGATAAGCATGAATAGGATCCACGCTTTAAATTTTCTAATGAATGTTAAAGGGAATTGGGAATTTGAATGTGCATCTAAGTTGAGATTGATTTTACTTGATTTTGTGATGAATGTGGCTAAGGCTTTTTGAGTAACTAGAATTCGGTCTGCATCCTAGAAACATTAACTTAGACATTGACTTGATTTCTTTTTAAAGGCGTTTTGGATTCAAACTTTCACCTTTTCTTTCAAACCTAACCCCTCCGGTTGGCTTTTGCTTGAGGACAAGCAAAAAGGCAAGTTTGGGGGTATTGATATCTCTGTATATTGCATCTTTTTAGCATACATTTCGTAATAGTTAGGAACTCATTCATACACTTTCACCTTGGCTTTTATCCTATTTTTACTCATGTTAGGTCTAGATGCATTAGGTTAGGTCTTTGCATATTCTATGTTTGGAGTGTTTTCTCAGGTACTATGGTGAATGGAGGATTGTTCGAAGAAGAAATCATAGAGAGAGATCAAGAAAGGGGGTGAACGGACAATATCGAGCATGGATCACGGCTTCTTAGCCGATATGGACAAGCGCATGAACGAACCTCGACGAGTAGCAGCGACTTGGTCCCGAAATGATACGATAATGAGAAGCGACCAAGATGATCAAATGGGAGCTAAGCTTGAACCTGAGGAAGCTATGCTCGAACCTAAGAAAACTGAGCTTGAACCAGGGGATTCAATGCTTGAACCTGATGCGATCATGGATAACACCAAGAAAGAAGGTCCTGTTGCAGACGCTAAACTTATTGCCAAGCTTGGGCATGCACTTGAAGCCGAGGTAGACTTAGTTGTCTTTGATGGATCTGTGACGAGAAGCAGGCTTAAGAAATTCAAAGAAGGAATTGTAGGATTACTCAATCAGATAATCACTCAACGAGGAGACAAATTCCAAACCACCTTGGTTTTAATTCGAGCTTTATCAAGCCTTATAAATGGGTTTTATAAGCAAGTCTTATAAAGCTTATAAATCCGAAGTTTTATAAAAGCTTAAAAAGGGTTGTGATCATTGTACTTTTTTTCTTTGTCCTTGGTTTTTCTCATTGGGTTTTCCAGGAAAGGTTTTAATGAGGCAATTGATACATAAACTTTATAAGCCCCATTAATAGGCAAAGGGATTTCGACCAAAGGAAGGGAATGCAGCTGAAGAGTCAAGGAATGCAAGAGACATGCGCCGAATCTTGCCAAGAGTAATTCAACTCATTTATTTTGGTCTTTGGTATTTGTTAATTAATGTTGCATTGTTTTTAACACATTTTAGTCTAGTTTTCTACAAAATATTTCTTATAAATACTCTTGTAAACTCTTTGAGAAATAACAACCAACTTTTTATCTTCTTTTTCTTTCAGAGTGATTCTCTTTGTTCCTTTGTGAACATTTCGATTTCTTAGTGTGTAATATCTAAGTTATCCAACCCGTAAATAAAGAGTCATTCCGCAGTCTCTTGTGTGACCATTTTATCAACCAAAAGGTGCTGGCTTGTGTTGAAATAGATCAGGTGGTGAGTTTAATATACTTGCTATTGGTTCTACACAAATCTTCATTTGAAAGTTCCACCGCCTATCTTCCTTTGGATCGTTTAAGATAACATCAGACATCAGGTTTAATATACCTTTTGTTGGGTCTACACGGGCCACCCGAATCTTAGGATTATCATGTTACCCCTTGGAGTGAAAGGTCTTGAAAGGATTCTTGTCGAGGCTGACCAGAATCGCATCAAGTGGTATCAGAGCACCATTCCAAGTTCGGTAATTTAATCTATCTGTTCATCTTCTCATCTCTTCATCTTCTCAACTTTCCATCTTCTTTTCTTTCTATCTGGTGTAAAGGAAGCAGAGCCAGCCTAAATCCTAGATCAAAAATAAATTAAAAAAAAATAAACGATAATCAAAAAGAAAATCGATTTAAAAAAAAGGAGAAGAGAAAGATCTGAAAAAGGAGGGCTTGGTCAATCAGTTTCCAAAAGAAAATCTTGGAATCTGTCTATCTTCTTCTTCTCTTGATTTTTCATCTGATTCTTTGGAGAAAAGCACATTGATATTGATTGTTAGTTCCACTGGAACTTGGAGAATTCACTAGAGAATCATTTACTTGAGAGATAAACACTTTGAGGGAAACACCTTGTGAGAGCTTTTATTTTTAAACTGTTTGTTAAGTAATTGGAGGAACAAGATGTTTGGACTACAAAAGAGAAGTAGCCAGGAGCAGAATCCACAACAAGGAGCTTTTATGTCATCCTTGATGAGAAAGAGGTGCCAACCTTTAGTAAATGAAAACAAATCGGTTTCTAACAAGAGTGGTTATGAGCAGAGAGAACCACAACCAAGGGGACCACTAGAGAGGTCAAAAGGGAGAAGTAGAGAACGACCTAAACCAGCCAGAGATGATGCATATCGTGACTAGTACAACCATGATGATCAAAGAAGTTCTAGGCAAGCTAGATTGGATCAGGAGCGGTTGAGTAGAGAAAAGCTTATCGATGATATGGACAAGCGGTGGCATAAGGCACTCATGGCTGTTTGGAATAACCATGGAAATAGGACAACCACACTCCCATCCTTAGGAGATGATACAACAAGTCAAGAGCAGGCTTCTGAAAATATGCAGCAGATTTCTGAAAATATACAGCAGACTTCCGAAAATACGCAGCAGACTTCTGAAAATATGCAGCAGACTTCTGAAAATACGCAGCAGACATGTGAATGAAGTTCATTTGCCATCAAGTAGATTTGTTCAAAGAAGGAGCAGGCTGTTCCAAAGCCAAAGATGACAAACAATTATCCATCATCCAAGGAACCAAAGGTAAAACTTCTACTTCAGATTATTGTGCTAATGAATCCTTTATGTGTCATGGTAGAAAGCAAATTGCAAATGAAGTGCCCATGGTGCTTAAGGATAAAGCCGAGAACAACACTGAGAGAAAAGAAGAAGTTTCAGTCTCTTTACCATCTTCTGATCAAACTACACCAGCCGGAAGTGATTTGTTGGTGTCTAAGAAAACTTCGAATATTCAAACCAAAGAAGGAGGTAATGAGAAACGTGAGAACTTGTTTCATACAAGATGTCTCGTCCAAAACAAAGTGTGAAGCCTTATCATTGATGGAGGCAGCTGTACAAACGTGGCAAGTGCAACGATGGTGAAAAAGCTTTGTTTGGAGACTAAGAAGCACCCAGAACCTTACAAGCTTTAATGGTTAACAAACTATGGAGAAATGAAAGTGACCAGACAGGTGACAGTGTCCTTGTCCATTGGTAGTTATGTAGATGATATACTTTGTGATGTTTTGCCCATGAAAGCCAGTAATATTCTTTTGGAAGACCATGTCAATATGATCACCAAGTTACCTATAAAGGACTCACCAATCGGTACTCATTTAAGTTCAAGGGTAAGAAGATCGCCCTAAATCCTTTCTCTCCATTGGAAGCTTTTCGTGATCAGCAACACTTGAGCAAGAATGAATGTCAAAGTGAGAGCACAAATGGGTTTATAAAACCTTATAAATGGGTTTTATAAGCAAGTCTTATAAATCTTGAAAGTGATCATCTGATTGAGCAAGAATTAAATCCAGCTTTATGAGTAAGAATGAATGTCTCCTCGTTGAAAGTCTTATAAATCTTGAATTAAGCCCATTTATAAGGTTTTATAAAGCTTGAATTAAATCCAGCTTTATAAGCCTTATAAAATGAGAGAATTAAATCAAGCTTTATAAAGCCTTATAAATGGGTTTTATAAGCATGTCTTATAAATCTTATAAATCTGAAGTCTTATAAAAGCTTATAAGGGTTGTGATCATTTGTACTCTTTTTCTTTGTTCTTAGTTTTTTCCATTGGGTTTTCCAGGAAAGGTTTTAATGAGGCAATTGATTCACAAACTTTATAAGCCCCATTAATAAGCAAAGGGATTTCGACCAAAGGAAGGAAATGCAGCTGAAGAGTCAAGGAATGCAAGAGACATGCGCTGAATCTAGCCAAGAGTCATTCAACTCATTTATTTTGGTCTTTGGTCTTTGTAAATTAATGTTGCATTGTTTTTAACACATTTTACTCTAGTTTTCTACAAAGTATTTCTTATAAATACTCTTGTAAACTCTTTGAGAAATAACAACCAACTTTTTATCTTCTTTTTCTTAGAGAGTGATTCTTTTTGTTCCTTTGTGAACATTTCGATTTCTTAGTGTGTAATATCTAAGTTATCAAACCGGTAAATCAAGAGTCATTCCACAGTCTCTTGTGTGACCATTCTATCAACCAAAAGGTGTTGGCTTGTGTTGAAATAGATCAGGTGGTGACTTTAATATACTTGCTATTGGTTCTACACAAATCTTCATTTGAAGGTTCCACCGCCTATCTTCCTTTGGATCGTTTAAGAAAGCATCAGGCATCAGGTTTAATATACCTTTTGTTGGGTCTACACGAGGCACCCGAAGCTTAGGATTATCACGTTACCCCTTGGAGTGAAAGGTCTTGGAAGGATTCTTGTCTAGGCTGACCAGAATCTCATCGCAAAAGGAGCACCACGGAATGAAGGTCCAACAAGAGGATTCACTGAAGACGGATATCGTAGCAAGGCAGCAGGAAGACCCCGATACAAGCAGCAAGCAAGAGGAGTCATGACGGCAAGATCCCGAAATGGTTCTCCGATATGGAGGTTACCTGAAGATCACAAGAAGTTGGCATTTTGGCTTGCTTCCCACGACGTAAATCTGATTCGCTACAGTCCGAAAGAGTACCCATTTCGGGCAAGTGGTCCCTATGCTTTAGGTTTTTCCTCTATTGTGTATAAATACTTTGTCCCCCACGCCTATCTCAAGACTCTCGTTCCACAATTTATTTTATGTCTTTCTTGTAACCAAAACTCTTAGTCTTTTCGTAATTAAAGCTTGTTTCTAAAGCTTGAATCTTTTATGTTATTTTGAAGTTATCAAGTCTTGTTTTATAGCATTTCTTGTTAAAGCTTCATTCTTTTTTTTTTTTTTTGACTATCTTGCAAGCTATGATCCACCTTCTTATCCTTAGCGATTTTGAGGTTTCTCTAATGGCGTGTGAGTAGTCCTTTAGAGGGTTTTGATGGGTTAAAGGAACCAAGGGATTCTCGGATTTAGATTTCTTGCTTAGCTAGAACATAAAGTTAGATTCTTTCTTGTTTATCATTCTCAATGCTTAGTCTAGCTTGATCATCTAGTCTAAAGTTTATAGGCGGCTTGACATGAACGCCATGTGTTTGCTTAGCCGAAACCATAAACAAGAGTTTTATTCCTTAGGCTCAGACAAACCATCTGTCTAAGGGTTTTACGGGTCAATAGGGACGTTTTAGCATGCTTGTTTCTTTTATTGTACCGCTAAGCGAGAGCTAGTCTATGGTGATAGAGATTCAAAGAGTTTAGACCCAAACGTCATGGGCTAAACGATTTGTGGATCCCTTTACCTAAGAATCACCATCTAAGACCAAGTCTTGATGTGATCCAAAAGCTTTAGTTTAATAATCGATCCAAGAGTTACCTAGTTCACAAAACCCATCTTGATCCTTCTTCTATTTATAAATCTTATCTTTTTACCGTTTAAGTCATTACTTGTTGCTCAAGTAGTATAAAGTTCTTATTTTCATGGTCTTGAGAGACACAAGATCCAATCTTTAGTAGTTTCTAATAGTAAAGTTCCAATCTTTTACCATTTTAAGATTGACTTGTAATACCGATATAACCGATCTGTCCACTAAACACTCCCAAAATGGATTGATACCCCATACACTATACTGCAAACGGCTATAAGTGGTGGGTTATTGACCGAGTAGCCTAAAAACCTACTTATCAGAGTTCTCCTTGATATCGCCATACCCCCCAGACTTGGTTTCTTGCTTCGGGCTTAAACTGGATGGCGTCTAAAACTTCTCCGCCTCTTTGCATGTTCCGATTCTCTTAAGACTTTTAGGCATTTTCTTCCTGTTTCTTTTTCTTAATTTTTTTTTGTGTGTGTAACTCTCTTTTTTTAGAGGTAAATACCATCATCATTACAAGGAATCCAGGTCCTCTATCCGAGTTACTTTTTCTATATATATATATATATATATTTGTTTTTTTATGAAACGAGAAGTGCCTTAGTGTAAGAGTCTTAAGGAGCACAAAAATCTACCATTCTTTCACGTTTTCCAAGGCATGAGTCGTCTACTCTTGTAGCTAACACTTTTGTTCCTTGATCATTCGATCCTTCGTCTTGAGTGACTAGAAATCGTGTTGTTCCTCCCTCTCCGGCGTTTTTGCACATATCTGCATATTGCGAAAACATGAGAGTTGCATGAGGTATGAAAAGATGGTAAAGATTTCGGGTATGGTACCAACTGTTGATGTGTTGGCCGTTCGGGAACAACAAGGGATTGCATTTAAAATGGAAAAGATGTCCCAGACGTTCTTGCTTTTTCGTTGAATGCCTAAATCTGTTGACAAGGAAATTAGATGTCAGGTTACAGTCCAATTAAAATAGAGCTACTATATTCCTTCCCCTGAAATCTCTATAGATCGACATTCTCCAGGATTTAGCATTGCCGGCTTTCTAGCTACCACCTAGCCTAGTACTAAAGCCTGAAATATCTGTTACTAGAAATAGCGTAGAAGCACACTGGTTGATTATCATCATTGGTTTCGCGTCATAGTCCCTAAAACCATATCATATATATCGAAATACATCATTCTTAGTTCTTAGGGTAAATAAAAATCATTAAAATGACTCAATTAAAACCAAAACCAAGCAAAGTCATTAGTACGGATACCCCCACCCAGATTTAAATCACACTGTCCCCAGTGTGAAATAGCGGTGAAAGGCCGGGAATGACTAAAAATATGAAAAATAAAGCATAAGTAAAAGATAGGGGTGAAGTAGATCGAACCAGGCTCGTAAGCAAGAAGAGTTTCGGCTGAGACGCGAAGTCTTCTAGGCATGTGAACTCAGGGTCTAAAGGTCGCCATCTATGTGTCTTCTCTCTCGAAGCTGTCGCGCCATCTTCTCAAGCATCTCCTTCTAGCGGGCCAGCTGCTCCTGAAGGGCGTTGATCGCGGGATCAGTCGAGGCGGACGGTGTATCTGATCGTGAGGTGCCGCGCGTGGAGAAAGATGATGTGTGGTGGTCCTCTGTTGGATCGTCTCTTTCCTAGCCTTAGCGGTTATGTACTCTCCAATAGTAAGCGAGAGGCGTGAGAACTCGGTACGGAACTCCTCGTGTCCCGGGATTCACTGTGGTGAACCCTTTGAAAGGTGCGGGACTGTGGGAGATGGTAGATAGACCGTACAGTTGTCTCCTTTCCCCAGGTGGTATCGGTATCCAAACATGTATGGATCCATGGCTGCGCCTGTCAGGTTCCTCTCCGTCTGAAATTGGAACAAATCAAACCAAGGCTCATCTAGTGGTGCCTCAATGCTAGTGTCTACTCCAGCAGCCTCCATGATCGCTGTAATAATGCCTCCGTAAGTCGTGAAGGCAGCCTCGCATCTAGGTGCGGTAACATCGTGCTTCACTTGCCCGAGTCTCTCTGCTAGGATGCATCCAAGGCATGCTGAAAGTGGCTCGTCTCTGAAGCGGACTGAAGTAAGACGAGCTCTTGAATGAGAATGCATGACTGGTTGATGTGCGAGAAAAGTCGGTGTGCTATGAGGCGGTGCACAAAACGCACGACCGGATGTGAAAAAAAAGTGGACAGATACCTTCCCTTGTCATAAATGCCTCGGCCCATAAGTCCCCAAAGATCAGCACTCCATCCTTCTTCAATGCTTGTCTTGCTCCTCAAGTCAAACCCAAATATTTCGCAAAGCTGAGGGATACTCAGCTCATAATCGATTGAGCCAATGGTGAGACAGAGAATACCGTCTTTGGGATGTGACTTCCTTCCACTCCGGTATGATAACTGAACTGAAGATAAGACTCTTGCGCTAGCTCCTTGTAGGTAGGTCGATCAATCTCCATGAAGGTCATGAGCCTTAGCTCATCCAAATACCATGTAACATCTTCAGTGATGCCCAAGGCGTCTAAAGCAGAGTAATCGATCTTGAGTGTTGTTCTCATCTCCATCTTCATCATCTCCTTCAAATAATCGATGGTTGGGTGCATTGGTGCTCCAACGTATCGGACCTTGCGTTTAGGAGGAGAAGGGCTCAGCTCTCTACTTGGCTCTTAAGGTGGAGGTGAATCATCGCGACCTGTGCGCGCTATCCGTGAATCTCGGAATCTTCTTTGTTGTTCCTTCACGTATCCTTCTATAGTAGTGTCAAGACTTGGGTCTCCTGGTGCTGTCTCTTATTCTTGCTGTCGCGAAGAACATCTTGAAGGGCTTAGTTGCTCTCTATTCTTTGAACGTACCTCGAAGTTTCAGTCATAGCTCATTGTACCTTGCAAAACAAAAACAAAAACTCGACCAAACATGTGAATTTGTTGTGTCATAAGGAATCTTAAGTGCAATGATATACAAGACATATATAAAGAGTTTCCAAGACTAATAACAATCGAGTTAAGGCATAAATTTCAAGATCAAATTGGTACTCAAACTCTATTTTCGGATTTTTGAGTTACCAAACCAAAATGTTTCCAATAAATCGATTTTATCAACCTACTTGAGTTTTCAGGGTTGGTCATTTAGACGACCACTGGCCGCGCCATGGCCCGTCGCGGCCGCAGCCAAGCTTCATCTCTCCGCGCGGTCGTGGCTCGTCGTGCGGCCAACCTCCTCCGAGGTTCCTCTTCATATTTTTGGGTTTTTGTTGGTTTTTTCTATTTTTTTATTTTTCTTTATATGCCTAAATACATAAATCTTGCAAAAACTAGCTATTAGAAAATGTTGGGAAACGACTAAGTGTCGAGTGTATAAGGGGCTAGGCCCGTGGACCGCGAGTTTAGCCGACTAAAATTAGAGTTTTCGAAGTGGGAAAAGGAGTTCTCGTGTTTTGGCCGAGCGGTTTCGGACATAGTCAAGAAAAAAATAAAGTTGTTCGGATAAAGTCGAGGAAAAAGGAAACCTGTCCGGTTTAAGCAGAGAGAAAATAGAACGGACCGACTAACCCGAACGTGTTGGATATGTCTCGGATAGACGGCTTATCTAGAGTTTTGATCGTATAAAAGGAAAATTTTAGGGATTTCTACTCACGCTGTCGAGAGATATTCGAGAGAGAAGAGTTTTGTCGAGCTATATTCGAGAGGATCGAACGTAGACGAGTGTTTTCCGAGAGAAATTGAATCCGTCCGATAGTTTTCGGTAAGTGCTCGGATATTTTGGTTAGTGTCGCGATTCTGTGGAATATCGTCGGACTAATCTGTTTGTTTCGATCTGTCTCCTAGGGAATACATATTATTGTTCGAGAGAGAGGGAATGGTTCGTGAGTTAGTGGAGAGGAGATTGGATCTCGCGGTACGGATCGTAGCGATAGCCGAGGATTCAAGGTTGTGTCCGACTATCTTTTTTAATCAAGTTTTTACCGAATATCCTTCTACCAAACCGTTTGTTTGATTGTCTAAGGTGAGTGCGTGACTGTGGTTAGCATCTATAGATTTACGTATTGCTAGGATTTTGATATGTTTATTGGCCGCTTGTGTAAGTAGTGTTTTATGCTTAGCAAAGGTCAATGGTTATGTGATTGTTACTCGGTTTTGGTAACCGTGAGTTTTGGTGATATTTACCTAGCTCGTGATCGAGACAGGATCGTTTCGTTTGCATAGGATCGACTGTGTCGGCCATTTCTTCTTCACCTAGCTCTCCTAGCTCGGGAGGGATTAAAATTTTGATTCTCGAGAAAGGTCTTGAGTGGAGCTGGTCCATTCTCGGTATCATCCCCTTTTTCTCCATGGGGCGCACCTGTTCTGTCCGTAAAGAAGAAAGATGGAAGTTTTAAGCTTTGCATCGACTACCGAGGATTGAATCGCGTTACGGTGAAGAACAAGTATCCACTTCCAAAGATAGACGAGTTGTTGGACCAACTCCGGGGTGCTACTTTGTTCTCAAAGATTGATTTGGCGTCGGGGTACCATCAAATACCAATAGACAAACTAGACGTCCAGAAGACCGCCTTTCGGACAAGGTATGGTCATTACGAGTTTGTGGTCATGCCGTTTGGCTTGATGAATGCGCCAGCTGTATTCTAGAAGTTGATGAATGGGGTGCTTACAGAATACTTGCATGAGTTTGTGATTATTTTCATAGACGATATCTTGGTATACTCAGAGACTCCGACAGAGCATAAGAAGAATCTGAAGATTGTTCTAGAGAAGTTGCGTGAACATAAGTTGTTTGCCAATCTGAGCAAGTGTAGCTTTTGGCAACGGCACATTGAGTTCTTGGGTCACATTGTTTCGGACAAGGGAGTGTCTGTGGATCCTGAAAAGATCAAAGCCATTGCAAATTGGCCTCGACCTGAGAATGCCACGGAAATAAGAAGTTTTCTAGGATTGGCTGGCTATTATAGACGTTTTGTTAAAGGCTTTGCTAATATGGCTCAGCCGATAACGCGTCTAACTGGTAATGATGTTGAGTTTGTGTGGACAGCCGGATGTGAGGATTGTTTCTTGAAGCTGAAAGGAATGGTTACAAGTGTGCCGGTGTTGGCTCTATCCGAGCCGGACGAACCGTATGTGGTGTACACGGACGTTTGTGGAAAAGGACTATGCTGTGTCCTAATGCATCATGGGAACGTGATTGCATATGCGTCAAGGCAGCTAATTAGGAAGCATGAGATGAATAATCCTACGCATGACTTGGAGATGGCGGCTGCAGTCTTTGCGTTAAAGATATGGCGATCTTACTTGTATGGTGGGAAGGTCCAAGTGTTTACGGATCATAAGAGTTTGAAGTACATCTTCACTGAGCCATAATTGAATTTTAGGCAACGGAGATGGATGAGTTAGTCGCTTACGACCTGGAGATAGCGTATCATCCGGGAAAGGTTAATCTCGTTGCCGATGCACTAAGCCGGAGAAGGGCTAGTGTATCATCGGCTAAAGACGTGGAAGGAGTAGTGAACCTCCAAAGGACGTTAAGGTTGAACGTTCTAACAGAGGATATGGAACCATTGGGTTTGGAAGCTGTGGACCAAGCGAATTTGTTAACAAGGATCCGGTTAGCTCAAGTAGAGGATGATAGTTTGACTAAGATGTCACAAGGTGACAAGACCGAGTACCAAACTTCAAAAAATGGAACGATTGTTTTGAATGGCAGAGTGTGCATTCCTAACGTGAAAGAGTTAAAGGAGGAGATCCTAAAGGAAGCACATCAATCAAGGTTTTCTGTTCATCCGAGAGTGACTAAGATGTACTGAGATTTGAAAAGGTACTATCACTGGGTCGGGATGAAGCGGAACGTGGCCAAGTGGGTGGCTAGTTGTCCAACGTGCCAATTGGTTAAGGCCGAGAATCAGTTTCTGAGTGGTTTGTTGCAAACATTACCAATGCCGGAATGGAAATGGGACATGATTACAATGGAATTTGTGTTGGGTTTGCCAAGGACTATTAATAAGAATGATGCGGTTTGGGTCATTGTAGATCGGCTGACCAAGTCTGCTCATTTCTTACCTATGAAAAAGACGGACATTGTGCCAAAGCTAGTGGAGCTATATGTCGATGAGATCGTGAAACTACACGGAGTGCCAGTGAGCATTGTGTCCGATCGTGATTCGAAGTTTACTTCACGATTCTGGAAAGAGTTCCAAAAAGAGTTTGGGACAAAGGTACACATGAGTATTGCGTATCATCCGCAAACGGATGGTCAGTCGGAGAGGACCATCAGGACGTTGGAGGACATGCTGAGAGCGTGTGTATTGGATTGGGGTGGTAATTGGGATAGTTATCTACCTTTGGCAGAGTTTGCCTATAACAATAGTTTTCAAAGGAGCATTGAGATGTCTCCGTATGAGGCGTTGTACAGACGGCCGTGCAGGTCACCGTTATGTTGGACCCAAGTGGGGGAGCGGAGTGAGTTAGGACCTGCTATAGTCGAAGAGACTACGGAAAAGATTCATTTCCTAAAGGTTAAGCTGAAAGAGGTCCAAGACCGGCAAAAGATTTATGCCGATGAACGCCGTAAGGACTTGGAGTTCAGTGTGGGCGATATGGTTATTTAAAGGCTATGACCTATAAAGGGAAAAGCCGAGCAGCATTTGACGCTAAGTTAAATCCGAGGTACATGTACCGGGTTGTGGAAAGGATTGGTGCAGTGGCGTATAAGTTGGACTTACCGCCAGAGATGAATGCGTACCACAATGTGTTTCATGAGTCACAGCTGCGGAATCACATGACCGAACGTGAGAATATCATATCCAAACTACCGTGGAGGGTAGACCGATCCGGGTGGCTGGCCGGAAGGAAAAGGTTAAGCATGGTAAAGTGGTCAAGATGATCAAAGTTGTTTGGGACTGTAATGGTGAAGAGCAAACGTCGTGGGAAGTAGAGGCAAAAATGGGTACAATATTTCCGAAGTGGTGGAGCATTGTAGCATCTGAGACCAGGAATTATAATTATGGTCGGATGGGTCATGGGATGGCTGAGATATATATGTTCTGAATCGAGTGAGGTTCGACCGTGGCTGTAAATAGTTCTCTGTTTTGTGACTACGTCCGTGAGTTATGGACTGTATCGTGACCATAGTCGAAGTAGGAAATGGCTATGTTCAGGTAAAAGTGTGAAAATGTTGGGAAACGACTAAGTGTCGAGTGTATAAGGGGCTAGGCCCGTGAAATGCGAGTTTATCCGACTAAAATTAGAGTTTTTCTAGTGGGAAAGGAGTTCTCGTGTTTTGGCCGAGCGGTTTCGGACATAGTCGATAGAAAAGGAAAGTTGTTCGGATAAAGTCGAGGAAAAAGGAAATCCGTCCGGTTTAAGTCGAAAGAAAATTAGAACGAACCGACTATAACCTAGAGAAAACACGAAAGTGTTGGATAAGTCTCGGATAGACGGATTATCTAGGGTTTTGATCGTATAAAAAGAGAATTTTAGGGATTTCTGCTCACACCGTCGAGAGATATCCATGAGAGAAGAGTTTTGTGGAGCTATATTCGAGAGAAATCGAACGTAGACGAGGGTTTTCCGAGAGCACTTGAATCCGTCTGATAGTTTTCGGTTTTGTTCGAATATTTTTGTTAGTGCCGCGATTCTGTGGAATATCGTCGGACTAATCCGTTTGTTTCGATATGTTTCCGAGCGAATACAGATTATTGTTCGAGTGAAAGTGAACGGTTCGTGAGTGAGCCGAGAGGAGATTGGATCTCGTGGTACGGATCGTAGCGATAGCCGAGGATTCAAGGTTGTGTCCGACTATCTTTGTTTTGATCGAGTTTTCACCAAA
Organism: Alliaria petiolata; assembly: GCA_020283515.1. Taxonomy (NCBI): domain Eukaryota; kingdom Viridiplantae; phylum Streptophyta; class Magnoliopsida; order Brassicales; family Brassicaceae; genus Alliaria; species Alliaria petiolata. The sequence goes on from JAHZTW010000003.1 coordinate 30,468,856, forward strand.
TATCCTTCGACCAAACCGTTTGTTTGATTGTCTAAGGTGAGTGCGTGACTGTGGTTAGCATCTATGGATTTACGGATTGCAAGGATTTTTATATGTTTATTGGCCGCTTGTGTAAGTAGGGTTTTATGCTTAGCAAAGGTCAATGGTTATGTGACTGTGATTAGGTTTTGGTAACCGTGAGTTTTGGTGATATTTAGCTAGCTGGTGATCGAGCCAAGATCGTTTTGTTTGCATAGGTGATGTGTTATTCACGCTAGTGTGGAATCAGATCCGTAAGACTAAGGTCCGGGTTAGGCTAGATGAACATGTGTGTTGATTGATTGCTTGCTTGCTAAGTGTTTGATATCATATTAGCATTGTTAGCATGAATGCGTGATTAGTTGTAGGCTAAGGTATTGATATACTCATATATTTCGCATATTTAGCATACATTTAGAATAGGTTTTCATGCATATATCTTTCATAATAGGCTAGTTTGCACCATTTATCTCATATTAGGTCCTACAACACTTTGCATTAGCATTTGCATGGTTTCTTGCATACATGCATCATTTTCAGGTTGTTTAGAGTACTTGGAGCTGTGGAAAATTGCTGAGCTCAATGAAGTTCAAAGGAGACCTTGGGGATTGAATGGAAGCACCTAGAAGAACTTGAACAAGACGATCGAGGAGCCAATCCGATCAAAATATCCGATCGAGTGGAGGATCAACCAAGTCAAGTCGCTTGCACGCAAGGGTGGAAGGATCGAGGAAGAAATTGAGGTCGCCTATCGATCTAAAGGACAATGAGCGCAAGATCGACCAGGCGCATCGATCTGAAGATCCGATCAAGCTGAAGATCGCGCGACATTGGCCGATTCAGAGAACAAATCGAGTGGAAGATCAACGACTCAGCTCGATCTTACAACCCAGACGCGCCAACCTTATCCAAACGGCAGATTTGTCTTGTAGTGAGGGGGGGGGGACCATTTGTGGATAACCCTAAAATAAACATTTGACCTACATTTTTGGGGATCCACACTATTATTCTGAATTTCTTCTTCCTTAGCAAGCTCTAGTTTTTCTTTTCTCTCCATAGTTGTACTTTTAAACTTTCTTCTTTTGTAAAACTGGAATCTTATAATTTTCAATCTAGTACTTGCATTTTAATCTTCTTTCTTGCTTAAACCTAACATGTTGAAAAGCTCTAAACCAATGTTTAAGAGAGGTTCGAACATGTTCAGTGAGTAAACCACCAAGGTTTAAGGTTGGGGTGATTAGGGAGGTTTAAAGATTGAATCTTGGGTTTTTCTTGTTCTTCATCTAAAACTCTTCTTGGATTTGAGGGTTTTAAAGCCTAGAAATTCTCAAAGGAGATCTCTTTGATCTTAGGAATTTCCTTATCCTAACAAGACTTAGGAGATCCCTCAAACCCAAATCCAAGAGACTAGCTCATCCTTTCCCAAACGCCATGGATGCTTAGGGAGCTAGTTAGGCCACTTTTGAGATCTTTGCTTCATGTTCTTCAACCTATCTTTCCACCACACATCATGGGTTAGCAGGAAAGGTTGGGGAAAGGATTTATACCACGCATCATTGATAAATTAAGCTTTAGCTTCTCAAGGTCTAGAGATAGCACTAAAATGTGTAAATCTATCTTTGTAAAACCCCAAGTTCGAAGCTTGAACCTCTATAAGCATGATCCTCAACCCTGAATCTGCTTTTTAGTATTTAAAAAATTAAAGTCACCATCTTTTAGATTTAAAGTTTGAATATTTTCCCTTAGCTTATAAAAAATAACCCTTTTAGCCTAATACTTGCATTAGAGTGTCTTAATTCAAGAGGTTATGTTTTTGCTAGTTTTAGTATTTTAAAAATTGCTTAGAGTAGTACTCATTAGCATAGTAATCATTTAGGAGTCGTTAGATTTTCATTAATAGTTTTTGAAATTCATCTTAGGTTGTTATAAATTGCTTAGTTTATCTGGTTATGGTTTACTATTTTTAAAACTAGTAGTTTGACCTTTAAAATTCTTAGCAGTAGTATAGTAGTTGTTAAAGCCTTCAGTAGGGATTTTAAAATAGTTTTCATAATCGTTTGATAGCTGCAAGTAGTTTTTACAGTTTCGTTTCACCAATTTACCCGAAAATGACTTAAATTTGCTGTATTCTTGGTAGCTTTCAGCAGCCAATTTGGATTGACACCTAAAGTATTACAGCAATAAAATGAAGTTTTAGGATTGATTAAATGCCTGAAAAATCTTAGTTATCAAATGGCGCCGTTGCCGACTTGGGTTTAGTTGAGAGTATTAGGATTTGCAGCTTAGTAGAGACTAAGTTTTTATTTTTATCTTGGTTACTGATTTTTCTACTTTGCTACTTGTGTTTTCAGGTGCATGAACTTGAGATCTAGAGGTGGCAACAACTTACTCCAGCCTCTAGACAACATACATCAACTTGGAAGTGCAAGGCATAGAAGAGAAAGAAACCAAGAGTTTGAAGAAGTTGCGCAAGAGGTCATGGCTGACCATGACCAAGCTGAAGCTCTACCTCACCATGCTGCTGCTGGTAGGGATAATGGAAACCCCAACCACGCTCCAAGGCCACCAAAGACACTACCTCACGTCATGGGCTGATTGCAAGAAGACATTTCTATCAAAGTTCTTCTCAAGTACCAGGACAGCTCGCCTAAGGAGTGAAATTAGCGGTTTTGCACAAAGGCAAAATGAGACCTTTAGTGAACCAATGGAGAGGTTCAAGGACTACACCATTGCATGTCCTCACAATGGTTTCACTGAGGAAACACTCTTGAGCAGCATATATAGAGGAGCCTTGCCAAAGATTTACATGCTACTAGATACCGCAAGCAAAGGAAACTTCTTAGCACAAGAGGTTCAAGAGGGTATGGAGTTGATTGAAAATTTGGCCTTGAGTGATGGTAATTATTCTGAGAAGTATGATAGAGCACCAAGGGGTCATGAGCCCTAATCACACAAGAAAGAGCTGAAGTCACTCCATGAGAAAATTGACAAGATGATGCTTGCAAGCCAAAAACAAGTCCACTTTGTTGGTGAGGCTTCGGATTTGTTTCAAGAGGGAAATCAAGAGGAGTTTGAGGAAGCGAATTGGGTTGGTGGCCAGGATTATCCTAAGCCTCAAGAATATGTGCAAAGATACCAAGGAAACAACAATCCAGAAGCACCAATGTGGAAAACCCAAAGGATCAAGTATATCCTCCACAACAAGGAAAAACCTTTTGTTCCTTACAACAAAGGTGGGTTTGCACAAAACAGTGAGTATATTATATACTCACATTTCGGATATTTAGCTTGCATTTAGAATAGATTTTCATGCATACATCATTCATAATAGTCTAGTTTGCATCATTTATCTCATTTTAGGTCCTAGAACACTTTGCATTAACATTTGCATAGTTTCTTGCATATTTGCATACTTGATATACTCATATATTTCGCATATTTTGCTTGCATTTAGAATACATTTTCATATTTATAACACTCATAATAGACTAGTTTGCACCAATTGTCTCATTTTAGGTCCTTAGGCACTTTGCATTAGCATTTGCATGTTTCATGCATATTTGCATCATATTCAGGTTGTTTTGGACACACTGGAGCTATGGAGGTTGTGTGGATCTGCTAAGGAGCAAAGAGGATTCTATGGACGCTTAGGAGAGTTCGATGCATGTAGCAAAGTACGCGAGGATCGAGCTAGGCAAGTCGATCTAGACGGGATCGACCACAAGATCGAGTCACGAAGTCGTTCCAAGGAAATAGATCGAGTCCAGAGATCGACCGAGATGATCGAGCGCTGATATACTCATATATTTCGCATATTTATCATGCATTTAGAATAAGTTTTCATCCATATTTCATTTATAGCTAAGTATAATCATAGTATTTGATCATTTATAGGATTTAGAACATTTGCATTTTCTTTTGTATATATGCAAGCTGGAAACATAAGATGATGAGCTAGGAACAAGTAGAGAGCAAATTGATGTCATCTGACTTGCTGTACCGAGATGTTGCAACCGATTCAAATCCATGCCACCTAAAGCGACTTAAAGATGAGACTCTACAAAGACTTTCCATTCCGATTCAGCCTCCGCATTATTCATAAAACTCATAGAAAATTGAGTTACCTTTCGTTAAGAGGTTATTTCAAGTCATTATGGTCAGTGGTTCAGAATATATGGCTATTTAAGTAACAACATGTCCGTCTGGATGTTTGGCGACCAATTTCGTTAACTGAACGATCAGCTCGGATGAAGGATTTTTCATTGCGATTTAGGAAATTCAGTTAGCTTTAATTTGGTGGTGATTTCAAGTCAAACGGTGCAGTAGTGCAAACGATACAGATCGATCAATCCATGTACCCGAACCAAAAGATACCATTTGCAAGTTGCTCCAAAAAAGTGTTTATGCTTTAGTAAAAGTGGGATTAGATAGGTCCCTTGT
>JAHZTW010000003.1:30480031-30539341 GCA_020283515.1 Alliaria petiolata
TCATGGATGCTTAGGGAGCTAGTTAAACCGTTTTTAAGATCCAAGCTTAATGTTCTTCACCTTATCTTTCCACCACACATCATGGGTTAGGAGGAAAGGGTGAGGAAAGGGTTTATACCACACATCATGGATAAATCTAAATTGGTTTCTTAAGGTTTAGAGAAATTACTAAAAGAGTAAAAATTATGTTTTTAAACCCCAAGTTCGAATCTTCAACCTCCCTAAGAATGATTCCCAACCTAGAATCTGTTTTTAATATTTTAAAACCAAAAACCATTTTCCTCTAGTTTTGTGTTTATTTATCTTAATTAAATTTCTCATAAATAGTTTAATTATGCAATATAGTTTTATAAATTTGTAAAATTGTGTTTTTACTATTTTTAGTATTTTAGAAATTGCTTAGTGTCTTATTTTACTGTCTGGTGTTGATTTGGTAGTTGTTTGATTTTTCGAAATAGTATTTGAAAATCTTGCTACTCACCATCAAATTGTCTAGTTAATCCGGTTTTAGATTTGAATTTTATTAAATTAGTAGATCGGTTGTTTTATTGTTTAGGAGTCATCTAGTACTTGTATAACCCTTCTGTAGGGATTTTAAAATAGTTTTCGTGTCTGTTTAATAACCGCAAGTAATTGTTTTAGGATTCTTCACCCATTTAACTCGAATCTGCTTAGCTTTACTTCAAGCTCTTGTATTCTTAGTACCTTTCACCACCTGATTTGGATTGATGACCTGAAGTATTACAATGACATAGACAAGCTTTAGGTTTTGTTTAACCTGCTAAAAAGCTAGTTATCAAGCGCAAGCACGGACGCAATGGAAGAACGAGCGAAAAAGAACGAGGGCACGACTCTATCGCTAAAGGATCGACAAGACGATCGATGGAAGCACTCGATCTACCCAACTAGATCGAGCTGGAGATCGAGCTAAGGAAGACGTTCCGTGCGCAAGATCGAGAGAGAGATCGACGAAGCCTGGTCGATCTCGAGCCTTATCCGACAGCTTGCAAGAATTTGGATTTTAGTGAGGGGACCATTACCCTTTTTGTATAAAAGGCCTTAAACCTATTTTCGGCCATCTATCACTTCTTTATCCTTAGTTTTCGTTTTGCCTCTGTTACTTTAAGGCAAGAACGCCATTTTTATGTTTTGATGTTTTTTCATTTTGTAAAACCTTAATCTTTAGTGTTTAATCTAAGTACTTCTCTTAATCTTGCTTGTCATTAGTTTTATTTCTGTTTAAACTCAAACCGAGCATGTTGAATCTCTCAAAACGTGTGTTTATGAGTGATTCGAACATGAGGAGAGAGTAATCCTGCAAGGTTTTCCGGTTTGGGGTGATTAAGAGGGTTTAAGGGTTTAAAGCTTTGGTCTTTCTTGCTCTTAACCCATTCTCTTCTTGGATTTGGGTTTTTAATGCCTTGAGGATCTTGAGAAAGACCTCTCTGTTTTCAGGAATCTCTTTGTCCTAGAAAGATTTAAGAGATTCCTTAAAACCAAATCCAAGATACTAATCTTTCCCTTCCCACACGCCATGGATGTGAGGGGGATTAGTAAGGCCACTTTTTAGGATCTATGCTTCCTGTTCTTCTCTCTGTTTTTCCACCACGATCCATGGGTTAGGAGGATAGATTGAGCAAAGGCTTTACACCACAAACCATGGGTAAAGCTAGCTCAAGCTTCCTAAGGCTTAGAGAAAGCACATAATGTGTAGATCTATGTTTTGAAGAACCAAAGTTTAAATCTTGAACCTCTTAAGCATGATCCCCAATCCGTGAATCCATCTTTAGCATTTGAAAACATAAAAAGCATCTTCCTTTAGTTTAAAGTTTCAATCTTTTAGCTTAAAAATCATCTAGTTGCTTATTTCTTGCTTTAAAATTTTATAAATTCATAGAATTGTTTTCTTAGCCTTGCTAGTATTTTATAAATTCCATATGTTTTGCACCCTGGTAGAATATAAGAGTCAGTAGAATTTTATTTCTAGTTTTTAAAATTAGATTTAAATTTCTAGCAATTTTTCTGTTTTGTCCGGTTTTAGATTTCTATTTCTTAAAATTAGTAGTTGCGCCTTTTAAATCCTTAGAACTAGCTTTCTAGTAGTTTAACCCCTAGGTCGGGATTTTAAAATTGTTTTCCAGTCCTTTTAATCATTGCAAGTATTTTATTTTCATTTGTTCACCAAATTATTCCGGATTTCACTTAGCTTTGCATATAGCTTTTACATTCTTAGTACTCTTCAACCTCCTCCAGTTTGGATTGACCCTTAAGTATTGCAATGACATGAGCATGCTAAGGTTTTGTTTAACACAAAAATAAACTGTTATCAATACTTTTCAGGTTGTTTAGTACATGGAGTTGTGGAGAATTTGCTGGAGCTTGATGAACGTTCAAAGGGGCAGCTTGGGGATTCATGGAAGCACTTAGAAGAACTCGGAAAAGAGCAATGGAGCCGAGATCGAGGAGAAGATTGAGCCAACTGGGTCGATCTAGGAAAGATCGACGAGACGATCGAGTAGCCAACACAATTCAAACGTACGATCGAGTGAAGGTTCGACAAAGCCAAGACATTCGCGTAGACGGCATGAAGAACGAGCAGGATGATCGACCAGGCCACTCGATTTACTTTGGATCGACCTGAAGATCGAGTGACACCGCCGGTTCAGAGCATAGATCGATTGGAAGATCGACCACCCAACTCGATCTTCCAACCCAGGCGTGACAACCTTATCTTTTTGGCAAAATTTGTAATTTAGTGGGGGGACCACTTTTGTGTGGATGGGGGATAAGAAATGTTAAACCTATTTTGGGGATCCCCATCCATTATTCTGATTGTCTTCTTGTCCCCTTCAGGGTTAGCCACCAACTTTTCTCTCCATTGTTATGCCTTAAGCTTTTCTTGTTTTAAAAACCTTAATCTTGCATTTTTAATTAAGTACTTCCCGTTTTTTCTTAGCTTAATCTTCTTCTTAACCAAAAACGAGCATGTTGAATCTCTCTAAACAAATGTTTAAGGGTGATTCGAACATGTTTAGTGAGTGATCTTCCAAGGGTTTAAGGTTGGTGTGATTAGGAGGGGTTTAAGGGTTTAACTTGGGTTTTCTTGTTCTTCATTCGAATCTCTTCTTGGATTTGGAAGGCTCAAAATCTAGAGATTCTTGAGAAAGATCTCTTTGATTTTAGGGATTTTCTTATCTCAAAAGGACTTTGAAAATCCCCTAAACCCAAATCCAAGAGACTAACCCATCTCTTCCCAAACGCCATGGATGCTTGAGGGGTTAGTTAGGCCACTTTTTTAGGATCTAAGCTTCATGTTCTTCACCCTATCTTTCCACCGAACATCATGGGTTAGGAGGAAAGGGTGAAGAAAGGTTTTACACCACAAACCATGGGTAAAACTAGTTAAAAGCTTCCTAAGGCCTAGAGTTAGCACTAAACGTGTAGATCTAGGTTTTCTAAACCCCAAGTTGAATCCGTAACCTCCCTAAGCATTAACCCCAACCTTGGGCCTGCTTTTTAGTATTTGAAGACTCAAAATCATCTTCCTTTAGTTTAAAAGTTTTAATCTTCTAGCCTAAATTCACCTAGTTGCTTTGTTCTTGCATTAAGGCTTTATAATTTTATAAAGTCGTGTTCTTGGCATTGTTAGTATTATAGAAGTTCTCTAGTATCTTATTTCGCACCCTGGTAATTAGTTAGAAGTCAGTAGAATTTTATTTCTAGTTTCTAAAAATCATTTCATTAGCTAGAAATCGCCTAGTTATTCTGTCTTTACATTTCGATTTTATAAAATTAGTAGATGTCTCATTTAAATTCCTAGAAGTTGTCTGCTAGTTAGTTAACATCCCAGTAGGGATTTTAAAATAGTTTTCATAATCATTCAGTACCTGCAAGTACTTTATTTTGATTTGTTTCCCATTTAATCCGAATATGCTTAGCTTTACTTTGAGCTTTTGTATTCTTAGTACCTTTCTGATGTAAGACTCGGTGGGTGAGTCTTAGACCGGCGGAAGGTGGGATCTAGAGGCTGGCTGTCACGCTCTCTCTTCTAGATCAGTGGGTGAACGGTGGTAGAACAAAGGCTTGAATCCACAAGTCTTTGAGCCGAGATGGAGTCGAACAAGCTGGCTTTCACGCTCTCTCTTGTTGGACGAGTAAAGGGGAAGTGATGGTGGATCGAATGGCACCACAGAGGGATGAATAATCTCTGATACTGCACAAATACTTGGCCTTGGTGAATCTCACACGCAAGAACACAAGCAAAGGTCTAAGACAAGCGGCGGCTTGAGCAAAGAGAAGAACTACGTTATTTTATTGATATGAAAAAGGGTAACCAAAGATACAACTGCTGCAGGGGAGCTTTATAGGAGAGCTCGTCAGCTAGCCCTAGGGCCGAAATATAAAGCAAAAACGACAACAAAACAAAGGCAAAAAGAAACAAAACGCAAAAAAGGCAAAATACATGAAAATGGAAAGTTCATTAAACGAAAAAGAAATAAAAGAACTAGGCCTAATCTTCGTGGCCTTCTTTTGGGGCTCGAACCTTGGTCTCTTGGACATGCTAAGAACCGCTGGGACAAGTCAGATTAGCTGCACAAATTGTATAAACTGAGTATACCTGGTTTTGGCGCGCAATGACCGGAAATGCTTTCTTGGCGGTTGTGTCTGGCCCTGGTCCGTTCCATGCTGGTTTCTTGATGATTCCATCTTCTTGATGTCCAGTGAAGTCAAGCTGGTAGGAATCTTCAAGTTTCTTCCCGTGGTTAGCTCCCAAAACGTCTTCTTACTCTGTTTGGTCTCTCTCGGCTTCAAGGCTTGTTTCCGCGGTAACTTGAGGCTCGGATGTGGTCTTGGCGAGATTCCTGCTGTCTTGGACTCCATTATCTACCAAGTAAACGTACTTACCTTGGGCTGCACGAGGCTGGTTGTCTTTGAGGCTCAGCCTTGCAAAATCCTCCAATATGTCTAAACCGGTTGCTTTGGCCTTCTCCTTGAGGTTGGTTGGTGGTGGCGGGGTTTTGAACGCGGCTCCGAGTTCCATGTTATCCAGGAGGGTTTCCACAGCTGCATTGAACCCTTCTCTAAGTCTCCAGGTCTTGGACAGTGTCATTGGAGTGGATTTGACCGTCGGTACACGCTCATCGGTCTCGGTTAGGTCGATGTCCTCATCATTCCCTCCCTCTTCTGAAGGTTTTGCCCACAAAACTGTCTCATCTGCATCATAAGGGGAAATATCAGTAACATTAAAGGTATGGGAAATGTTTAACTCACCTGGCAGCTCCAAGCGGTATGCATTGTCATTGATCTTTTCTAGCACTTTGAAAGGTCCGTCTCCTCTTGGTGCAAGCTTGGAACTCCTCTGGCATGGAAACCTTTCTGGCCTCATATGTAGCCAGACCCATTCTCCTGGTTCGAATGTCAAGGCCTTGCGTCCCTTATCAGCTTTCTTCTTGTATCCCTCGGTTTTCTTTAGAATGTTTTCCCTTGCCTTCTCATGTAGTTTCTTAACAAACTCTCCTTTCCTGAGGCCATCTAAGTTAACTTGCTCAACTTGGGGAATTGCCGAGAGATCAAGGGGGGTTAGTGGATTAAAACCATAAACTACTTCAAATTGTGACATCTTAGTAGCAGAATGAGTGGCGTGATTATAAGCAAATTCAATGAATGGCAAACAATCTAACCAAGTCTTTAAGTTTTTACCAAGTGTAACTCTAAGTAAAGCAGAAAGTGTACGGTTTACCACTTCAGTTTGTCCATCCGTTTGTGGATGATATGTTGTGGAAAACAGAATCTTGGTACCAAGCTTTCTCCACAAGGTTCTCCAAAAGTGGCTTAGGAACTTAGTGTCTCGGTCAGAGACAATGGTCCTCGGTACTCCATGCAGGCGCACCACCTCATTAAAGAACAGATCGGCTGTTTGCGTGGCATCATTGGTTTTGTCACATGGTATGAAGTGAGCCATCTTCGAAAACCGATCCACAACAACAAAGATAGAATCTTTGTGTCTGATCTTAAGCAAACCTAACACGAAATCCATAGAAATATCCACCCATGGTGCGTTAGGAATAGGTAATGGTAAGTAAAGGCCATGAGGATGTAACCTGGATTTGGCTTTATGACAAATGACGCATCTAGAACAGTGTCTCTCCACGTCTTTCTTGAGATATGGCCAGTAGAAATGATCAAACACCACTGCTAGTGTCTTGTCAACGCCGAAGTAACCCATAAGACCTCCACAGTGTGCCTCCTTAAGTATAAGATCTCTCATTGAACACAGAGGTATACACAGGCGCTTGTCTTTGAAAAGAAACCCATCATGTAAGTAAAACAAACTGAAAGCTCCTTTACCGCATGACTGATAAGCTTCTCCTAACTCTGGATCATCTTTGTACAGCTCCTTTAGATGCTCAAAGCCGAGCACCTTTGCTTCCATGGTAGAGATCAGGGCGTGTCTCCTTGAAAGTGCATCTGCTACCACGTTTTCTTTTCCATTCTTGTACTTAATTACATATGGGAACGTCTCTATAAACTCCAGCCACATAGCATGGCGTCTCTTGAGTGAAGTCTAACCCCTTAGATGCTTTAGAGTTTCATGATACGTGTGTATGATGAACTCTTTGGACAACAAGTAATGCTGCCAAATCTCTAAAGCCCTCACCAAAGCATACAACTACTTGTCATATGTTGGGTAGTTGAGGGTAGCTCCACTTAGCTTCTCACTAAAAAAGGCCACTGGTCTTTTCCTTTGGTGTAGCACAGCTCCAATCCACAAACCGGATGCATCACACTCAACCTCAAACATCTCATCAAAGTCTGGTAGGGCTAAGACAGGTGCATGCGTGAGTCTCTCCTTCAGGGCATTGAAGGCGGTCTCCTGAGCTGCTCCACACGAGAATGGTGTATTCTTCTTGAACACGACCATGAGTGGTGCAGCTAATGTACTGAAATCTTTCACAAACCGTCGGTAGAAACTCGCCAGGCCGTGAAAGCTCCTAACATGGCCGATTGTAGTTGGTGTTGGCCATTCCCTTATCGCGTTGATCTTCTCCTCATCTACTTGTAGTCCCTGTTCACTCACTACAAAGCCTAAGAACACAAGCTGATTAGTACAGAAGGTGCACTTCTTAAGGTTGGCATAAAGACCTTCCTTGCGAAGTGATTTAAGCACTAGTTCGAGATGCTTGAGATGATCAGATAGGTTCTTACTATATATAAGTATATCATCAAAGTAAACAACTACGAATTTACTTATATAAGAACGTAGAACCTTGTTCATGAGACGCATGAATGTACTTGGGGCATTGGTCAGGCTGAAAGGCATGACAAGCCATTCGTACAAGCCTTGCTTGGTCTTGAATGCGGTTTTCCATTTGTCCTCTTCACGCATTCAGACCTGATGGTATCCACTCTTCAAGTCGACCTTTGAGAAGACAGTGGATCCACTTAGCTCGTCCAGCATGTTATCTAGACGCGGTATAGGATGTCTGTACTTGATGGTGATGTTGTTTATAGCTCGACAGTCCACGCACATCCTCCATGTACCGTCTTTCTTTGGGACTAGAAGCACAGGCACGACACAGGGGTTGAGACTCTCTCGGATATAGCCCTTGTCCATCAAATCTCTCACTTGCTTCTCTAGTTCCTTAGTTTCCTCCGAATTCATCCTATATGCTGGCTTGTTGGGTAAGGCTGAACCTGGTACGAGATCAATCTGGTGTTCTATGCCTCGGATGGGTGGCAATCCAGATGGTATCTCTTCAGGAAACACGTCCTTGAACTTGTTTAGAACAGCTATGACCTCGGCAGGAACTTCTAACTCAGTTGTTCCTGAACTTAGACAATCTTTGAATAGCATTAGTAGCACGGTGCCCTTTGTATACAGGGTCTTTTGAATCAGGTTTGTAGATAAGTATAGATTAGACTTACTTACCTCGGCCTCCTTGCTTATTCGGACTTGTAACTCATGTACCTCAGATGGAGTGAGAGGCGCAAGGTTATATTTCTTGTCCTTGAATGTGAATGAGTAGTGATTGGTGCGGCCATGGTGGTGGGAGGCTCAGTCAAATTGACACGGCCTACCCAGCAGTATGTGCCCTACTTGCATAGGTACCACATCACAAGTGACTTGGTCTTGGTATTTGCCCACGCAGAATGGCACAGAAACTTGCTCCAAAATCTTTAACTCCGTTTGATCGTTTAACCACCTTAGCTTGTATGGTCTCGGATGCTTAGTCCTCTCAAGACCTAGCTTATCCACCATAAACTTGCTAGCCACGTTAGTACAGGAACCACCATCTATAATCAAATTACATACCTTTACCTTGATGGTGCATCTTGTATGAAAGATGTTTTCCCGTTGTACCTTCTCTTCTGGATTGATGAGAACACTTAGCATTCTCCTGGTCACTAGCATCTCGCCGGTGTCAGGGTATTATATGTCATCATCGTGGTCACTAGCTTCTTCCTCTTCCTCATCTTCAGACTCATAGTCTCCAGTAGGCGTGAGGATCATCACCTCTGGTTTGGACATTCTCTTGCCATGTGCCCTCTGCCTTGACACTTAAAACAAATTATATCACGAGTTCTTTGATTAGTACTAGGGAACTTACCTTGTTCTGGTCGGTTGAACTTAGGAGGCTCGGTGTTTTTCCCTTTGAATCGTGAATCAATCTCCACGGCCTTGCCTTTGTCTAACGGTGTAGAACTACTTGAGGCCCACAGTTGAGATGGTTTGTTGCGGCTGGTGAGAGATGTCTTGCGCTTGATCTGCTGCTCCACTTGTACAGAGAGATGCAATAGTGTGTTCGTATCCTTGATTCTCGCAAGGTTGTGAAAGAAGATGAAGTCCAGTACCTAGAGATCGACCTTGTGAATCGATCTCCTGCTCGATCTATATTAGAACGACCAAGTGAATCGAGGGGAAATGATCGATCCAGCCTAGATCGAGGGAGCGATCGACTATCCGGCTCGATCTCTGCGGTAGAGACAGTTCAAGAGGTTACTGTTAAGGCACATGACTCGGGTTCAAGAGAGGCAAATGAGGACAGCGACCTCAACACAAGTCAAAAGGAGGACTGGAGCGAGCTGCTTGCCCCAAAGGTGGACCTCAAGCAGCTGCCTAATGGGCTAAGGTATGCTTTCTTAGGACCAAATGATACATACCCGGTAATTGTGAATGAAAATCTAAGTGATGATGAGTTGGACTCACTCCTTTAGGAGTTGAGGAAGTATAGAAGGGCCATTGGATACTCTTAAAGTGACATCAAGGGCCTTTCACCAATGCTTTGCACTCATAGGATTCACCTAGACAATGAAAACACATCCTCCATTGAACACCAAAGGTGCTTAAACCCAAATTTAAAAGAGGTGGTCAAGAAAGTAATCTTAAAACTTTTAGAGACTGGCGTGATATACCCTATCAGTGATAGCTCATGGGTTTCACCAGTCCATGTGGTACCAAAGAACGGGGGTATCACGGTTACAAGAAATGAAAAAGATGAGTTAATACCTTCTAGGACCATAACCGGTTATAGAATGTGTATTGACTATAGAAAACCCAACTTGGCCACTAGAAAAGATCACTTCCCTCTCCCTTTCATTGACCAAATGTTAGAAAGATTGGCCAATCACCTATACTACTGTTTTCTAGATGGCTATAGTGGTTTCTTTCAAATCCCAATTCACCCTAATGACCAAGAGAAAACCACATTCACATGCCCTTACGGCACCTTTGCATATCAAAGGATGTCATTTGGGCTATGTAATGTACCAGAAAATTTCCAAAGGTGTATGGTGTCTATTTTCTCTGACCTTATAGAGGAAATGATAGAAGTGTTCATTGATGACTTTTCCGTGTATGGTTGCTCTTTTGGTGTTTGTTTGTCCAATTTGTGCAGGGTTTTAAAGCTGTCTCTTATACACATCTAGATGTGTATAAGAGACAGATGTAATGTACCAGAAAATTTCCAAAGGTGTATGGTGTCTATTTTCTCTGACCTTATAGAGGAAATGATAGAAGTGTTCATTGATGACTTTTCCGTGTATGGTTGCTCTTTTGGTGTTTGTTTGTCCAATTTGTGCAGGGTTTTAAAGCTGTCTCTTATACACATCTAGATGTGTATAAGAGACAGATGTAATGTACCAGAAAATTTCCAAAGGTGTATGGTGTCTATTTTCTCTGACCTTATAGAGGAAATGATAGAAGTGTTCATTGATGACTTTTCCGTGTATGGTTGCTCTTTTGGTGTTTGTTTGTCCAATTTGTGCAGGGTTTTAAAGAGGTGTGAGGAGACTAATCTAGTGCTCAATAGGGAGAGGGTATCGTCCTTGGTCACAAGATTTCAGAAAAGGGTATTGAGGTTGATAGAGCCAAGGTTGAGGTGATGATGAGTTTAATGCCTCCGGTGAATGTGAAAGGGATTAAGCGTTTCTTGGGGCATGCTGGCTTCTATAGAAGGTTTATCAAGGATTTCTCCAAGATAGCACCTCCTCTTACAAGGCTATTGTCCAAGGAAACCAAATTAACCTTTGATGGAGAATGCCTACAAGCCTTTAAGACCATCAAAGAAGCAATTGTCACCGCTCCTATAGTTCAAGCTCCGGATTGGGATTTGCCCATTGAGATTATGTGTGATGCAAGTGACTATGATGTCGGTGCTGTCTTGGGTCAGAGGAAGGACAAGATGTTGCATGTGATCTACTATGCAAGCCGTACCTTGGATGATACACAAGTGAAGTATGCAACCACCAAGAAAGAGCTTCTAGCCGTGGATGATACCTCGGTGCATTTTCTATGCATCATACGAGCTGAGTGCCTCAATGCAGAATTTGTACGAAGAGTCAAAGAAAACCGAAGCGCGCACGGAACACACACGACTTATGCACGAAACCGAGCTGAACCGAACCGTGCATAAATTGTGCACAAACCGTCGCCTCGGTCAGAGAATCGTAAACGAACCGAACCAAAATGTTCACAAATCGTGCAGAATCCGAGCCGAACCGGATACGCACGAGACGAGCCGAACCAAATCGTTCACGAACTAAACCAGCATCTTCTCTTGACAATCCGAGCAGCAGGCCCACGAAGTGATTTGAGCCCAAGACAAGGAACGGAGCCAAGCTCGAGACGGATCGTTGTCCAAATGGGCCGAGCCCAAGCCCACCAGGAAGTCTGAAGCCATGTTCGCCCTAGAAGACGAAGCCTCGTGGAAGGGAGCGCCGCCAAGGGGAAATAAAGGAGAATATACGAGAAGATTTCCCGAGATCTTCGCTTAGTCGGCAAATAAAGATGTATAAATATAATTGTTAACTCATTTGTAAAGACTCTCTCTCGAATTGACTTTTTACCTAGCCGAATACTTGTACCAAAAAGCTTATCAAAAACAGCTATAATAAAATCACCATCTTTGGATCTCGGTTTCGTGTTTTAACTTAGAATCTTCGCGTCCTCTTTTATATTTTCGTAGACAAATTCTATTGTGTGAAATCGAGCACGCACAATTTGGCGCTAGAAGGAGGGGTGGATAGAAGTATTCTTACACCGAGAACCGATGCACAAGAGATCTAAAGAGATGACCGGAGACGAGACGCCTGATGCCACTCAGCAGGCGCAAATCCAAGCCGAGGCGATCTCACCATCCTTGGCCGAGATGAAAGACGTGGTGGCGGCGCTGACGAAGAGAGCGGCAGAGCAGGGCCAGACCTTGGAGATCCTGACAACGGCGGGCCGAGCCCAGAACCATGACGGGAGTCTTCGAACGAGGAAACCAGCAGCTTGACGGAATCCTAGGCAAATCCATTGGCGGTTCGATGGCCATGACGATAACTGGAGAAGGGCGAGCCGAGGCGCCGACATTGCAACCTGACGAGACTATCGCTGTGGCGCAACAAGCCAGAACCTTGGAAGAGGATCTCGGCTCGAAGCCACCTCGTCTGATCCTAGGAGAAATCGGCGAAAGAGGAAACCGTCAACCAGACGGATCCCTAGGCGAGCTCCCTGACGGTTTGGCAACCACATCAGCGATAAGAGAAAACAAAACTGATACGGGATTGACGTAACTTGACGCGAATGTCGCCGCGACGCAACAAGGCAGAACCTCGGAAGAGGAGCTCGGCTCAGAATCACCTCGTTTGATGGGAAGAGGAGCCGGTGAACGAAGGAACCATCCCCATGAAACCTTGGACGAGCTCATTAACAGCTCGGCAGCCGCAACAGTGGATGGGAGAGGTCGATCCGACGTGGAACTGACGAAACCGTTTGCCGAGCCCAACATTGGAAGCCAGGGCGATGCCTTTGACAAAATTCAAGCCGACTTGCCTCAAGCGAATACCGACGGGTGGGCACCAACAACAGTGACTGGAGAAGCCCGAGCCGATGCACCATCAATGAAAACTTATGCGACTATCGCCGCGGTGGAGCAAGCCAGAAATTGGGAAGAAAGCGTCAGCTCGGATTAAGATCAAGACTTAGGCGAAGAATAGGAAGATCTCTTATAGGCCGAGCAGATGCACTACGCAGACGACCCCCAAACGACGAGTCGTAGATGATCTGCCGAGCCCGACGGTGCAAGCCGAGGCTATGCTCTTGACGAATTCCAAGCTGACTGCTCGAGCAATGCCGAGGTGAAAGCAATTCGGTCGCAAGTTCATAAAGCCACCAGCGTGGCCCCGGAGATATATCTCATGCTGAAGGAGACTCACACGAAGCCTTTCACGACGGGCATCAACGAGGAAAACATTTTCTTAAATATTCGACTTCCAATCTACGAAGGGATAACCGACCTTAAGGAACACTTCAGAACGCTTAACATCGTAATGGAACAAGCCATCTTTAGGGAAAATGAGCAATAAGACCGCTAAGCATACGGGGGCTAAGGTGAGAACGTCGACAGATCGACAGCCACAACGTCTATCGGAAGCTTTGCCGAAAAGGATCCGACACAATCCACTCTCGCCTCGGTCCCAGGAGAAGTATTGCAGAATAAGAGGTTACACGTCTCGAAAACAACTTAACGCCTCGGCAACAAAAGCAAAAATGCCTCGTTCAGACCAAACAGACGCAAACGCCGACGAGTCCGAGATAACAAGCTGAGGCCAGTTTGCCGAGCTGCAGGAAATTATCCGAGCCCGAACTGATAGAAGATACCAGTAAGTAGAAGTGGGTGCGAATTTCAGAACGGAAACTTTTATGACCGCAAAAGTAAGCCGAGCCGAAGAAAACTCAATTCATGTCCTGAAGCAAACTATTGAACAGCAAGCAGACGTAACATTTGCCTCGATATATGGAGCAAGAAACGTTGAAGAAGAACTCGGCTCCGAAAAATCTCTCAACTATCATTCAAGATCAATATGCAGAGCTGGTGAACACGTTAATACATGAGCAGGCCGAGCCGGAAGAAAACTGGGACCTGAGCAGGCCGAGCCAGTAATTTTTTCGTCGGAAAACACCCGCCAATGTATACCATCCATACATTCGCTTGGGCCGCGGAGATATGCTAGTCAACAGCATCGACCAAATATCCAACGAGCTCAATGTCGACCCAACTTTCAAGAAAAAAAAAACAGAAGAGAAAACTCGGACTCGAGCAAACCATAGCTGAATCAGACGAAGTGCATACTTGCAGTGACATTATCAACGCAAAAGCCGAGATCCATCTCGCACGCTTTCCAGAAGGATGTCGCAGTGAAATAATTCACTTCTTTACACTCCAAAACTTTAAATTTCCAAGTTAGAAGAGCAAAAGTTGGGTTCAATCCCGCATGACTAATAAGTCACACAAATAACTCTAAGCTGAGCACGTCTCACACGTTTGTATTCAGGATAAGCCGAGAACTTAATCCTCGCACCTAATACAGCCAGATACAACAACTCTAAGTAGAGCACGACTCACACGTCTGTATTCAGGATAAGCCGAGAACTTTATCCTCGCACCCAATACAACTAAAGCCAAGCTCATCCCGCAATATCGAAAACGAACGAGCATAAAGCCGAGCACAGTCTCGCACATATAAGGCTGATCTAGACTCACGCCGATCTGATTATCTTTTGGCAAATTCACCAAACATGATTAACATTCATCATGAAATACGGAGCGGTTTGATCCCCGAAAGGGGTACGTAGGCAGCTCGTATCATAACGAGTTCAACTGCCCCCCCTCAAAAAAAGGAGGGGGGGAGTGGGGTACGTATACTCGTATACTCCCAAACTTTGTAACCACTTCGCTTAAATGTGAAAGAGAGAATATTTCAACTCACTTCTCAATGAAGTACTTTATCATTTGCCTCGTCGGTTGTTGGCCACAACGGACGAACAGTTACATCCTTAACGGATTTTAACTCTTGCGTTCTCGCTGAGCAAAGAAAGTTATCAAACATCCTCCACGGATTAGAGCGCGCTATATAAATCATGGCTAGGTATACCCCAGTCAAACATCATTGGGTAAACCCATACGATGTTCTTTATGTTATGCCGAAAAAACGGATAAGTAAGTCGAGTTGGGTTCGCAAGTCCTAAAGCTGTGGCAAAACATCCTAAACCCAACAACAGTTCGTCCTAAGCAACGTTGGTCTGATAAACACCTCACGAACTTAATATTCACGGTTGGTCGTAGAATACGAGGTACCCATATATGTTCAAACATAAACCCAGCAAACACTTCGCTTCTCAGCAACGCTGGTCATTTACATTACATAGGTCAATCATGACCAAGACACTGTGGCTCGCCTGGACACAGCTCGTCTCTCAAAATACTTCGGAACGTTTTGTACCTGATGTGCACAATCAAGTACAAAAGGGCCAGATGTATTCAAACTTAAATCCAGCAAACACCTCGCTTCCAAGCAACGCTGGTCTTAAACGATCCGGAGACATTGAATTTGTCATAAAAATATTCAAGAATTTTCGCAGCGGTTACATTGCCGTACGAATATTTAAGCTACCAGTTCGCCCCAATCCAAAGGATAAGGAAACGCGAATATCGTTGGCCTAATCTACGCCTAAACGGAAAACTATTATCTGAGCACTTCGCACGCAAAATCTTCGGCCTTTGGAGCTCAGCAACGTGTCAGCTCACACTTCCAAAAGTTGCCTCTTCAAACATCCAACGTCATCAGCAAACGTAGCTTCCACTTCGGTCAACTTCTTCATCTAAGCCCTGGCATCAATCTTCGTATCGTAAACTTCTAAACGCCTCGTCAAACATCCAACGGAGACTTGGCAATGGAGTGGGTCAGAGACGTCAAGTATAACTTTCGGTTCAATAACTTTTGACGAAGTTTAGCTAGGCAACTTTCGACGATATTGACTATGCAACTTTGTACATGTTTGGTTTCGTAACTCTCTTCGAAGTCTAACTTATCAGACTGTCTCCAATATAAAACTCCTACTTAACACGTGAAGTTACCCCGAAGCAACTCAAACACCTCGTCATCATCCAGTGGAGCGACTCCGCAACGAAGTGGTTCAAAGATATAAACACCTCGGCAGCATATCGCATCGGCAGCATATCGCATCGGCAGCATATCGCATCGGCAGCATTTCGCATCGGCAGCATTTCGCCTCGGCCGCATATCGCCTCGGCAGCATATCGCATCGGCAGCATATCGCCTCGGCCGCATATCGCCTCGACAGCATATCGCCTCGGCAATGTGATTCATGATACATGACGATTGATCCCATCAAATTTTACATCTCACCACACTTTCTTCTGAGTCAAACGAGTTGGGGGCTAACGAAGGGAAAACTAACCTTTGAGCATTTTTGGAGAAGTAGAGATAATGAAAAACCAAGAGAAGCTTCGGTCCTTATAGACGAGATGTCACGTAAGGACACGTGAGACGATTGCACTTCCGAACAGTCGCAATTTTTGCGAAAGGACGAATAAACCACCGAGACGAGAGGAGATCCCCTGAAAAGAAACTGAAGCGAAAGTCCAGCTGACAAGCAAAACATGCTTCGGCACAACAAAAAAGAAAAACGTCTCGACAACAATTTTTATGACTTGGCGAAAACATAAACGCCTCAACGGCAAGTTAAACGCTTCGGCAATAACTTACACGTCTCGCCAACAAAATGGCTAGGCAACAAGTTTAATGCCTCGGCGAAAACTTAAACGCGTCGACGGCAAGTTAAACACTTTGGGAATAATTTACACGCCTCACCAACAAAACGGCTAGGCAACAAGTTTAATGCCTCGGCGAAAACTTAAACGCCTCGACGGTAAGTTAAACGCTTCGGCAATAACTTACATGCCTCGCCAACAAAACGGCTAGGCAACATGTTTAATGCCTCGGCGAAAACTTAAACGCCTCGGCGGCAAGATAAATGTTTCGGCAACAACTTACATGCCTCACCAACAAAACGGCTAGGAAATAACTTTGAACGCCTCGGCAATAACTTCAATGCCTCAGCAACAAGAACAGGGAAACCCAAGGAAAGTATCAGTTCTCCACTCATACACTTAGAGAACTGAGCGGGAGAAAGAGACGCTTATCAAACCTTACTGGTTTCGATTGAAGCCGGCCGATATCATCATTTGGGTCAAGTGTTCGGTTGTACTCTTTTCCCTTGACAAGTTTTGTCCCACTGGGTTTTCTTGTCAAGGGTTTTTAACGAGGCAATCATTCAGCTCCAAAACCCCGTTCGAAGAACCTAGATCGTCGAGAACCTACATTAACCTCGGCGACTTCATAAGCAAAACGCCTCGGCAACATAAGCAATACGTCTCGGCGACGGTGCAAATCACCTCGTAACTTTGATCTCGCCCAACTTAACACCTCGTCACCCTCACTCCTGAGTCTAACGAGCTGGGGGGCTAACTGTTGGGGTCGGTTTTCACCCAGGCAAGATCAATCGAGGAAATGGCTAAGTATGGAAGATATTCTCGACTGTGCACATATTATGCAGAACCTAAACTGAACAGTTTGTGCACGAGGCCAAGCTAAACGCCTCGGCGGACAGTTTGTGCACGACGCCAAGCTAAACGCCTCGGCGCACAGTTTGTGCACGAGGCCAAGCAAAACGCCTCGGCGCACAGTTTGTTCTCGAGGCCAAGCAAAACGCCTCGGCGCACATTTTGTGCGCGAGACCAAGCAAAACGCCTCGGCGCACAGTTTGTGCGCGAAGCCAACCATAACGCCTCGGCGCACGATTTGTGCACGAAGACAAGTAAAATGCTTCGGCGCACAGTTTGTGCAAGAGGCCGAGCAAAAACGACCCAGTGCATGAGATGTGCACGAGAAAGAGCCGTGCACAGTTTGTGCGAGCCAGACACCTCGGTGCATTTTCTGTGCATCATACGAGCTGAGTGCCTCAATGCAGAATTTGTACGAAGAGTCAAAAAAAACCAAAGCGCGCACGGAACACGCACGAGTTATGCACGAAACCGAGCTGAACCGAACCGTGCATAAATTGTGCACAAACCGTCGCCTCGGTCTGAGAATCGTAAACGAACCAAACCAAACCGTGCAGAATCCGAGCCGAACCGGATACGCACGAGACAAGCCGAACCAAATTGTTCACGAACTAAACCAACATCTTCCCTTGACAATCCGAGCAGCAGGCTTCGCTTTCTTGCTCCACGTGTCCGTGTTGCTTCTTTTCCTTTGTCAAGGCAACCAGCAAGGGGTCTTTCAAAGAAAGTTCCTCAAAAAGTTTATCATTTAGCCTATCCATTGCATCCACCCAGAAGACTTTTCCTCCTATAGTAGGTTTCTTCATGACCTCTTTTATGTCGAACTTGAGGATGATATCCTTTCCAAGATTAAGCTTAATCTTGCCTTTCTTCACATCAATTACTGCCCCTGCCGTGGCTAGAAAAGCTCTCCCAAGAATAGGAGGATCTCGCGGTTCTTCGTCCATTTCGAGCACCACAAAATCGGTTGGTACCTCGATATCACCAATCCGGATGGCAACGTCTTCGAGCAGTCCCTTGAGCAACCTTACAGATCGGTCCGCCAATATCAGAGATATTCTGCTCGGCTTGTATGATGTGAAACCCAGTCGTTTGGCTATTGGAGTGGCATGAGGCTCACACTCGCCCCTAGATCGCAAAGGAAATTGTTGAACGTGAGTGGACCAATTGAACATGGGAGAGTGAAGCTTCCCGGATCGTCTAGCTTGTTCGGCACTACCTTCTTCTGGATAATGGCGCGACACTCTTCTGTTATTACCATCATGCCTTGGAGTTCTTTCGTTCTTGCCAATATTGCATCTTTTATGAATTTTTGGTATGGCGGTACCAATGCCAAAGCATCCATGAGCGGCATGGTGAGTTCCACCTTCTTCAGATGCTCTGCAAACTGAGCTCTGTATTTCTCGAGGAGTTCTTTCTTGAATCTTCCTGGAAACAGGTAAGGAGGTTTGTATGCGGGAGGAACAAACCGTGGTTCCTTGGATTTCTCAAAACGGGCTGTGGGTGTCGGCTTAATCCCGATATTCTGTTCTCTGAGTTTCGTGAAGAGCTAATCTTTCTTGAACTTCTTCTATCTCATTGTTAACTTCTGGTTTTTCAAAGCTATCCCCCCCACTAGGTGAAACAAGACTTTTTAGTCTTGCTAGCAATTCCTCAATTGCTCATATCATTCCAATATTTGAGGTATCAATCCATTTTGGGAGATGATTCAATAAGAATGCAAAGTTTGGTTTAAGCTAAGCTAAATTAAAAGGTTTAAGGTGACAAGCAACAATTAAAAAGCAACCACAACCTAAGAGGGACACTACAAGTTCAATAATATGAAACTAAGCTTTAATTACTACTAATCAAGTACTAATGACGCAATTAACTACTAATCAAGAATGACAAAATACTAAAAACGAAACCTAGGGATAGAATCATTGATTTGGGAAACTAAATGGAAAATCTTGCAATCATTTAAGCAACTAATCAAGCCATCTCTATGCCTAGAACACTAATTAAAGACTAATCCATGATGTGTGGCAATAATCCCTTTACTAATCACCCTAATGAACTAATGATGTTTTAGCATTAAAATGATTAGCAAGCATTAATCACAAATCTAAATAGCATGACAAACACCCTAGACAGCTAATGATGTTTTAGGCTAGGTATGTAAATCTCTTATAAAGTTGGTTCAAGCATTTCATCAAACACTTGGTGGGTGTATGAAATGCCTATGATCCAAAATAGCAAAGATTAGCTATTTGGCATTAGAAACTACTTTATAAGAAGAGAGATGAAAGAATCTATCATAGATTGCAAGATTGAACCATTAGAAATCCCTAAATCTAACCCATCCCCAAGTTCCTAAAGAACTACTCACTAATCATAGTTAAACCCATCAAATCAAAGATAAGAGAAAGGTTAAACATGATTAGAGAAAAGATTAATAGATGTTCAAGATAGATATTGCATAAAACTTAAAGATCCGAAGCAAATACAAGGTTTTCTCTCAAAGAGGCTAAAAGTTTAAGCTATGACAAGAGAGAATAAAAGTTGACATAAAAATTAGGTCTTATGAGTATTTATAGGGAAGGAGGTCAAACCGGGTCAACCCGGAACAAACCGGGTTTTAACCTGGGGTAGCAGTCTTGCGGAAATCGTCATATCTCCCTAACCACAGCTCATAATAACATGAAACCACATCCAAATGAAAGATGATTTAATTACCTACAACTATCATGAAGGGCCCAAAGGCTGAATCGGAACGAAAAGTCTTCGTCTGATCTGATTTGTACCCGGAAAGAAATCGTCTGGGTTCAGTTCGACGAGTTGGTCGAACAAAGTCGTCGAACTGAACCCCTGGTGCTGTGGTTCGACGAGTTCATCGAAAAAAGTCGTCGAACTGAACCCCTGATTGTTTGGTTCGAGCAGCTCGTCGAACAAAGTCGTCGAACCCAACCCCTGGATGAGTGGTTCGAGCAGCTCGTCGATCCAACACGTCCAACCGAACCAAAATCGATATAACGTTCTAACCACGGGTCCGAATGACTTGATTCCAATGGCACAAGAAAGAACTCTGGATCCTCTACAACTCTTAAGAAGGCTTCGGAGTCTGAATCTAAGTGCAAGGCCTTTGTCCGGACCCATACATTTCGCACCTCCAAATACTCGATATGCTTCTAAGAAAACTTCTGCTTCATCTTCTACGTGACTCCTTGCCCCTCCAAGTGCCATGCTATCTTTCTCCAACTCCATTCATGCCTCCATAGCATCCTTATCACCTGATCAAGACTCCAAATGCACCAAAACATGAAAAAGAACATGCAAAGACATCCTAGACTCTAAATGATCGAAATGCAATACAATGATGCTAAATAAGAATCCTAAATGATGACAAACTTACACTAAATGAAGAGAAATATGATGCAAAATATAGACATATCAACTCCCCCAAACTTGCCTTTTGCTTATCCACAAGCAAATGAAACACAAGCTAAGGAGAGAGGTTTGAAAGTGGGAGCTCAATATCCAAGATAGTTAACAATAATAATCAACTCAATATCCTAGTTCTTAATTCTAGAATGCATGTGAATACTTCCTACTCCAAAAGAGTTAGCCATGCCCATCTCAACATTCAAGTGTACTAAGAATTTAATCAAAACAAGTCTCCCTATCAAACCAACTCTTTAACATTCATTAAGATCAAAACCATGAATCATGACATTGCAAGGCTAGTGAATTCATTTGGTTTAAGGACTGGGGTTTGTGATAAAAATGATCCCAATTCATCCGGTTTTGCATTTAAGTAAGGGTAACACTCAAAAGAATTGAACCATATGCATAATGCTAAAGGTAATAAACAAGTGATGCATACAAGGATAGACTATCATCTACCCGAAATACTATCAATGATCCTACACCCCTCTCATTCATTTTTTAGCTCACTCAATCCTCTAAAATCTACCCTTTCATCAAGGCTTTTGTGCCTTGCTAAACCCTTTGAATTTCGAACATTTTTCTCTTTTTAAAGCCTTAAAGGGGAACTTCTTCAACTTAGCAATTTCGGTGAATGGAGTAGTCTACACTTATTAACTTAGCTCTTCTTTTGATTTCTAGGTGGCCTTGCATATATTTATATATATTTTTTTTCTTTTGGCCCTTTGGCTCTTTTGATTTCTTAAGACCACCTAACACTTTTTATTTACTTAGAGCTATTCCTTTTTAAAACCCAAGACTCTCCATTTCAAACCATTCTTCCCCTTACTTTCCACCAACCCTTTTATCCATCATCTCTTTCTTCCCAACTTTTCCACAACTCATCAAGTATTATCACAACCAATTAAACCCCCAAATCCTAAGCCTAAAGCTAACCTCAAAATGCAAGGTTAGAATCTACATGAAAGTCTATACTTGTCGTTTCAAACCTAACACTTTATGCTAAGTTCAATCGAAATAAAGGCCTCACAAGTAGTCACACAAAAACAATTGGCTTCAAAGGAGGTAAGGTTTGGTAGGAGTTCTACTTGAGCTAGCAAGAGGGTGGCAAAGTGAGTAAGAAAGCTCAAGTATTTTCAATCCATGAATTCACTTTCAATGCAAGCATGATAATTAAATGTCCAAATTCGGTTTAAGTGAGTAGAGTTGGCTATCAAATTCAAGACCATATTTCAACCAAAAACTAGTGACAAATGAGGTGGTCCAAGCATGGTTCTTCCTTACTTTCAAATTCATTCACAAGCATTAAAGAACTACTAACTAGGGTATTGAATTGATTACAAGAGTTAAAAATCTACAAGGATAGGCTCATCATTGCTCCCAATGCATATGCAAACAACCTAAATGAGAAAAATTCTAGACTCAATCCTAAAATGTTAACAAGTGCAAATGCAAACTGAATGATATTTTTTTTTGAAATTTTCGAAATTTTTTCATTTTTTTGGTTTTTCTATGCCTTAGATGAGACTCAAATATGCATGCTAAAGAAAAATAAGATCACAAAAGACAAAGTCAAATACCATACTCCCCCAAACTTAAATTACACAGTCTCTTGTGTAATCCAAGCTTGGAGAAGATTTCAAAATGCAAAAATAAAAACTAAATGGTATTTACAATGATTTGGAGTGGTACCTTGATCAAAAACGCATGGAGGAGGAGGAGTAGGATGGGTTGCTTGATTGAGGGGTGGGAAATCTCATAGCCCTCCATACTCAACCTAAGACTTTTCAAAACTCAAAGAAACATGATTATAGAATAAAAACAAGAATATATACAAGGATAACATGGGAATGCCTCCCAAGAGCGCTTGTTTAAAGTCACTAAGCTTGACTTTTCAAACCTTTTACACATTGGGAGGGTCATGGAGTGGATGTGAAGTTCCTCCTCCCTTCTCGATGAACATGGTGTTTGCTCCAATGTCTAACACCTTCTTCTTCTTCTTAGACCTCCTTCTTGCCCTCCTTGGTGGCTCAGCTATATGTTCCACCACATTGATTCCATCAAACATAGCAAGAAGACTCACACCATCAAAGCTTGACCCATCATACTCATTGTGGTCCGAGGTATCATTATCCTTTAGCATCACACAAGTGAATCCCATCAGCTGCTCCTTTTTATATGGTGGTTTTTCATCAATTTCAATAGTAGCACATGTGATTGTGCCACAAAAACCCAAGGTAGAAGGCTTCATAGGATAGAAGACCTTATCATTCACACTCTTGAGAATCACCCTCTTGTTTGTGAAATCAATGCTTGCACCAGCTGTATTGAGGAAGGGAGTACCTAGGAGGAGAGGTAGCCTTGTTGCTTGAACCATGTCCATGACTATGAAGTCAGTTGGGACTAGACACTCACCAATCTTCAATGGATAATCTTCAACAAGGCCTATAGGTTGTCTTGAGGAAGCATCAACAAAGGTAATAGGTGAGGGATACTTCTTTAGGTTTGTAATCCCAAGGCTCTTAAACATTTCAAGGGACATCACATTGACACTTGATCCAGAATCACACAAAGCTTCATCAATCTTTAAATTCCCAAGAGAGCAAGAAATCAAAAATTTTCCGGGATTACCAAGCTTTGGAATAGTCTTAGGCTCATCCCTTGTTGTGCTTGGTGGATTAAGGCTTTCCATCAGCTCTTCTACCTTCTCCCTATTAGCTAGCAAGTCTTTGATGAACCTTATTTGACCCTTGACTTGAGACAAACTCTCCCCCTTTGGCAAGGGTGCTCCAACTTTCTCCATACTTCCTCTAAAGCTTGAAAGCACTTTCTTTTGTGCCTTAGTCAAAATCCGCTCAGGATATGGGAGTGGTGGCTTATAGATAAGGAGATCACAAGCTCCTTCTTCACTCTTCTTAGCCACTTCTCTTACATCCTCCTCAACTCTTGCCTTTGTAGAAGTCTTGGGTTCATCAAACACTTCTTTACCCATTTCTGTAGCAACAACCATGGAGTCATTTTCAATAACCACCTCCCCATCTTGAACTTCAATGTCCTCATTGAATGTAGATGTATCATAAGGAGCTTCGAATAGTTGCTCAAACTCTAGCACAACTATCTCATACTCATCTTCATCAATAGTGGAGATAGCATTGCAATACTCTTTTGGGTTAGCTTCGGGCTTACCGGGGAAAGTGCCTTGAGAATTGGAGCTAGAAGCCTTGCCCTTGTTATCAAGTTGCTTGAACTTTTGTTGAAGACCTCCTATTTGAGTTGCAAGCTCATTGAGTGAAGAATCCATCCTTGTGTTGATCTCAGCAATCTTCTTTCCCATATTAGCATCATTTTGAGCTTGACCTTGAATTATTTGTTGAAGCATGAGCTGAACATTGTCTTGTGGAGGACCTTGTGAAGGTTGAGGAAAACCAGGTGGAGCATTGTACTTTTGACCATTATAGTTGCCTTGGTTTCCTCCTTGGTAGTTAGACCTTGGTGCATAACCCGTTTGTTGATTGTTGTAAGGCACAAAAGGTTTGTTTTGAGTAGCTTGTGGAGGGTAGACTTGGTCTCCGGGGTTGGCTACATTAGTACTTCTATAAGAGAGGTTGTTATTCCCCTTATAGTTGTTGTTGGAGTAGTTGTTGTAGCCTCCTTGGCCACCCACGAAATTGACCACTTCTTCACACTCTTGAGCCTTAACTTGATCATCACAATCTTCTTGGTACTCACTAACAAAATGTACATGCCTTTGATTGGAAGACATGAGCATGTCCATCTTGTCATGTAGAGACTTCATTTCTTTCTTGTGAGATTCATATTCACCTCCCCTTGGAGCTCTATCATAGTCTTCATTGTAATTACCATCACTCAAGGCAAGATTCTCTACAAGCTCCAAACCATCTTCTACTTCTTTGCCTAAGAAGTTCCCATTACTTGCGGTATCAAGAAGCATTCGAATCTTTGGGAGAACTCCTCTATAGAGAGTGCTTAGTAGAGACTCTTGTGTGAAGCCATGATGAGGGCATTGCATTGTGTAGCCCTTGAACCTATCCCATGCTTCATTAAAAGACTCATTGTTCTTTTGAGTGAAGCTAGAGATCTCATTCCTCAACTTGGCCGTCCTTGAGTTGGAGAAGAACTTAGATAAGAAAGCCTTCTTGCATTCATCCCAAGATGTGATTGTTCCTTGGGGCAAGTTTTTCTCCCATTGCCTTGCTCTATCCCCAAGAGAGAAGGGAAAGAGTCTTAGCTTGAAAGCATCCTCACTCACACCATTCATCTTGAACAACCCACAAACTCTATCAAAGTTATCCAAGTGATCAAGGGGATCCTCCATAGGCAAACCATGGAACTTGTCTTGTTGAACCATGGAGATGAAAGCTGGCTTCACTTCAAAGGTGTTGTTGTGAACCGGTGGAGGTTGAATACCATATCTATTTTGGTGAATATTTGGAGCATCACCAGCCCCAATGGTTCTCCCTTGTCTAGGCGCATGCAAGGGGTTTCCATTGCCCCTTGGAGCTTGCTCATTTCCATTATGAGCTTGGTTTGCATGCGCCATTGGTGGAGGGTGTTGATCTCTTTGTTGTTCTTCCATTCTCAACCTTTCTAACCTTGCAGCCTCCCTTCTTGCAATCCTAGCAACCCTTTCCAACTGATCAATCTCTTGAAAGCCTTGGAAGTTGTTGTCTCCTTGTGATCTTAGGTGCATCCAAGGTAAACTGAAATCTAGAAAAGGAAATGGTCAATAAACACAAAAGGATTACTTAGTCTCAAACTAAACTCAAATCTTAATGATCAAACAATCCCAATATGGCAACGGCGCCAAATTGAAACAAGAGTTTTTATGTCTTGTAGCAATTCCTCAATTGCTCATATCATTGCAATATTTGAGGTATCAATCCATCTTGGGAAATTGATTCAATGAGAATGCAAAGTTTGGTTGCTAAGTTAAATTCAAATTCAAGGTGACAAGCAATAATTAAAAGCAAACTACTAATTAATAAAGATACTACAAGAGTAATTATATGAAACTAAGCCTTAATTATCACTAATCAAGTACTAATTATGTAATTAACTACTAATCAAGATTAACAAAATACTAAAAACGAAACTTAGGGATGGAATCATTGATTTGGAAAACTAAATGGACAATCTTGCAATCATTTAAGCAACTAATCAAGCCATCTCTATGCCTAGAACACAAATTAAAGACTAATCTATGGTGTGTGGCAATAATCCCTTCACTAATCACCCTATTGAACTAATGATGTTTTAGCATTAAAATGATTAGCATGCATTAATAACAAGTCTAATAGCATGATAAACACCCTAGGCAACTAATGATGTTTTAGGCTAGGTATGTAAATCTCTTATAAAGTTGGTTCAAGCATTTCATCAAACACTTGGTGGGTGTATGAAATGTCTATGATCCAAAATAGCAAAGATTAACTATTTGGCATTAGAAACTACTTTATAAGAAGAGAGATGAAAGAATCTATCATAGATTGCAAGATTGAACCATTAGAAATCCCTAAATCTAACCCATCCCCAAGTTCCTAAAGAACTACTCACTAATCATAGTTAAACCCATCAAATCAAAGATAAGAAAAAGGTTAAACATGATTAGAGAAAAGATTAATAGAAGTTCAAAGATCCAAAGCAAATACAAGGTTTTCTCTCAAAGAGGCTAAAAGTTTAAGCTATGATAAGAGAGAATAAAAGTTGACATAAAAATTAGGTCTTATGAGTATTTATAGGGAAGGAGGTCAAACCGGGTCAACCCAGAACAAACCGGGTTTTGACCTGGGGTAGCAGTCTTGCGGAAATCGCCATAGCTCCCTAACCACAGCTCATAATGATATGAAACCACCTCCAAATAAAGTATGATTCAATTACCTACAACTTTCATGAAGGGCCCAAAGGCTGAATCGGAATGGAAAGTCTTCGTCTGATCTTATTTGTACCCGGAAAGAAATCGTCTGGGTTCAGTTCGACGAGTTGGTCGAACAAAGTCGTCGAACTGAACCTCTGGTGCTGTGGTTCGACGAGTTCGTCGAACAAAGTCGTCGAACTGAACCCCTGGTTGTTTGGTTCGAGCAGCTCGTCGAACAAAGTCGTCGAACCCAACCCCTGGATGAGTGGTTCGAGCAGCTCGTCGATCCAACACGTCGAATCGAACCAAAATCGATATAACTTTCTAACCACGGGTCCGAATGACATGATTCCAACGGCACAAGAACGACCTCTGAATCCTCTACAACTCTTAAGAAGGCTTCGGAGTCTGAATCTAAGTGCAAGGCCTTCGTCCGGACCCATACATTTCGCACCTCCAAATACTCGATATGCTTCTAAGAAAACTTCTGCTTCATCTTCTAAGTGACTCCTTGCCCCTCCAAGTGCCATGCTATCTTTCTCCAACTCCATTCATGCCTCCATAGCATCCTTATCACCTGATCAAGACTCCAAATGCACCAAAACATGCAAAAGAACATGCAAAGACATCCTAGACTCTAAATGATCGAAATGCAATACAATGATGCTAAATAAGAATCCTAAATGATGACAAACTTACACTAAATGAAGAGAAATATGATGCAAAATATAGACATATCACTAGGTCGTTAGCGTCCTCGCTGATTTGCTCAGGTTTGTCCTTTGGTGATAGAATCTTTCCACTTCGTAGAGTGATGGTGTTGACGCAGGCTGGTTGTGGAGCGGTTTCATAGTGCGTTGGTTGTTGTATTAGCCGCATATGTTCTTCCTGGTTGTCCAACCTTGAATTGATTGATTTAATATCTTGGTTGCTACTGCAGTGACTCTGAACCAGCTGAGTTAGGAGATTCTTGATATCAGAATCTTGTGGTTGTTGTGGGTAGAAGCCATAATGTCCATAAGGTGGTGGCGGGTATGGAACTTGATATTGTTGTTGTTGAGGGTGATAATTGGGAGGATGGAAAGCCTGCTGTGTATATGCATTAGCATTGTACTTAGTAGCTAGTTGAAGATGTGGAGTTGGAGTTGTTGTGTCACCATATCGGCCACTGTCCGTCGAGACTACCCCGTTACTCGCTTCTTTAGTTGACCTTTTAGTAAAGCATCCAACTGAGCTTGTAGTTGCATTACCTCATTTTCTCTCTGATTATTCAGCTCAGTTGTGTTGTTGTCAAAGTCGTCCTCGTAATTACCATCACTTGTAGCCATATTCTCAACGAGGTTCATTCCATCATCCACGTCTTGGCCGAGGAAGATGCCATTGCTTGCAGTGTCCACCTGATCCTTATATTTCTTTGACACACCTCTATAGAGGATACTGAGTAATGAGGATTTTTAGTAGCCATGATGGGGGCATTTTAATGTGTATCCTTTTAGACGTTCCCAAGCCTCACTGAATCGTTCATCTTCTGCTTGGGTGAACGTAGAGATGTCCAATCTCAACTTAGCTGTTCTTGACGGCGAAAAGAATTTTTTGAGGAAGGCTCGTTTGCATTCGTCCCACGTTGTTATAAATCCCGTTTGAGAGTCTTTTCCCATTGTTGAGCTCTGCCTCCCAGGGAAAATGGAAAAAGGCTTCGCTTGAATCCATCTTCCGAGATTCCTTATTGTTTTGTCAAAGAACAGATCTTCTCAAAATCATTTAGGTGATCCAGGGGGTCTTCCACGGCTTCACCCTGATATTTGTTGTTCCGGACCATGGCAAGCATACTACTCTTTATCTCGTATCCAGCATCACTTGAGGGTGGGGTAATACCGATTCGTGATCTGTAGTAGGTGGGGGAATCACATTCGCCGATGAGACGTTGGTGTCGTGGTATATCGGCTTGTTCCCGTTGTGCGTCATTCATTCCTTCTTGGGGATGGTGCGTGTCATCCATCTGAACTTTTTGTTATAGGTACCTGCGAAAAAGTCTCAAGGAACGTAGTTAGAGTCGAAAAAGAAAGTGAAGTTTTAGTCTTGCTAAGAATCGGAAATGCAATAATCAAATATCTCCCAAATCGGCAACGGCGCCAATTGATAAGTAGGTTTTTGTATGGGTTCTATTCAGTCAATGACCCACTACTTATAACCGAATGTAGCATAGGTTATGGGTCTTATCAATCCGATGAGAGAATTCAAGGTACTGCATTCATGGTATTCTTTTACAAGCTAAGTGAAATTAAATGGTTGAAATGACAAGGATTTATCACCAATATTATGACAAAAACAGAAAGATAGGTATTGAAACTAATATTGCTAAGGAATTGAAGATATTGTAGCTAAAGAAACGAACTTGCTAGGGAAAGTAAGAATCGGTTCAAGGGACAAGGGGTTTATCGGGTCTAATGCGTTAAAGATCTTTCCTTTGACGTTAGATTACTTCCTATGAGGCTAATCCTTTAGCGTAGAGTTCAGGATCTGGACGAACCCACTCTCGTGGTATAAGTCTCTTTGCAGTCTCACGACCTAACCTCGATATCACGTAGTGATCCATGAAAGAAGCAAGCTTGAATAAACAACTCTACTAAAGCCAAAACGCTCCCTAGGCATCTAATACCATAGGCTAGGATGAGCGAATCTCTTATGAGATTGGTCCTTGCAAACATTCAAACATGGCGTTTGTTTGAAGAAGCTAATTGGCAAAGGTCAAATAGCGAAGATGACTAAGCATTAACAGTATCAAATAAGAAAGGATTAAGATGGATTAAGCATAGATCTGCGTCAAAGAATTGAATCTTAACTCATTTTCCCTACCCT
This sequence comes from Alliaria petiolata, assembly GCA_020283515.1. Classification (NCBI taxonomy): domain Eukaryota; kingdom Viridiplantae; phylum Streptophyta; class Magnoliopsida; order Brassicales; family Brassicaceae; genus Alliaria; species Alliaria petiolata. The sequence continues at coordinate 30,509,099 of JAHZTW010000003.1, forward strand.
CATCCCAAAACCGATGTAGACTACTCACTCACCATTTGAGAAACCTCAAGATCCATAAGGATAAGAAGGTGACTCATGGCTTGCAAGATAGTCGAAAATAAGAAAAGGAAGAAGCTTTCTTGAAATACACTAAGCAATAATACTTAAAACTTCAAGATTGCATAAAAATCAAAGCTTTTAAACAAGCTTCAATGGTGAAAATACAAAATAATTCTCGGTTTGAAAGAGAAGACAGAAAAGCAAAACTAGAAAGCGTGATGATAAGGATAAGAGTGGAGGAGAGAGTATTTATACATAAAAGAGGAAAAACCTAAAACGTCAGGACCACTTTCCCGAAATGGTACTATTTTGGCTTTTAGCATTTCGGGCTTACGTCGTGATGAACAAGCCGAAACGCTAACTCTTCTGATTCTTCAGGCAGGCTCCATATCGGGCAGGCTCCATATCGGGCAAGTGTTTTGGAATCATGTCGTGAAGGCTTGCCTTCCTTGGTACTTGAATCAGGTACTCCCCGTTGCCTTGCTCCGATATCCGTCTTCATGGAACCCTTTTTGCTGGATCTTCCTTCCGGGGTGCTTCTTTCGGGACTAAGTCGCTGCTACTCGTCGAGGTTCATCTTGCGCTTGTCCATATCGGCTACGAGGTCGTGATCCATCCTCGATATTGCCCACTTGTCCTCCATTCGAGATCTCCTTCCTTGGTTTCTTCTTCGGACCATCCTAAGCACCTGAGAAAACACTCCAAACATGCAAGACTATGCAAAAACCAAACCTAATGCATCTATCCTAACATGAGTGATAACGTGATGAAAACTAAGACTAAAGTGCAAGAATGAAGTCCTAACTATCATGAAACATGTACTAAAAACATGCAATTTACAGAGATATCAACGTTCCATATCCAGCTCCAAGTAGGCGTCTTCCTCTTCTTTCAAAACCTTGCGTGAGTCTAGTAGTTTGGTATACTCTTGTGTCTCCTCATTAAGATACCCAAACTCTCCACATTCCGTGGTCAAGGCTAGCAGAAGGTTGTCCTTGGCTTAGTTCTTCAAGGAGCTCATCTGCTAGAGCATCCATTGCCTCAATGTAAAACACTTGGCCACCAATGGTTGGTTTCTTCAAAACCTCATTGATATCGAAGTTAAGCTTGATGTCCTTTCCCAAGTGCAACGAAATCTTACCATTCTTGACGTCTATTATGACGTCTATTACAGCAGTTGCCAAAAACGGTCTTCCAAAGATTAGAGGATCCTTGGGTTCTTCATCCATCTCAAGAACAACAAAATCCGTGGGGACACTCACATTGCTTATCCTCACGGGTAGGTCTTCAAGCATTCCTACCGGGAGTCTTACACTTCTGTCAGCCAAGATCAATGAGATCATGCACTCCTTAAACTTGGTGAAGCATAGCTTCTTTGCAATGGAGTAGGGCATTAGGTTAATGCTTGCCCCTAAGTCACACAAACAGTTGTTAAACTTCAATGGCCCTAGCGCACAAGGTTTGGTGAATGAGCCTGGATCTCCTTGCTTCTTTGGTGCTATCTCTTTATGGATGATTGCACTGCACTCTTGACTCAACACCATGACCTCTTGACAACCTTTAGCTGTCTTGGCAAGTGTGTCCTTCAGGAACTTTGCATATTTCGGCACCATGGCCAAGCAATCAAGAAATGGCAATTTGAGCTCAACATTTCTCAAATGTTTTTCAAACAAGGCTCTGTGCTTCTCAATCAGCTGTTTCTTGAAGCATCCAGGGAAGGGGAGCTTTGGTTTGTAAGGTGGAAGCACGGAAAATATTTTTTTCTTTGCTTGTTTCCCTCACTTCTTTTTCCGAAACCGCTTCTTTGCCTTTTCTTGCCCTTTCAATGTAGACATTGTCAAAGGTGATCTCTTGATCATTTGAAAGATCACTCCCCTCATCTTGAAAGACAATGTCCTCATTGTTATTAGCTGTAGACCTTGGTGCTACCTCCTTTCCACTCCTTAGATTGATGACATGTGCATATTCCTTTGGATTTGCCTCACATTGGCCGGGTAGAGTACATTGGCTGCTTGTACTATCTTTTCCTTTCTCCAGCTGACGAATTTTGTTGTTGATGTTGCTGATTTGTGTAGAGACCTCACTGAGGGAGGAGTCCAGCCTGTTGTTCATAGCAATAAATTTTTGATCGTTAAGACGCTTGGCCTTGGAGAAGTTGTTGGAACATTGCTTGTACCGAATCTTGAGTTGGCGCTGGATTTTGTTGCTGCTGACAACGAAACCAGGAGGGTACGGTTTGTTCCCTTGCTGTTGGTGTTTTTGGTAGGCTCCCTGTCTTTGCCCTTGATATCCACCATTCTGTTGGAATCCACCTTTGTTGTATGGTACAAACGGTTTGCTTTGATTTGGTTGTTGTGGAGGGTACACTTGGTCCTTTGGATTGTCCACGTTTGTGCTTCTATAAGACAAGTTGTTGTTGCCTTGATACTTTAAAGCATATCCCTGTGGCTTAGGGTAGTCTTGGACACCAACCCAATTCGCTTCCTCAAACTCCTCTTCACGTCGGTCTTGGAACAAATCCGCGGCTTCACCAACGAAGTGGACATGTTTTTGGCCAGCAATCATCAGCTTGTCAATCTTCTCATGGAGTGACTTTATCTCCTTCTTGTGTGCCTCCAGGTCATGACCTCTTGGTGCACGGTCATAGTCCTCAGAATAATTACCGTCACTCAAAGCCAAGTTTTCTATGAGCTCCATCCCATCTGGCACATCTTGTCCAAGGAAGTTTCCTTTGCTTGCCGTGTCAAGTAGCATGCAAATTTTTGGCAAGGCTCCAAGGTATATTGTGCTAAGGAGAGTCTCCTCAGTGAAGCCATGGTGAGGACACTGAATGGTATAGTCTTTGAACCGCTCCATTGCTTCACTAAAGGTCTCATTGTGCCTTTGTGTGAAACCGTTTATCTCACTTCTTAGCCGAGCCGTTCTTGTGCTTGAGAAGAACTTTGACAGGAAGGCTTTCTTGCATTCAACCCAGGACGTGATGGTGCCTTGAGGTAGGGTCTTCTCCCAATGTCTGGCTTTGTGCCCAAGAGAGAAAGGGAAAAGCCGTAGCTTGAAGCTATCCTCCGAGATGCCATTTATTTTGATCATTCCACACACTTGTTCGAAGTTGTCCAAGTGCTCCAGTGGGTCTTCCATTGCCAGGCCATGGAACTTGCTGTTCTGGACCATAGAGACAAATCCAGGCTTGATCTCGAAGTTGTTGTTTTGCACCGGTGGTGGAGTGATGCCAAAGCGGTTTGTGTGGGTGTTTGGTGCATCACCCGCACCAATGATGCGTGGTTCTCTTGGAAGGTGGTAAGGGTGTCCGATGCCTCTTCCAGCAGCCGCATGTTGAGGTGGATCTTCCACCTGGTCGTGGTCAGCCATCACTTCTTGATGGTACTCGTCAATTTTGAGTAGTAGTCTTTCCCTCCTATGTCTTGCACTTCCAAGCTGATGTATGTTGTCTAGGGGCGTGAGCAAGTTGTTGTCTCCTCTAAACCTCAGGTTCATGTACCTGAAAACACAAGTAGAGAAGTAGAGAAATTAGTAACCAAATAGAAAATAAAAACTTAGTCTCCACTAAGCTGCAAATCCTAATACTTTCACTTTGAACACAAGTTTGGCAACGGCACCATTTGATAAGAGGTATTTTTACCGGTTTCTAATCGAAACTTAAAGCCTCTTTTTGCAGTTGTAGTACTTTAGGTGTCAATCCAAATTGGGGTGAAATGTACTAAGAATACAAGAGTTCTATGAAGCTAAGCAGAATTCGGTTTAATTGGGGAACAATCCTAAAACAATTACTTATGGTTATCAAACAGACACAAAAACTATTTTAAAATCCCCACAGAAGGGTTATAAAACTACTAGATGATTCCTAAACAATAAAACAACCGATCTAATAATTTTATAAAATCAAATACTAAAACCGGATTAATTAGACAATTTGATGGTGACTAGCAAGATTTTTTAAAACTATTTATAAAAATCAAACGACTACCAAATCAAAACCAGGCAGTAAAATAAGACTCTAGACAATTTCTAAAATACTTAAAATAATAAAAACACAATTTTACAAATTTAGAAAACTCTATTGCATAATTAAGCTATCTAAGAGGTTTAATAGGGGAAATAATTAAACACAAAACTAGAGGAAAATAGTTTTAAGTTTTCAGAGATTAAAAACAGATTCAAGGTTGGGATTCATTCTTAGGGAGGTTAAAAATTCGAACTTGGGGTTTTGAAAACATATTTTTACACTTTTTAGTGCTATCTCTAAGCCTTAAGAAAAAACCAAACTAGATTTACCCATGGTGTATGGTGTAAATCCTTCCTTCACCCTTTCCTCCTAACCCATGATGTGTGGTGGAAAGATAAGGTGAAGAACATTAAGCATGGATATTAAAAAATGGCTTAACTAGCTCCCTAAGCATCCATGATGTTTGGGAAAGGATGAGCTAATCTCTTGGATTTGGTTTTAAGGAATTTTCTAAGTCTTTTTTAGATAAGAAAATCCCTAGATTAAAGAGATCTCCATCGAGAATCTCTAGACCTTAAAACCCCCAAATCCAAGAAGAGAATTAGATGAACAAAAAGAAAATACCCAAAATCTAGTTTTCAACCCCCTTAATCATCCCAACCCCAAACCTTGGTGGTTTACTCACAAATCATGTTCATACCTTTCCTAAACATAAGTTTAGAGCTGATGAACATAATCGGTTTTTAACAAGAAGAAAGATTTGACATTATAAAAGACAAAGATACTTGAATCATATACAAAATACAAGAGTTTTAACAAAAGAAACAAACAAGAAACAAACAAGAACTATGAAGAACAAGCAAGAACAAGCAAGAACAATGAAGAACACTCAAGAAAAACTCTCTCTCCACGCCTAACTTACAATATGACAAGTGAGAGTAAATTATGATAAGTGTGATTAGTGATGGTGTGCACAAAAGTCGAACTCCCCTTTGTCATAACGTGAAAACATTAGAAAATTCTCCACCCTTTCCCTAAAACAAGGGCTGCTTGTCTCTTAGGAGACTTTCATGCCAAGGTGGTCCCCTCAGTAGAAGACAATCACAGTGATTTTTGAAGAGGTTGTGCGCATGGACTGGCCGATCTAGTCATACTGATCGATCGGCCATAGATCGAGTCAGCTTGGTCGACCGGCCACTCGATCGGCCACTCGATCGGCCTTAGATCGAGTCAGCCTGGTCGATCGGCCACTCGATCGGCTTTAGATCGAGTCAGCTTGGTCGATCGGCCACTCGATCGGCCTTAGATCGAGTCATGGTACTCGATCTGCCACTCGATCTTGACTTCTTTGCTTATGCCCGAGTTTTCCTTTGATTCCTGCCAACTCCNATCTAGTCATACTGATCGATCGGCCATAGATCGAGTCAGCTTGGTCGACCGGCCACTCGATCGGCCACTCGATCGGCCTTAGATCGAGTCAGCCTGGTCGATCGGCCACTCGATCGGCTTTAGATCGAGTCAGCTTGGTCGATCGGCCACTCGATCGGCCTTAGATCGAGTCATGGTACTCGATCTGCCACTCGATCTTGACTTCTTTGCTTATGCCCGAGTTTTCCTTTGATTCCTGCCAACTCCTAGGCTCTTGTTTCATCTTCTTGGCAATGCTCAGCATCCATCACAGCTCCAAGTACTCTAAACAACCTGAAAAAATGATGTAAACATGTAAGAAACCATGCAAATGCTAATGCAAAGTATTCTAGGACTTAGAATGAGATAAATGATGCAAACTAGCCTATTGTGAATGATGTATGCATGAAAACCTATTCTAAATGCATGCTAAATATGCGAAATATATGAGTATATCAGTGATCGAGTGGCTTGCTCGATTGGAGGCTCGATCTGATTTGAATCGAACTTTAGATCGAGTACCCTCCTCGTTTCAGCATCCTTCGTGGTTGGGGTTACACTTTTTAGATCGAGCTCCATGGTCGATCGTGAGGTCGTTTTGGCAAAGATCGAGTGAGCTGATCGATCGTCTCATCGATCTCTATACTAGATCAAGAATTCTGATCGATCCTGTCGTCGATCTTAGTTCGAAGATCGAGTGAGGCCAATCGATCCACACTTCGTTTGTATTTCAAGCTAAACGCATGGGTGGGTCATCCTCTCGCAATCGACTGGTTCACTCGATCGTCAACTCGATCTCGTCTAGATCGAGTGACTTCACTCGATTTACTAGCTCGATCTAGTAAAGATCGAGCCCAGACAGGTTGATCTGTCACTCGATCTGTTGCCTCTGTTTCTCATTTCCTTGCCTTGTTAAATCCAAGATCATGATATCTGGTTCCCAACTCCTTTTACCTGCACACTTAAACTAAAAAGCATAAATTGAAACAGAAATAAATTAAAAATAAGTACAATGATAGTCATGGGATTGCCTCCCAAGTGCGCTTGTTTTAAGTCTCTAAGCTTGACTTTACTTGGTTAGGCTAGTGGGGGATCTTGGAGAAACAATGTGGTGCTCTCCTTGCTGCAATCACTTGTCATGTAGGGCTTGACGCTATGTCCATTCACTGTGAATCTTTCTTCACCTGTGCCAATCAAAGTCACTGCCCTGTACGGTAGCAGCTCTTTTATCTCAAACGGACCGCACCATCTAGACTTAAACTTCCCAGGAAACAACTTCAAACGTGAGTTGTAGAGCAGAACCAGGCTTCCCTCCTTGAATTCCTTATGCACCAGCTTCTTGTCATGAAAGTCTTTGGTCCTCTCTTTGTAGATCTTGGCACTTTCATAAGCATCTAACCTCAATTCACCAAGCTCCCAAAGTTGCACTAATCTTTTCTCTTGTGCCGTCTTGAGAGTGTAATTCACTTGTTTCACAGCCCAAAGAGCCTTGTGCTCTAACTACATATGGAGGTGACAAGATTTGCCATAGAGGAGGTTGAAAGGCGTGGTACCAATGGGAGTCTTGAAGGCTGTCCTATACGCCCAAAGAGCGTCGTCAAGCTTGCTTGCACAATCCTTCCTAGTTACTCCCGCGGTTTTCTCTAAGATCGTCTTGATTTGCCTATTTGAAACCTCCACTTGGCCACTGCTTTGAGGGTGATAAGGCGTGGCCACTTTGTGCTTAACCCCATGCTTCCTCAAGAGACCTTGTAAAATCTTGTTGATAAAGTGGCTACCTCCATCACTAATCACCACCTTAAGAACTCGAAACCTTGGGAAAATGATTGTCTTGAAGAGTTTAATCACCACCCTTGAATCATTTGTTTGTGAGGCTATGGCTTCCACCTACTTAGAAACATAGTCTACTGCCACAAGAATGTACTTGTTGCCATATGATGATGGAAATGGACCCATAAAATCAATTCCCCAAGCGTCAAAGACTTCTACTTCAAAGATAGGCACTTGTGGCATCTCATTTCTCTTGGTTATATTTCCAGCCCTTTGGCACGCTTCACATGACTATATGAACTCATGTGCATCCTTGAAGAGTGTAGGGCACCAAAACCCAGCTTGAAGAATCTTTGTAGCTGTCTTAAATGATGCGAAATGGCCACCATAAGTCATACCGTGGCAATGGAGAAGAATGTCTCTTGGTTCATCTCTTGTGACACATCTTCGGTATAGGCTGTCCACACACCTCTTGTATAGGTAAGGATCATCCCAAAAGTAGTGAGAGACATCCCTCATGAATTTCTTCCTATGGTAATGGTCCAAGTGAGTAGGCTCTTCCCCACAAGCCAAATAGTTGACAATATCCGCGTACCAAGGGAGATCATCTTCCTTGAGGCTCAAGACTTCTTCAAGCTTCTCCTCTAGCCTTTCACATACCACGGTGTTGACAATCATAAGCTGTTGTTCAGGGAGTGAATCATCCAAAGGCGAAACATCATTCACCCTCATCCTTGAAAGATGATCCGGAACACCATTCTCTATGCCTTTCTTGTCCTTGATCTCCATGTCAAACTCTTGCAAGAGAAGGATCCACCTCAAGAGTCTCAGCTTGGTGTCTTTCTTGGAGTATATGTACCTCAAGGCACCATGGTCAGTGTACACAATGACCTTAGAACCCACCAAGTAAGACCTAAACTTCTCAAAAGCAAAGACCACGGCTAGAAGCTCTTTCTCGGTGGTTGTATACTTCACTTGTGTATCGTCCAAGGTGCAGCTTGCATACTAGATCACATACAGCTTCTTGTCCTTCCTCTGACCTAAGACAGCACCCACAGCATAGTCACTTGCATCACACATAATCTCAAAGGGCAGATCCCAATCCGGGGCTTGAACTATAGGCGCGGTGACTAAGGCTTCTTTGATGGTCTTAAAGGCTTGTAGGCACTCTCCATCAAAGTTAAATTTGGTTTCCTTGCACAATAGCCTTGTAAGAGGACGTGCTATCTCAGAGAAATCCTTGATAAACCTCCTATAGAAGCCAGCATGCCCCAAGAAATTCATAATTCCTTTCACGTTCACCGGAGGCTCTAAACTCATCATCACCTCAACTTTGGCTCTATCAACCTCAATACCATTTTCTGAAATCTTGTGACCAAGGACGATACCCTCTCTGACCATGAAGTGGCATTTCTCCCAATTGAGCACGAGGTTGGTCTCCTCACATCTCCTTAGCACCTTGCACAAATTTGACAAACAAACACCAAAAGAGCAACCATACACGGAAAAGTCATCCATGAAAACCTCTACCATTTCCTCTATAAGGTCAGAGAAAATAGATATCATACACCTTTGGAAAGGTTCTGGTGCATTACATAACCCAAATGGCATCCTTCGATATGCAAAGGTACCATAAGGGCATGTGAATGTGGTTTTCTTTGGGTCATTAGGGTGAATTGGGATTTGAAAGAAACCACTATAGCCATCTAGAAAACAGTAGTATGGGTGATTGGCTAGTCTTTCTAACATTTGGTCAATGAAAGGTAGAGGGAAGTGATCTTTTCTAGTGGCCAAGTTGAGTTTTCTATAGTCAATACACATTCTATGACAGGTTATTGTCGTAGAAGGTATTAACTCATCTTTTTCATTTCTTATGACCGTGATACCCCCTTTCTTTTGGCACCACATTGACTGGAGAGACCCATGTGATATCACTGATAGGGTATATCACGCCAGCCTCTAAGAGTTTTAAGATCTCTTTCTTAACCACTTCTTTCAAATTCGGGTTCAAACGTCTTTGGTGTTCTATGGATGATGTGTTTTCATTGTCTAAATGAATCATGTGAGTACAAAGCATTGGTGAAAGGCCCTTGATGTCACTTAGAGAGTACTCAATGGCCTTTCTATACTTCCTCAGCTCCTTAAGGAGTAAGTCTAACTCATCATCATTTAGATCTTCATTCACAATGACCGGATATGTATCATTTGGTCCTAAGAAAACGTACCTTAGCCCATTTGGAAGCTGCTTTAGGTCCACCTTTGGGGCTAGCAGCTCACTCAAGTCCTCCTCTTGGCTTGTGTTGAGGTCGCTGCCCTCATTTGCCTCTTTTGAGCCCTAGTCATGAGCTCTCAAGCTAGCGTCTTGGACCATTCCTACCGCAGAGATCGAGCCAGTCAGTCGATCGCTCCCTTGATCTAGGCTGGATCGAGTGTACTCCCTTGATTCACTTACTCGATTGGATATGGATCGAGCAGGAGATCGATTCACAAGGTTGTTCTCTGAACAGATCGAGTTATCTTGATCGATTGTCTCATCGATCTCTTGCTAAGATCGAGAAATCTGATCGATCTCCAGGTCGATCTCTAGGCACTGGCCTTCATATTCCTTCACAACCTTGCAAGAATCAAGGATGCGTACATACTCTTGGATTTGTTCACTCAAGAAAGCATACTCTCCACACTCCTTTGTCAGAGCCAGCTGTAGATGATCCTCGTATCCCAATTCCTCAAGCAACTCATTAGCTAATGCATCCAAAGCTTCTATGTAGAAAACTTGTTCACCAATCGTTGGTTTCTGCAACACTTCGTTGATATGAATATTTAGCTTGATGTTTTTGCCCCAGGTGCAGAAAATCTTGCCATTCTTCACGTCTATGATGGCCCCATCAGTTGCTAGAAAGGGTCTACCAAGGATTAGAGGGTCTCTTGGTTCCTCATCCATTTCTTGAACCACGAAATCTGTTGACACATTCACGTTGCTAATCCTCACGGGTAGGTCTTCAAGCATGCCTACCGGGAGCCTTATACTTCGATCAGCCAGAATGAGTGAGATTATGCACTCCTTAAACTTAGTAAAGCCTAGCGTTTTGGCAATGGAGTGAGGCATAAGGTTAATGCTTGCCCCAAGATCACACAAACAACTTTCAAACTTCAAAGGGCCTAGAGCACTAGGGATAGTGAATGAGCCCATATCTCCTAGCTTCTTTGGAGCTATCTCCTTATGAATGATTGCACTGCACTCTTGACTCAATACCAAGACCTCTTCACTCTCTTTCACCCTCTTAGCAAGAGTATCCTTCAAAAACTTGGCATACTTCGGTACCGTAGCCAAACAATCAAGCAAAGGCAGTTTTAGCTCAACATTCCTCAAATGCTTCTCGAACAAGGCTCTATGCTTCTCAACCAACTGCTTCTTGAAACGTCAAGGAAAGGGAAGCTTTGGTTTGTAGGGTGGAGGAATGAAAGCTTCTTTCTCTTTGCTAGCTTCCTCAACCGATTTCTCTAAATCCGCTTCTTTCCCTTTTCTTGGCCTCTCTATGTAGACATTGTCAAAGGTGATCCCTTAATCATTTGAAAGATCACTCTCCCCCTCTTGAATCACAATGTCCTCATTGTCTTTAGCTGTTGACCGTGGTGCTACCTCTTTTCCACTCCTTAGAGTGATCGCATTTGTATATTCCTTCGGACTGGTCTCACACTTGTCGGGTAAGCTCCCTTGACCGCTTGAACTAGCCTTGCCTTTCTCTAGCTGCCGGATCTTGTTGTTCATGTTGGGGATCTGTGTAGATACCTCAGTAAGAGAAGAGTCCAGCCTATTGTTCATATCAACAAATTTTTGATTTGTAGATGCTTGGCCTTGAAGTAATTGTTGGAACATAGCTTGTACCGGATCTTGAGGTGGAGCTTGAACTTGTTATTGCTGTGGCACGAAACAAGGAGGGTAACCCCTTGTTCCCTTGCTATTGTTGACCTTGGAAGTTGCCTTGTCTCTGCCCTTGATACCCACTGTTTTGTGCAAACCCACCTTTGTTGTAAGGAACAAAAGGTTTTCCTTGTTGTGGAGGGTATACTTGATCCTTGAGGTTTTCCACATTGGTAATTCGGTAAGATAGTTGTTGTTGCCTTCATACCTTTGAACATAGCCCTGTGGCTTAGGATAGTCTTGGCCACCAACCCAATTGGCTTTCTCAAACTCCTCTTGATTTTCCTCTTGGAACAAATCCGAAGCTTCACCAACAAAGTGGACTTGCTTTTGGTTTACAAGCATCATCTTATCAATTTTATCATGGAGTGACTTCAGCTCTTTCTTGTGTGACTCAAGCTCATTACCCCTTGGTGCTCTATCATAGTCCTCAAAATAGTTGCCATCACTCAAAGCTAAATTTTCAATCAAATCCATACCCTCTTTAACCTCTTGTCCAAGGAAGTTTCCTTTGCTTGCGGTATCTAGTAGCATGTGAATCTTTGGCAAGGCTCCTCTGTATATTGTGCTCAAGAGTGTCTCCTCAGTGAAACCGTGGTGAGGACATGCAATTGTGTAGTCCTTGAACCTCTCCATTGCTTCACTAAAGGTCTCATTTTGCCTTTGTGCAAAACCGCTAATCTCACTCCTTAGGCGAGCTGTCATTGTACTTGAGAAGAACTTGGATAGAAACGCCTTCTTGCAATCTGCCCAAGAGGTGATAGTCCCTTGAGGTAAGGTCTTCTCCCAATGCCTAGCTTTGTCCCCAAGTGAAAAAGGGAAAAGCCAAAGCTTGAAACTATCCTCTGAGATCCCATTGATCTTGATCATGCCACACACTTACTCAAAGTTGTCCAAGTGCTCCAAAGGATCCTCCATGGCAAGTCCATGGAACTTGTTGTTCTGCACCATAGAGATAAAGCCCGGCTTTATCTCAAAGTTGTTATTTTGCACCAGAGGTGGAGTGATGCCAAAACGATTGTGATGAGTGTTTGGGGCATCACCAGCACCGATGATCCGTGGCTGCCTCGCAGCGTGGTTGGGGTTTCCATTACCCCTACGAGCACCAGCATGGTGAGGTATAGCCTCAGCTTGGTCGTGGTCAACCATGACCTCTTGTGCAACTTCTTCAAACTCTTGGTTTCTTTCTCTTCTATGCCTTTCACTTCCAAGTTGATGTATGTTGTCTAGAGATTGGAGTAGGCTGTTGTCACCTCTAGACCTCAAGTTCATGTACCTGAAAACACAAGTGGCAAAGTAGAAAAATTAGTATCCAAGAAAAAATAAAAACTTAGTCTCTACTAAGCTCCAAATCCTAATACTTTCAACTAAACCCAAGTTGGCAACGGCGCCATTTGATAACTAAGATTTTTCTGTGATTATCAAAGCCTTAGTCTCATTTCTTAGTGTAGTACTTAAGCCTGTCAATCCAAATTGGGTATTGAAAGGCACAAGGAATACAAGAGCTCAAAATAAAGCTAAGTCATTTTTGGGTTAAATGGAGCAGATAATTCCTAATAAACTACTTGTGACAACCTAATGAACTTGAAAACAATTTTAAAACTCCTACTGATGAGTTACACGAATACCAGATGACCTCTATGAATTTAAAATGCAAATCTACTGGTTTTTAAAATTCGAAAACAAAAATCAGATAAAAAAGGGAATTTCAAACAACTTAGGACAAAATTTAAAAACTATAAATAAAATTCTAACGACTCCAAGATGGTTACTAGACTAATTGAGACTACTCTAAGCAATTTTAAAAATACTAAAACTAGCAAAAACACAACTTTATGAATTTAGAGATCCTAATGAAAGCATTAAGCTAAAAAGATGATTTTTAAGAAGCTAAGACAAAAAATTCAAACTTTAGAACTAGGAAATGATGACTTTAAGTTTTGAAAGGCTAAAAGTAGATTCAAGGTTGAGGATCACATTTAAGGAGGTTCAAGATTTACACTTTGAGTTTTGAAAACATAGATTTACACATTTTAGTCCTATCTCTAGGCCTTGGGAAGCTAAGCTAGATTTATCCATGACGTTTGGAATAAATCCTTTCATCAACCTTTCCTCCTAACCCATTGGCGTGTGGTGGAAAGAAAGGGTGAAGAACATGAAGCATACATCTCAAAAATGGCCTAACTAGCTCCCTAAGCATCCATGGCGTTTGGGAAAGGATGAGCTAGCTCTTGGATTTGGGTTTAGGGGATTTCCTAAGCCTTTTTGAGATAAGGAAATCCCTAGAATCAAAGAGATCTTTCTCAAGAATCTTTAGGCTTTAAAACCCCCAAATCCAAGAAGAGATTAGGTTAAGTGCAAGAAAAACCAAAGCTTAACCCTTAAGAACCCCCTTAATCACCCCAACCTTAAACCTTAGAGGTTTACTCACTAAGCATGATTAAAACATATAAAAACGTAAAGAAAGAAAGGATGAACATGATTAAGCGACTAAACAAGAAAGATTAAGAGAAATACTTAAGATTAAAAGCAAGATTAAGGTTTTACAAAATATGAAAAGCTTAAAAACTAACAATGGCGGTTTTTAGGCTTAAATGAGATAAATGGTGCAAACTAGCCTATTATGAAAGATGTATGCTTGAAAACTATTCTAAATTTATGCTAAATACGTGGAATATATGAGTATATCAACAAGATCTCGGAGAGTGGTATTGAGGTTGATAAAGCCAAAATTGAAGTTATGATGAGTTTGGCATCTCCAAGTAATGTGAAAGGCATAAGGAGTTTTTTGGGTCATGCCGGGTTCTATAGGAGGTTCATCAAGGACTTCTCTAAGATAGCAAGACCACTAACAAGGCTACTTTGCAAGGATATCGAATTTGTGTTTGATGATGAGTGCCTTGGGGCATTTTTGAAGTTTAAGGAGGCTCTTGTGAGTGCTCCAATAGTTCAAGCATCGGATTGGGATCTTCCTTTCATGATTATGTGTGATGCAAGTGATTATGTGGTTGGTGCTGTCCTTGGTCAAATAAGGGACAAGAAGTTTCATGTCATATACTATGCAAGTAGGACTTTGGATGATACCCAAGTGAAGTATGCAACCACCGAAAAAGAGCTTTTAGCCGTGGTGTTTGCCTTTGAGAAGTTTAGAAGCTATCTAGTGGGGTCTAAAGTTGTGGTTTACACTGATCATGCAGCCCTATGATACATCTATGCAAAGAAGGACACCAAACCAAGACTCCTTAGATGGATACTTCTTCTGCAAGAGTTTGACATGGAAATAGTTGATAAAAAGGGCATTGAGAATGGCGTGGTCGATCACCGATCAAGGATGAGGATTGAAGAGCTAATTCCTATTAATGATTCTCTCCCCGAAGAGAAACTCATTATAATTAAGGTAGTGAAAGAAGGATACCACTTGGGGAAGAAGTTAGAAGAAGCCAAGAGTTTGGAGGAAAAAGGATTACCTTGGTATGCTGATTTTGTGAACTACTTAGTGTGTGGAGATGTGCGTCCTAATCTAGATGCTTACACAAAGAAGAAATTCTTTAGGGATGTGTCTCACTACTATTGGGATGAGCCCTACCTCTTCCGGAGATGCTCGGATGGCCTCTATAGGAGATGCATAGCACAAAAAGAGAGGCCTAGTATATTGTATCATTGCCATGGTCAGTTTATGGTGAACATTTGAAACAAGACTTTTTAGTCTTGCTAGCAATTCCTCAATTGCTCATATCATTGCAATATTTGAGGTATCAATCCATTTTGGGAGATGATTCAATAAGAATGNTTTGAGCCACACATCATGGTCTAATCTAAATTAAGTGTTCTAGGTATAGAGTTAGCTTGATTAGTTGCTTAAATGATTGCAAGGTTGTCCATTTAGTTTCATAAATCAATGATTCCATCCCTATGTTTCGATTTAGTCAATTGATAATCTTGCTTAGTAGTAATCCTTGCTAGTATCTTGATTAGTAGTGATTAAGGCTTAGTTTCATAGTATTGCACTAGTAGTACCTCTTTTAGTTTGTGTTTAGCTTCAATACTTGTTTGTGACTTGCTTTTATCATTTTAGCTTAGCTTAGACTTAACTTTGTAATCTTATTGCATCATCTCCCAAGATGGATTGATACCTCAATATATTGCAATGATATGAGCAATTGAGGAATTGCTTGCAAGTGTAAAAACGCTTGTATCAGAGTGCTGGAGGACCTGCCCGTGAGGATAAGCGACGTAAGTGTGCCTACGGATTTTGTTGTGTTGGAAATAGATGAAGAGCCTAAGGACCCTCTAATACTTGGAAGGCCATTCTTAGCGACTGCTGGAGCCATTATAGATGTGAAGAATGGTAAAATTTCTTTTCATTTGGGTAAAGACATCAAGCTAGACTTCGACATCCATGAGGTTTTAAAGAAACCAACGATAGATGGTCAAGTGTTCTACATTGAAACTATGAATGCTTTAGCGAATGAGCTGTTGGAGGAATTGAGGCAAGAAGACCATTTACAGCTAGCTATGACAAAAGAAAGTGGAGAGCATGGGTATTTAAGCAAGGAGACGCAAGAGTATGTCCACTTGCTTGATAACCGCGAGATTTTGGTAGGAGATGATGAAGTCTACCTAGAGATCGAGGAAAAGATCTGTTCACCCCCTCGATTCAAGGCAGATAATGGATCCAGGATCGATTAAGGCACATTGTTTCATCCTAAGATCGACCCCAATGATCTATTCGTTCCTCGATCCTTTCTAGATCGATCCGTAGAATCGACAGAGGTAACTCGATCGAGCCTAGATGGACCCAGCGATCGATTAAGTGGGTCGATTTCTGCTGATGAAACGAATGAAGAAGGAAGTCTTCTTGTGCAAGGCTCGAGTTCCAGAGGAGCTAAGGAGGGAAGCAACCTCAACCTAAGTAAGGAAGGAGACTCTACATACCCGATCATTGTCAATGAGAGTCTAAGTGATGATTAGCTGAGCTCACTCCTTAAGGAGTTAAAAAAAGTACCGAAAGGCCGTTGGTTACTCACTAAGTGACATCAAGGGTCTTTCACCAATTCTTTGCACTCATAGGATTCACTTAGACAATGAAAATTCATCATCCATTAAACACCAAAGACGCTTGAACCCAAACCTAAAAGAAGTTGTCAAGAAGGAAATCCTTAAAGTTCTAGAGGCTGGCGTGATACACCCTATCAGTGATAGCACATGGGTCTGTCCTGTCCATGTGGTACCAAAGAAAGGAGGTATCACGGTTGTCAAAAATGAGATAAACGAGTTAATACCAACTAGAACTATAACGGGTCATAGGATGTGTATTGACTACCGAAATTAACTCAGACGCTAGGAAAGACCATTTCCCCCTCTCTTTCATTGATCAAATGTTGGAAAGATTAGCAAACCACCCATACTATTGTTTCCTAGATGGATATAGTGGTTTCTTTCAAATACCAATTCACTCAAATGATCAAGAGAAAATAACTTTCACTTGCCCTTATGGGACATTTGCATATAGGAGAATGCCCTTTGGTTTATGCAATGCACCGACCATTTTTCTAAGGTGCATGATGTTCATATTTTCTGATCTAATAGAGGACATGGTTGAGGTCTTTATGGACGACTTTTCCGTGTATGGTTCCTCATTTGGTGTGTGTTTGTCTAACTTGTGCAGGGTTCTAAAGCGATGTGAGGAGACTAATTGATAAGTCTATATTTTGCATCATATTTCCCTCCATTTAGTGTAAGTTTCTTATCATTTAGGAACCTAATTAAACATCATTGTATTGCATTTTGATCATTTAGAGTTCTAGGGTGTATTTGCATAGTCTTTGCATATTTTGGTGCATTTGGAGTCTTGATCAGGTGATAAGGATGCTATGGAGGCATGTATGGAGTTGGAGAAGGATGGCATAGCAAAGGAAGGGCAAGAAATCATCAAGAGGAGGAAGAGAAGCAGCTAAATGAGAAGCAAAAGTCTTGTAAAAGCATATCAAGCATTTGGAGACTATGAAGCCTTCTTAAGAGTTGTAGAGGATCCAATGAGCTTTCTATTGCCGTTGGAATCAAGTCATTCAGACCTGTGGTTAGAAAGTTACATCGATTTTAGTTTGGTTCGACGAAATGGTTCGACGAGCTGCTCGAACCAGAAGTCCATGGGTTCAGTTTGACCAAACGGATCGACGAACACGTCGAACCAAAGCACCAGGGGTTCAGTTCGACGACTTTGTTCGACGAACTCGTCGAACTGAACCCAGACGACCCTTTTTTGTCCATTTTATGGGTCCCTCCTATTCTCTTTGTTCTAAGCTTAAACTTTTTGCCACTTTGAGGAAAAACCTTGTTTATGCTTGGATCTTTAAGTTTAATGCAATATCTTTCTTAGATTTATTGTTTATCTTTCTCTAATCATGTTTAACCTTTCTCTAATCTTTGATTTGATGGGTTTAACTATGATTAGTGAGTAGTTCTTTAGGAACTTGGGGATGGGTTAGATTTAGGGTTTTCTAATGGTTCAATCTTGCAATCTAGGATAGATTATTTTATCTCTCTTCTTATTAAGTAGTTATTAATGCCAAATAGCTAATCTTTTGCTATTTTGGATCATAAGCATTTCACACACCCACCAAGTGTTTGATGAAATGCTTGAACCACCTTAATAAGAGATTTACATTCCTAGCCTAAGATATTAGTTGCCTAGGGTGTTTATCATGCCATTTAGACTTGTAGTTAATGCTTGCTAATCATTTTAATGCTAAAACATCATTAGTTCATTAGGGTGATTAGTGAAGGGATTAGTGCCAAACATCATGGATTAGTCTTTATTAAGTGTTCTAGGCATAGAGAAGGCTTGATTAGTTGCTTAAATGATTGCAAGGTTGTCCATTAGATTGCCCAAATCAATGATTCCATCCCTAGGTTTTGTTTTAGTTAATTTGGTAATCTTGCTTAGTAGTTAATCTCTTGTTTAGTGTTTTATTAGTGGTAATTAAGGCGTAGCTTCATATTATTGCTCTTGTAGTGTCTCTTTTAGTTTGTGTTGAGTTTTTAATTATTGCTTGTTACTTGAATATGCCAATTTAGCTTAGCTTAAACTAAACTTTGTATTCTTATTGAATCATCTCCCTAAATGGATTGATATCTCAAGTATTGCAATGATATGAGCAATTGAGAAATTGCTTGCAAGAGATAAAAACTCATGTTTCACTAATCTTGTTCTCAACTGGGAGAAATACCATTTCATGGTCAGAGAGGGTATAGTTCTCGGACACAAGATTTCAGAGAAGGGTATCGAAGTGGACAAGGCAAAGGTTCAGGTCATGATGAGCTTGACACCTCCGGTTAATGTCAAGGGGATTAAAAGCTTCTTGGGACATGCCGGTTTCTACAGGAGGTTTATCATAGACTTCTCCAAGATTGCACATCCTTTCACAAGGCTCTTGTGCAAGGAGACCGAGTTTGAGTGTGGTGGAGAATGTCTAAAAGCTTTCAAGACCATCAAGGAAGCACTAGTATCCGCACCGATCGTCCAAGCCCCGAATTGGGAGTTGCCTTTTGAAATCATGTGTGATGCAAGCGATTATGTTGTGGGAGCTGTGCTAGGCCAGAGGAAAGACAAGAAACTGCATGTCATCTATTATGCAAGTAGGACTCTTGGTGATACACAAGTCAGATACGCAACAACCGAGAAGGAACTAATGGCTGGGTCGTTACAAGTCAAGTCGATATGGTGAAAGATAGAGATTTTACTACTAAAATAAACTAATGGCTGGATCTTGTGTCACTCAAGACCATAAATAGACGAACTTTAAACTATTCGAGCAAGAAGTAAAGATTTCAACGATAAAAAGATAAGCTTTCTAAGTAAAAGAAGGGTTAAGACGGGTTCTACGAACTAGGTAACTCTCGGTTCATTTATCAAGCTAAAGCTTTTGGATCACATCAAGACTTGGTCTTAGATGGTGATTCTTAGGTAAAGGGATCCTCAAATCGTTTAGCCCATGGTTTTTGGGTCTAAACTCTTTGAATCTCTATCACCATAGACTAGCTCTCGCATAGCGGTACAATAGAAGAAACAAGCATAGTGCAACGTCCCTATTGAACCGTAAGACCCTTAGACAGATGGTTCGTCTGAGCCTAAGGAATCAAACTCTTGTTCATAGATCAGGCTAAGCAAGCACGTGGTTTTGATGTCAAGCGACCTGTGATCTTTAGCCTAGATGATCAAGCTGGACTAAGCTTTGGGAATAATAAACAAGAAAGAATCTAACTTTATGTTTTAGCTAAGCAAGAAATCTAAATCCGAGAATCCCTTGGTTCTTTTAACCCATCAAAACCCTAAAAAGGACTACTCACACGCCATTTGAGAAACCTCAAGATCCATGAGGATGAGAACGTAACTCATAGGCTGTAAGATAATCGAAAACAAGAAAAGAAAGAAGCTTTAACAAGAAAATGCTATGAAACAATACTTGTAAACTCCAAAATATCATAAAAGATCAAAGCTTTGAAACAAACTTTAATGGCGGAAAAACTAAGAGTTCTTGACAACAAGAGAGATAGAAAAACTAAATCTGGAACGAGTGATAGAGAGATAGGCGTGGGGGACAAAGTATTTATACATGAAAGAGGAAAAACCTTAAACATTGGGACCACTTTCCCGAAATGGTACTCTTTAGACTGTAGCGTTTTGGGCTCAAGTCGTGATGAGCAAGCCGATATGTCATTTCCTCATGATTCTTCGAGCAGTCTTCATATCGGGCAAGTGCTTCGGGATCATGTCGTGATGACTCGTCTTCCTTTCCACTTGGATCGGGGACTTGTCGTTGCCTTGCTCCGATATTCGTCTTCATTGAATCCTCTTGCTGGATCTTCGCTCCGTGGTGCCTCTTTCGGGACCAAGTCGCTGCTACTCGTCGAGGTTCATCATGCGCTTGTACATATCGGCTAAAGGGTCGTGAACCATTCTCGATATCATCTGTCCACCCTCCTTTTGGGATCTTCCTTCTTGATTTCTTCTTCGGACCATCCTCATTCTCAAAGCACCTGAGAAAACACTCCAAAACATGCAAGAATATGCAAAGACCTATCCTAATGCATCTAGACTTATCATGAGTGAATATGTGATGAAAACTAAGATGAAAGTGCATGAATGGGGTCCTAACTAGCATGAAATGTATGCTAAAAACATGTAATTTACAGAGATATCAACACCCCCAAACTTGCCTTTTTGCTTGTCCTCAAGCAAAAGCCAACCAGAGGGGTGAGGTTTTAAAAGAAAAGGTGTAAGTTTGAATCCAAAACGCCATTTAAAAGAAATCAATTCAATGTTTGAGTTCAGGTTTCTAGGATGCAGGTTGAATTCTACCTAACCAAAAAGCCTTAGCCACATTCATCTCAACATCAAGCAAAATCAATCTCAACTTAGATGCACATTCAAATTCACAATTCCCTTTCACATTTATTAGAAAATTTAAAGCGTGGATCTCATTCATGCCTTTCAATCAACTCACTTGGTTCAGGGTAAGGTCACGAGCTAAATATGAACTCGTAGTGCGAACGGGTTAAGTGTTTAAATGGGATCACTCATGAAAGGAATCTTCTTAATGCAAAATCGTAAAGGTAAAAACCAATGGATGCATACAAGGATAGATTTCCATCTACCCAAGTACCTATTTTGTTTTCTACCTTAGTCTAATTTTTCCCTACCTAAGCTACCCTTTGCTTTGGCATTTCGCCTTATACCCTTTTATTACTCCTCAATATTACCTTTCCTGGTCATTTTCGGGGGACTTCATCTTTGTTGGAGATCGGTTTCGGCTTTCTGGCTCCTTGTGTCCGTTCCTTGTGATTCATCTTTGGTGTTATTGGCCGGATTTGGACTTTGTTGTTTGGCCTTCTTTTGCTTCTTTTTGGAATCACCTTTTCTTCTTTTGGTTTCGAGCCTT
Organism: Alliaria petiolata; assembly: GCA_020283515.1. Classification (NCBI taxonomy): domain Eukaryota; kingdom Viridiplantae; phylum Streptophyta; class Magnoliopsida; order Brassicales; family Brassicaceae; genus Alliaria; species Alliaria petiolata. The sequence continues at coordinate 30,530,142 of JAHZTW010000003.1, forward strand.
CTTGTTGCCGCCATCTCCCTTATACATGTCCCCGTCTGACTCAGTGGTTTTCTTGTTTTCCCTTTCTGTCAATAAACCAGCAATCGGACCCCAACCCCTCTTCCTAGTCTAACCAGCAATATCGGCCTCAAATTTCGGTATCAAGCCGTTTAGCATCTACACCACCTAACCTAGTGTTGACTCGAGTTGTGAGCCAACGTCTACATGGAAATCCAACCTTGTCGGCCTAAACCCAACACTATTTGCCTAAGAAGATTCGAAAATGGTGCAGAGGCCTCACATGCTCTCACAAAAGTGTTTATGGCTTAAAACGAAGGTTTAGGTTTTGGCTGTGGTTTGGTACTTGGACTAGTAGAAGAGTGGTCAAAAGGGAAAGAGAGTCCAAGTGAAATCTAAGAGTTAATCGACAAACATGAGCAAACAAAAAAGAACTAAGGCATTGAATTCGTGACTTAAAATTGGCTATTTACAAGGATTCATCATACTTAACACCTTATGCGAATGCTCATGAATCCTAAATGAATGTATTTAGACTCAATCCTAGTATGGAAATGCAACTATATGAGTCTTTTTGTGGGATAAATTTTCGAAATTTTTCAATTTTTGTGTCTTTTTCTATGCAAATTTGATGAATGCATGATGTCCAATATATGTGAATGCATGTACTACGTACTCCCCCAAACTTAAATCACACAGTCCCTGTGTGATAGAAGAAAGGAAGAATACGGTCCTAGGAAAATGCAAAATTTCAAACAAAAAGCAAAAAGAAAAATGAAAAAATGCTTATGTACAATAGTTTTGGAGTGGTACCTCATTGTTCGGTGTGATGTGAGGACGTGGTGTCCTCACTGGTCGAGAAAGAAGGGTTGTCTGATTCCGGTATCGGGGACTGGCTTACGCGTCTTTTCCTCGATATGCTTCCTTCTTGGCAGGAATGCCTTTCGGGATTACTTAGCTCGTGCTCCCTTGGCAAGAATGAGAAGGAATGCCTCTCTTGGAGCATTTGGCTGTCTGCTTCGTCAGACCCTTCTTCTTCTTCTCCTTCTGGTTCTCCGGATGACATATCGGCTTCAAGCCGTGGTGATGGTGTCGACCCCTTCAGCTTCGAGGTGAGCGACTTGATTTGTCCTTTCAGACCCTTCACGTGTCCTTTAATCCCCTTCATCGTGGAGACTAGCTTCTTGATAGAGCGATCTTGCCATTTGCAGTACCGTTGAAGTACGTTGATCCGATCGTGAGCCGTTGATAAGTAGATTTTTGTATGGGTTCTACTCAGTCAATGACCCACTACTTATAACCGAATGTAGTATAGGTTATGGGTCTTATCAATCCGATGAGAGATTTCGAGGCATTGCATTTATGGAATTCTTTCACAAGCTAAGATGGATAAAAGAAAAGGGTGAAATGGTGGAAATCTGAGACTAAGATACTAAGAGGGCAGAAAACAAGTATTTAAGCTAAATATGCTAAAGAACCGAAAATAAGATGGCTAAAGTACGAACTTGTAAAAGAAAGGAAGAATCGGTTTACAGGACAAGGGAGTTTTTCGGGTCCAAATGTTAAAGATCTTTCCTTGATGCTGGATTTACTTCCTATAAGGCTAATCCTTTAGCATAGAATTCAGGATATGGACAAATCCACTGTCGTGGTATAAGTCTCTTTGCTGTCTCACGACCTAACCTCGCTATCACGTAGTGATCCATGAGAACAGCAAGCTTGAATAAACAACTCTACTAATGCCAAAACGCTCCCTAGGCATCTAATCTCTTAGGCTAGGATGAGCGAATCTCTTATGAGATTGGTCCTTGCAAACATTCAAACATGGCGTTTGTTTGAAGAAGCTCAATGGCAAAGTTCAAATAGCGAAGATGACTAAGCATTAACAGCATCAAATAAAAAATGACTAAGATGGATTAAGCATAGATCCGCATCAAAGGTTGGAGCTTTAACTCATTTTCCCTACTCTTTTGCCCTAAAACCGAAATAGTCTACTCACAAGCCATTTGAGAAACCTCAAGATCCATAAGGATGAGAGAGTAACTCATAAGCCGTGAGATAATCAAAGACAAGAAAAGGAAGAAGCTTTAAGAAAATAACACTAAGCTATAAGACTTAAAACTTCAAGATTGCATAAAAATCAAAGCTTTAAATAAGCTTCAATGGTGAAAAAATACAGAGTTTCGGTTCTTGAAAAAGAAGAAAGAAAATAAAAGTAGAAAGCGTGATGATGAGATAAGAATGAGGGAGTAGGTATTTATACACAAAAGGGGAAAAACATAAACGTTGGGACCACTTTCCCGAAATGGTACTATTTTGGCTTTTAGCGTTTCGGGTTTTCGTCGTTATGGACGAGGCGAAACCCTAACTCTTTTGATTCTTCGGGCAGGCTCCATATCGGGCAAGGATTTCGGGGTCATGTCGTGAAGGCTTCCCTTCCTTGGTACTTAAATCGGGCACTTCCCGTTGCCTTGTTCCGATATCCGTCCTTTGGGCACCTTCTTGCTGGATCTTCACACCGAGGTTCCCCTTTTGGGACTAAGCCGCTACTACTCGTCTAAATCAACCTCGTGTCGTGATCCATGCTCGATATTACCGGCTCATTCTCCATTTGTGACCTCCCTCCTTGGTCTCTTCTTCGGAACATCCTAAGCACCTGAGAACACACTCCAAACATGCAAGACTATGCGGAAACCTAACCTAATGCATCTAATCCTACCATGGGTGAAAATGTGATGCAAGCTATCACTAAAGTGCAAGAATGAAGTCCTAACTATCATGAAACATGTACTAAAATCATGCAAATTACAGAGATATCAAAACCCCCAAACTTGCCTTTTTGCTTGTCCTCAAGCAAAAGCCAACCGGAGGGGTGAGGTTTAAAAGAAAAAGTGTAAGTTCAAATCCAAAACGCCATTTAAAAGAAATCAACTCAATGTCTAAGTTCAGGTTTCTAAGATGCAAGTCGAATTCTACCTATCCAGAAAGCCTTAGCCACATTCATCACAATAATCAAGCGAAATCAATCCTAACTTAGATGCACATTCAAATTCCCAATTCCCTTTCACATTCATTATGAAATTTAAAACGTGGATCTCATTCACGCCTGTCAACCAACTCACTTGGTTCAGGGTAAGGTAACGAACTAAATATGAACTCGTCGCGCGATCGGGTTAAGTGTTTAAGTGGGATCACTCATGAAAGGAACCTTCTTAATGCAAAATGCTAAGGGTAAAAACCAATGGATGCATACAAGGCTAGACTTCCATCTACCCATAACATCTATTTCGTTTCCTACCCTAATCTAAACTGGTCCCTCCTAAGCTACCCTTTGTTTTGGTATTTCGCCTTATACCCGATATTACTCTTCGATATTACCTTGCGTTCCTTGCGTTTCACCTTTGGTGTTGCTGGCCGGATTTAGACTTTGTTGATTGGCCTTCTTTCGCTTTCTTTTGGAATCGCCTTTTTCTTCTTTGTTTCCAAGCCTTTTTGGTGCTGCCATCTCCTTTATTTGTGTCCCCGTCTGACTCCTTGGTTCCTTTCTTTCCCTTTTGTCAATGCATGATCAAATTGGAATTCCCCTCCCTTTTTCCTAGTCTACTGATATGTCTATATTTTGCATCATTTTAGCATCTATTTAGTATAAGTTTCTCATCATTTAGGAGTCTAATTAAGCATCATTGTGTTGCATTGTATCATTTAGAGTCCTAGAATGTTTTTTGCATAGTACTTGCATGTTTTGGTGCATCTGGAGTCTTGATCAGGTAACATGGATGCGGTGGAGGCAACAATGGAGTTGGAGAGGAATGGCACAGCACTTGGAAGAGCAAGAAGTTGCCAAAAAGGTGGAGAAGAAGAATTCTGAGGATGGTTCGACGTACTGGTTCGGCGAAGCTGGCCGAACAACGTTTCCAGGGTGACGGTTCGGCGAGACGGTTCGACGAAGTCTGGCCGAAACTTTCCTCCAGGACGTCCGTTCGGCGAGACGGTTCGACGAAGGCTGCCGAAACTTTCCTCCAGGACGTCCGTTCGGCGAGACGGTTCGGCGAGTCACGCCGAAACTTCTCCAGACCCATGAAGATGGACCAAGGCTCGAAGACCCGTTCGACGAGACGGTTCGACGACGCTCGCCGAACCAAACGTCCAGGAGTTCGGTTCGAACCCTGCCCAGAAAAACCTTTTTTGTCTACTTTATGGGTCCCTCCTATAAATACTCTTTAGACCTAATTTTTTATCCCAATTTTTATTCTCTTGTTCTTAGCTAAAAACTTTTAGCCACTTTGGGCAAATACTTTGTTTAAAATTGAATCTTTGAGTTTAAAGCAATATCTCTTTTAGATTTCTTGTTTAATCTTTCTCTAATCATGTTTAACCTTTCCCTAATCTTTGATTTGATGGGTTTAAGTATGATTAGTGAGTAGTTCTCTAGGAACTTGGGGATGGGTTAGATTTAGGGATTTCTAATGGTTCAATCTTGCAATCTAGGATAGATTCTTTCATTTTTCTTCTTATTAAGTAGTTTCTAATGCCAAATAGCTAATCTTTGCTATTTTGGATCATAGGCATTTCATCCACCCACCAAGTGTTTGATGAAATGCTTGAACCAACTTAATAAGAGATTTACATTTCTAGCCTAAGACATTAGTTGTCTAGAGTGTTTATCATACCATTTAGACTTGAAATTAATGCTTGTTGGTTATCTTAATGCTAAAACATCATTAGTTCATTAGGGTGATTAAGAAAGGGATTAGAGACACACATCATGGTCTAGTCTTCATTAAGTGTTCTAGGTATAGAGTTAGCTTGATTAGTTGCTTAAATGATTGCAAGGTTGTCCATTTAGTTTCCCAAATCAATGATTCCATCCCTAGGTTTCGTTTTAGTTAATTTGATAATCTTGTTTAGTAGTTAATCTTTGTTTAGTGCTTGATTAGTGATAATTAAGGCTTAGCTTCATAATATTGCTCTAGTAGTGTTCCTTTTAGTTTGTGTTTAGCTTCTAATTGTTTCTTGTCACTTGAATTGCCAATTTAGCTTAGCTTAAACCAAACTTTGTATTCTTATTGAATCATCTCCCAAGATGGATTGATATCTCAAGTATTGCAATGATATGAGCAATTGAGAAATTGCTTGCAAGGGATAAAAACTCTTGTTTCAATTTGGCGCCGTTGCCATATTGGGATTGATTGATCATTAAGATTTGAGTTTAGTTTGAGACTAAGTAATCCTTTTGTGTTTATTGACCATCTACTTTTCTAGATTTCAGTTTTCCTTGCATGCATTTGAGGTCAAAAGGGGACAACTTCCAAGGCTTTCAAGAGATTGATCAGTTGGAAAGGGTTGCTAGGATTGCAAGAAGGGAAGCTGCAAGGATAGAGAGGTTGAGAATGGAAGAACAACAAAGGGATCAAGCTCCTCCAATGAACATGGCCCAAACACCAAGGGGGAATGGAAACCCTTTACATGCGCCAAGACTAGGGAGGACTATTGGAGCTGGAGATGCTCCAAATACACATAAAAATCGCTATGGTATCAATCTTCCACCGGTTCAAAACAATACTTTTGAAGTGAAGCCAGCTTTCATCTCTATGATTCAACAAGACAAGTTTCATGGGTTGCCAATGGAGGATCCTCTAGATCAGTTGGACAAGTTTGATAGAGTTTGTGGCTTATCCAAGATGAATGGTGTGAGTGAGGATGCCTTCAAGCTAAGACTATTTCCCTTCTCTCTTGGGGATAGAGCAAGGCAATGGGAGAAAACTTTGCCTCAAGGTACCATCACTACATGGGATGAGTGCAAAAAAGCTTTCCTATCTAAGTTTTTCTCCAACTCTAGGACCGCCAAGTTGAGGAATGAGATCTCTAGCTTCACTCAAAAGAACAATGAGTCCTTCAATGAAGCATGGGAAAGATTCAAGGGCTACACAATGCAATGCTCTCATCATGGCTTCACACAAGAGTCTCTACTAAGCACCATCTATAGAGGTGTTCTACCAAAGATAAGNTTTAATGCATGCTTATCTAAAATCTGAATCTGTGAGAAACAACTTATAAAGAACATTCTTCATCTTCTCGATTTAGGATTTTTCCCGATCTAGTAATAATTTGAATATGTTTGCTTTGGTCTCTTTAGTAATGAATAGATTTACCTTAAGATTAACCATGGATGCAAGATAATCTTTGCTCTTAGTGTTTTCCCCTATGCTCACACACTTTCGAGTGTTTTTGATTGTTAGGTACAATGGTAGGAGCAACAAGAAGCGGAGCTATTCTTGGGAGATCAAGGCAATACCAGACGGAAAAGAGACAAGGAAAGAGACCAGTGGGAAGCTCCAGCCGAGCAGCTATAGTGCGCTCACCCACGCATGTATCGGGAAGAAGGAGCGCGAGCTCCCGACCCACACTGGCCGATATGCGTGCAGCATTCAGGCGAATGGGGTTCAAGGGCACACGCTACCCCCATGAGGAAACAATGGTCGAGCTGGGCATCTACAAAGACTGCCAGATCCTTTTCAATGCAATGAGTCTGAGGAAATTCATGGAGAACGCATATGCGTCTCACGACGAGGCAACCTTCCAGTTCCTTGCAACGCTGGAGGTAACCTTCTACGCCTTTGGAGAAGAGACTCCAGAAGAAGACGATGACGGTTACATCCGCATCAAGTTTGGGAGCGAGACTCACAGAATGTCATTTCGGGAACTAGAGTCGATATTCGGATTCAGCCAAGGCGATATGCGAGAGATGACCCTCGACATCGAAAGGGAGGAGCTGGATGCACTGTGGGGGCACATTGGGGTAGGCACTTACAAGCCCGGAGTGAACAAGAGTACCAGGATAAGGCACCCAGCCTTGAGGTATGTGCAAAGAGCCATTGCACATACATTCTTTGCAAGAAAGGAATGTGGAGCTGTCCTGACCAAGGAGCTGGAAATAATGGATGACGGCCTGGTAGAGATTATTCAAGAGACCCGAAATGGGAGGGAGCTGAAAGGAAGCAGACGGAGCACCGGCTTGATCACGATATTGCTCAAAGAGCTTCTCCACTACAAGTCGTGGATGATCTCCACGCCAAGTGAAAGGCCTCAAGTAGGCTGTGGAGGAGTCGTATATGCCATCCTAAAGGGAGCTGGTGCCGATCTCGAGGAGCTAACGCACGGGATTTGCTGGATAGACATCGACTATTTGAAGAAGTGTCAATTTCTCGGGAAGCCATATCGGCATGGACAACGATACCAGTTCACCCTTCCTTCAGACAAAGCAGCCGTGATGTTCCTGTCCAACCCATACCTGACCACGATAAGGGAACCTCGACATCTGGATTTCGAGCCGCAGGATGAGCATCTTTTCCCCTATGGAGCTGACTTCTATGGGCACTACGAGGAAGAATATCGAGAGGAAGCCGGTATAGTTGCTGAAGAGGAAGGAGAAAATGAAGACGACTACGAGGACCCTACGGACGAGTATGGTTTCCCTCTCTACGGAGCGGATCGTTACCATTTCGATCCAATCACAAGTGCGACGCACCGAACCCTCAAGAGGGCTCACGATCGGATCAACGTACTCCAGCGGTACTGCAAATGGCAGAATCGCTCAATTAAGAAGCTAGTCTCCACGGTGAAGGGGATCAAGGGACACGTGAAGGGTCTGAAGGGACAGATCAAGTCGCTCACCTCGAAGCTGAAGGGGTCGACACCATCACCACGGCTTGAAGCCGATATGTCATCCGGAGAACAAGGAGGAGAAGGAGAAGAAGAGTCTGACGAAGCAGACAGCCAAATGCTTCAAGAGAGGCATTCCTTCTCGTTCCTGCCAAGGGAGCACAAGCTAAGTAATCCAGGAAGGCATTCCTGCCAGGAAGAGGGCATATCGAGGAAGAGGCGTGCGAGCAATTCCCCGATACCGGAATCGGACAACCCTTCCTTCCCGACCAGTGAGTACACCACGTCCTCACATCACACTGAGCAATGAGGTACCACTCCGAACTACTGTACATAAGCATTTTTTTTCTTTTCTTTTTTTTTACCTTTTGTTTGAAATTTTACATTTTCCTAGGACCGTATTCTTCCTCTCTTCTATCACACAGGGATTGTGTGATTTAAGTTTGGGGGAGTATGTAGTACATGCACTCACTTAGATTAGACATCATGCATTCATCAAATTTGCATAGAAAAACACACAAAAAAAAATTGAAAAATTTTGAAAATTTATCCCACAAAAAGATTCATGTAGTTGTATTTCCATATTAGGATTGAGTCTAGATGCATTCATTTAGGATTCATAAGCATTCACATAGGGTGTTAAGTATGATGAATCCTTGTAAATAGCCATTTTTAATTCATGAATTCAATGCCTTAGTTCTTGTTTGTTTGATGCATCTGGAATTAGACTGAGCTTAAGGCAGCACCACATTTGGAATTTGTCTTGTGAAATTCGGTTTTAACTTGATGCATTGCGATTTGAACCATTTCCCTAATGAACTTGAACCATTAAAATGAAAATTTAATTATCTTGTTCACATTTGTCGATCAACTCATAGATTTCACTTGCACTCTCTTTCCTTTTGACCACTCTTCTGCTAGTCCAAGTACCAGACCACACCCAAAACCTAAACCTTCGTTTCAAGCCATAAACACTTTTGTGAAAGCATGTGAGGCCTTTGCACCATTTTCGAATCTTCTTAGGCAAAAAGTGTTTGGTTTAGATCGACAAGGTTAGATTTCCATGTAGACGTTGGCTCACATCTCGAGTCAACACTAGGTTAAGTGGTATAGATATTGAAACGGCTTGATACTGAAATTTGAGGCCGATATTGCTGGTTAGGCTAGGAAAAGAGGGTGGGTTTCGGTTGATGATATATTGAAAGAAAAGGGAAAGAAGAAAATGATAAGTGTATATTTTGCATCATTTTAGCATCCATATAGTGTAGATTTATCATCATTTTAGAGTCTAATATAGCATTATAGTGTTGCATTTGATCATTTAGAGTCCTAGAGTGTTCTTGCATGGTTCTTGCATGTTTTGCATGTTCTTTGCATGTTTTGGGACCTTATTAGGTGAAAAGGACGCTTGGGAGTTGAGGATGCACTTGGAGAATGATGCATGTCACTTGGAGGGACAAGAAGCAACAAAAGGATGAAGAAGAAGGCTTCTGGCAGCAGATCGACGAGATGGATCGGTGAAGCTCGTCGATCCATAATTC
>JAHZTW010000003.1:30573061-30603374 GCA_020283515.1 Alliaria petiolata
CCTAAGGCCTAGTTTTAGCATGATCAAGGCTAAACTAGCATTTAGAATACTAAACAAGGAGGGAAATGGAAGAATCTAATCCTAGGCATCAAGACTAACCCTTAAAACACCCTAGATCTAACTCATCCTTAGATCCTAATGAAACTACTCACTAATCATGGTTAATCCCTTGAATCCTATGAAAGAGATAGAGATAAACATGATTAGAGAGATAGAATATGAAAGATTAAAAGAGGTAAGTACTAGATTTTCATAAACTTAAATGCGAAAAATCCATTTTGGCAAGAAAACACAAAATAAAGAATCTACAACACTATCACAAATTATCACAAATAAAGAATCATAAACACTAAACTTATTAGTATATATTAGGCTATTCAGAAGCGACATATAGCAAGAAAAAATAAACCATAAATTGTAATGGCGAACCCAAACATAATATTGTCTAACAATATGATAATATCTTAAATGAAAAAACGGTAAAGCGAAGTTCAGGATCGCTGAACCCAAACTGGTTAGTGTACACTAGGTCATCTATATATAAGAGACATAACGTGAGAAATATCATCCCTAAATTATAATGGGAGAACCCCAAACATAATGTCGTAACTATCTAATGAGATGATATTATCTCATTTTAATGAGTGACTGCTAAATCCTAGCCAATGATTGGCGATCTTAAACTGATTAGTGTACAATATGACATCCATAAGAGACATATAGCAGTTTAAATCTAAACTTTAAATTGTAATAGACAAGCTCAAATATATTAATGTAACAAATCCCGTGATATCATTTTCATATAATATATTTTCTTACCAAACTTTTCTAAATTTTTTGTCGATTTTAATAAATTTTTGCTAGTTTTTGTAAACTTTTAAGGGTTTCTATAAATTATGATGTGTTTCTCTTCCTCATTTGCGTTGTGAATTTATTTAATGTATGATTAAATCATTCGCATCTAAAGCCTAATCCCAACATACTAAACCCTAGTTATCGTAGTTTTAAAACATCTTTGAGATACATAAACCTTTAATATAATTATATGCGTATTCTTAGGTAATAGGCGATGATGCAATGCCAAACTGGTTTAACCCGGAGGTCTGGAATGGCCTCATTCAGTATTGGCAAGATCCTGCGATGGAGGTCACGAGTGTCAATAGCCGGGCGGCCCGCTATACAGAACCTGATGGACACAGACAACCTAAGTATCGTTGAGGCCAGACGTCGTTTAAACCTACGGCACAAAAAATTGTATGTTTTTTTGTTCATTTACAATTTTTTAAGAATCATTTTAATGCATATTATGATAATTTAAAAAAAAAATCTTTTTAGGCTGAACGGACTGGAAACACTATTCTAGATTTGCTAGCGGTTCTCGAGGAGATCAAAAGAAAGCCGGATGGATTTTTTGTCGATGGACGCTCGGAGCAGCCCTACAATGAAGTCACTTCCAAGATGCAGGAGTTGACTCAGGCTAGTCTTGATGATCCCGAGAGCACTGCATCCGGCGGACATAATACAATTTTTATTTTGTAATGAATTTTTAAATTTTAAATTTATTTTTAAATATATTTTCTATTTAATTTTTAATTTTTATAATTAATTATAATTTTAATTAATTTAAATAATTTCAATTAAAATTAATTGTAATCATAATTAAAAAAAAACATGTTCCCTCGCAAATCTCTAGCACCTTTGCGACGGATTTGCGAAGGTTGTGACGAATACCTTCGCTACTGAAACTTGCAACTCGCAAATGACTCGCAAACTTTACGACTGATTTGTGAGGTATTTCGACGGTTTTGTAACGATCCATTTCCATCACATTTTTGCGAGGGATTTGTAACTATTTCTTTCCTTCGCAAATTTTACGAGGGAATTGCGATGAAATTTGATTTGCGACTCTCGTATTGCGACGGTTTTGTTGTTGTAGCAAATCCATCACTGTAGGCTATTTGCGATGGAACTGCGACGGTTTCCTCCATCACAAATCGTCTGTTTTTTGTAGTGGATATATAAGGACGAGATTAATGACTTTGACTCTTAGAGAATAGTTCTCTACAATACACTAACTTTTGATTACTTTACAAATCAATAATCAACATTCAAAGTATCGAACAATGAAAACTAATCAGAGTTATAAAAAGAACAAATAATAATGATAATCACATAAATGTATTGAAAAAAAACTTTGACCTACTTATAAAACCAAATCTCAAAAATTATCCTAAATATTCCAAATTATTTGCTTTAAAATAGATGTAACATTTTGACTAATGTGATTCGGTTTATATAACTATATTGGCTGTATAAATACTAAAATAATATTTCTAATTAAAGAGACAAATCATAGTACCTCTGCATCAATATATAACTGATAAGCGGTTTCTTGGTGAGACTTAACAATTACTCAAACCCACTCATGTCATTGTAGGTACTTGAGGATCAATCCATATGGATATAGTTAAGACACTAGGAGTGCATACAACTTCTCAATCTAAGCTAGAAATAGAGGTTTGAAGTTTAACTAACAACCTAATTGATCAAACAAACCAAATCAAGCTAATTAACTACTAATCAAGATATCAAAAGACTAAAACGAATCCAAGGATGGGGTTATCAATCTAAGGTGTTCCAAGAGTCAATCTAAGGTGTTCCAAGAGTCAATCTTTGATGCCAAACAATCACAATATGAGCTAATCCCTTGGCTTATAACTTAATAGCTAGACTAATCCACTTTCATGTCACTAATCCTTTTATTAATCATCCTAATCAAGAACTAACTTTCATTAGTGAAAATGAAGCTAACAAGCATTACAAAACAGTTCTAAATTACCAATAAACACTCTAGACAATCACTTTCATGATCTAGGAATGTAAATCCCTTGTTTAGTTGGTTGGTGAATTTCATCAAATACCTTGTGGGTGTGAAATTTCCTAAGGCCTAGTTTTAGCATGATCAAGGCTAAACTAGCATTTATAACACTAAACAAGGAGGGAAATGGAAGAATCTAATCCTAGGCATCAAGACTAACCCTTAAAACACCCTAGATCTAACTCATCCTTAGATCCTAATGAAACTACTCACTAATCATGGTTAATCTCTTGAATCCTATGAAAGAGATAGAGATAAACATGATTAGAGAGATAGAATATGAAAGATTAAAAGAGGTAAGTACTAGATTTTCATAAACTTAAATGCGAAAAATCCATTTTGGCAAGAAAACACAAAATAAAGAATCTACAACACTATCACAAATTATCACAAATAAAGAATCATAAACACTAAACTTATTAGTATATATTAGGCTATTCAGAAGCGACATATAGCAAGAAAAAATAAACCATAAATTGTAATGGCGAACCCAAACATAATATTGTCTAACAATATGATAATATCTTAAATGAAAAAACGGTAAAGCGAAGTTCAGGATCGCTGAACCCAAACTGGTTAGTGTACACTAGGTCATCTATATATAAGAGACATAACGTGAGAAATATCATCCCTAAATTATAATGGGAGAACCCCAAACATAATGTCGTAACTATCTAATGAGATGATATTATCTCATTTTAATGAGTGACTGCTAAATCCTAGCCAATGATTGGCGAACTTAAACTGATTAGTGTACAATATGACATCCATAAGAGACATATAGCAGATTAAATCTAAACTTTAAATTGTAATAGACAAGCTCAAATATATTAATGTAACAAATCCCGTGATATCATTTTCATATAATATATTTTCTTACCAAACTTTTCTAAATATTTTGTCGAGTTTAAGAAATTTTCGCTAGTTTTTGAAAACTTTTAAGGGTTTCTATAAATTATGATGTGTTTCTCTTCCTCATTTGCGTTGTGAATTTATTTAATGTATGATTAAATCATTCGCATCTAAAGCCTAATCCCAACATACTAAACCCTAGTTATCGTAGTTTTAAAACATCTTTGAGATACATAAACCTTTAATATAATTATATGCGTATTCTTAGGTAATAGGCGATGATGCAATGCCAAACTGGTTTAACCCGGAGGTCTGGAATGGCCTCATTCAGTATTGGCAAGATCCTGCGATGGAGGTCACGAGTGTCAATAGTCGGGCGGCCCGCTATACAGAACCTGATGGACACAGACAACCTAAGTATCGTTGAGGCCAGACGTCGTTTAAACCTAAGGCCCAAAAAATTGTATGTTTTTTTGTTCATTTACAATTTTTTAAGAATCATTTTAATGCATATTATGATAATTTTTAAAAAAAAACTTTTTAGGTTGAACGGACTGGAAACACTATTCTAGATTTGCTAGCGGTTCTCGAGGAGATCAAAAGAGAGCCGGATGGATTTTTTGTCGATGGACGCTCGGAGCAGCTCTACAATGAAGTCACTTCCAAGATGCAGGAGTTGACTCAGGCTAGTCTTGNCATTTTCACCAACTAACATTCATTAAGTAGTAACCATGGATCATGAATCATGCAATGCTAGTGAACTTGTTTGGTTTTGGGTAAGGCATTGAGATGAGAATGATCTCAACTTCATGGGGTATTCCAATGCTATGGGATCTCTCGATGAACAAGTGAACTTTGGCAAAATGCTAAGAGTAAAAAGCAACCAATGCATAAAAGAACAAACTTCCATCTACCCTTTGTAACACAAATGTCTTCACTCTCATTTTCTTTTAAGCTCACTCACCAAGTCCAACCTAGGCTACCCATTACAAGGCATGAAGCTAGAACACTTTTCTTTTTCCTTTAAGCACTCAGGAAAAACAACTTCTACAACCACAAGTGTTGGCACACTTTCTCTTCAAGCTCCTTTCTTTTACACTTTGCTATCCTCTTTCTTATCTTAACATAGCCATATTTTTTTCTTTTTCTTGGCTCCTTTACTTTTCATTTCTAGAGGATTTTCTTTTCAACACTTAGGGCACATTACACTTGGCCAACACTTGTTACAAAATTTTCGTTTTTTCCCTTCTCACCACCACAACCTTGCGAACCATATAATTTTTTTTTTATACCGAATGTCAAGCCACAAACCCCACCCAAGAGGCCTAACCTATCAGCTAGCCCATTGTTTCGAGCTAGCCTATCCTTGTCGCTCTAAACTCAACACTTTTTGCTAAGTTCACAAGAAGAAAAAGGCCTAATTCACTCAATAAGGTAGAGGTTTCAAAAAAGGCTTAGCTAGGGTGTTTGATCTTAACCGCTCTAAAGATGAGAGTCGGCTATTTGGGTTAACAAGAGTGGTACAAAGGAAAGAAGATAACCCAAATATGTATATGGTATCCACAAGTTCTCTAACAATGCATGACCATGATAATTGTTAATTCAAATTAAGTCCAAGTTCTAGAGAGTTGGTTTCTATTCAAAGCTTGCTTCAATTTAGACTTGAGTTTCAAATGGTGAGGTCCAAGTAGGGTTCAACTTTTACTTTCAAAGTTTGCAAATCAAGCATCAAAGAACTACTAACTAGGGCCTTGAACTAATTCATGAGCTTAACACCTTACAAGGAAAGTTTATCATTGTCCCCTATGCAAGAATGCAATCCTATATGAAAGCTAGACTCAGTCCTACTTATGTGACAAATGCAAATGCAACTACATGCTATTTTGTTTTTTTGAAATTTTCGAAATTTTTCCATTTTTTTTTTCTATGCCTTAGATGAATGCATGAGACTCTAATATGCATGAGAGAGGAAAATAAGATCACAAAACACAAAATCAAATACACCATACTCCCCCAAACTTAAATTACACAGTCTCTTGTGTAATCCAAGCTTGGAGAAGATTTCAAAATGCAAAATGTCAAAATTAAAAATTAAATGGTATTTACAATGGTTTAGAGTTGTACCTCAATCCTCGGAGGAGTCGGAGGAGGAGGAGGATTCGGAGGAGGAGTCGTCTATGGAGATGGGGATTGCGGGTGTGCTTCCTAAGGGCATGTAGCACTCTTCTTCGGTTGGGAGAAACTCCATGCTCTCGAGGCTGCCCATTAGCTCCAAATCCGGGTTTGGGAAGATGCAGTCCATTTTCCTATTTTCCTTGTCGGTGAAGTGATGAGCGTATGTGTTCAGAGTGAGAGGAGGTCCGCAAAAACCCATGGCTCCCATGAAGTTGTGATCCATGTAAGCTCGATCCGAGCACTCCTTGAATGTGGACAAGCCGAGCCCGACTTTGATGAAGATTGGGGTGAGAAAACCCCCTATGTATACCGAGCATGGTCGAGACATCAACGCCCAAGCCTTGTACTTTATTAATGAAGAGGGTAGGACACAACCGTAGTTCACGTCTTCCCCAAAGTTGTCGTCGACCGGGCCCTCTAAGTCCCCCGTCAGCCACCCCTCGTCCCATAAAATCTCCTTTACTCCTTGAAAAAGGAAGCAAAGCTCGTTCTCGGACACGGTGGCGGATGTGGTCCTTCCCGTGAGTGTGTTGGCAAGGAGTTGGAGGGTGTATCTAAGCAATGGATTCCTCACCCTCACGGTCTTGACCTTGTTGTTCTTGAAGTTCCCTTCACCAATTAAATTTCAGAGGGATCGAGCCGACTCGAATTGGGGAAAATCCACGAGGTGCGCCTCATCATTGAAGTTGTAGACTTGGCACAGCTCTTGCATGGATAGAGAGAAGGTGGTATCCCGAATCTTTAACGTTATTTGACCCGTCGATGGGGAAGGAGAGCTTGGATCTTCGTAGGAGAGATCCAATGTTGAGAGGAAGTGCATAGTGGCTTCCGGGTATGTGGGGTGGTCCATCGTTGCTAGACAAGAGAGGTTCATTCTTCCAAGGAGATCATCAAACGAGTCCAACATCCCAACCCCTTGTAGGAAAGCTCAGCTCGCAAACCTGGTGGGATCATAATACATTCTCTCAAGTCTCAACTTCGCCCTATTCTCCTCGGGGGGTCCAACACGAAAAATCGCCAATCGTCGTGCCGAGTACCAAGCTTCACCCCTTGATGCCATCTTATCTGTAAAATAACCAAAGCTCGGGCACGACATTAGCAAAAGACAAACACTTAGCAAACCATAAACAAGGAACCAAGCCATCTACTTCAAAGACAAACACTTAGCAAAATTTGGCAAGACAAAATTTCAAAATTTTCAAGTTTTCCAAATTTTAGTGCTTTCTATCGGCTATCCTTAAGGGTGATTAATACAAACTAATGCATGTGAGAATCCCTAATTCTAACAAATTTCAAAAGGGGAATTGGGATTTTCGCACATTGAACCCTAGATGCATGATTTTTGAGAATTGAACATGGAAACCCTATTATGGCACTCGAAACTTGCTCCTTAATCGTAATCGATCAATCCCCTAAATTATCAATTTCATCATTCTAACACAAAGCCCCTAAATTTCTCACCATTAGAGCAAAGGAGAAAAATTGGGTTCAAGGTCATTTTACCTTGTAGATGAAATTGATGGTGGACAGAGATGGGTATGAAATTCAATGCAAGTACAAGAACGCGAGCTAATGGAACTTGAAATTTTGAAATTTGGTTGAGAATGGAGTAGAGGGGGCAAAAATCGCGAGCTATGGTGAAGAAATGAGGTGTTCGCGATTTTGGGGAAGAAGAAGTAGTTCATACATAGCTCAATACACTTTCATACGGGGCTTTTAAAACTGTATCGAGCTAGGCAGCTCGATACAGATGCCCGGTACATGAGTCAGGCTTTTCCTGGTTCGCCTGTATCGACCTTAGTAGGTCGATACAAAAGCCCGATACAGCTCCGCCAAATTCCCTTTAAGAGCTGTATCGACCTTAGCAGGTCAATACATAGCTCGATACAGTGCCAAAATTTTCTTGGCAAGCCTTTGCTCTTGGCTCGACTTCCTCAATTCAAACCTGTCATCCACAAACACTAGAAAACTGCAATATGTACAAAAATAACCATGGGAATGCCTCCCAAGAGCGCTTGTTTAACGTCTTTACCTCGACTTTTCAAACCCTTAGGCTAGTGGAGGATCTTGAAGAGGGATGCTCCTTGCCTCTTCTACCGTGCCACTGCCCAAGTACATCTTCAGTCTATGGCCGTTCACTGTAAACTCTCCACCTCCTTGACCAAAGAGGGTGACTGCCCCATAGGGTAAGACTTCCTTGATTGTGAAAGGACCGGACCATCTAGACTTCAACTTTCCCGGAAACAACTTCAGCGGAGAGTTGTATATCAATGCCCTATCTCCAGCCTCGAATCCCTTTGGTCTCAGCTTCTTGTCATGGAATGCCTTGGTCCTTTCCTTGTAGACCTTCGAGCTCTCAAAGGCTTCCAAACGGATCTCATCTAGTTCTTGGAGATTGATCAACCTTTTCTCTTGAGCGGTCTTTATATCAAAGTTTAGGAGTTTAATCGCCCACAATGCCTTGTACTCAAGCTCCACTGGTAAGTGACTGGATTTCTCATAGAGAAGAGAGAATGGTGATCTCCCAATAGGGGTCTTGAAAGCCGTTCTATACGTCCAAAGTGCATCGTCTAGCTTGGAGGACCAATCCTTCCTCGTAGCACCAACAGTCTTCTCCAAAATGGCTTTGATCTCTCTGTTGGAAACCTCCAGTTGCCCACTTGTTTGAGGGTGATAAGGTGTTGCAACCTTATGCCTCACTCCATATTTATTGAGGAGGCCTTCAAATACCTTGTTGGTGAAATGACTTCCACCATCACTTATCACAACTCTAGGGATTCCAAATCTTGGGAAGATTATGGACTTGAAGAGCCTTACCACAGCCTTGGCATCATTTGTGGGGCTTGCTACTGCTTCTACCCACTTCGAGACAGAATCAACAGCGACTAGGATGTATTTGTTGCCATAGGAGGATGGGAAAGATCCCATAAAGTCTATTCCCCAAACATCAAACAAATCCACCTCCAAAATTGGGTTTTGTGGCATCTCATCTCTCTTGCTTATGTTGCCCTTTTTTTGACATGCTTCTCACGTAGAAATGTATGCATGAGCATCCTTGAACAAACTTGGCCACCAAAACCCTGCTTGAAGTACTTTTGTTGCAGTTTTAAATGTAGCAAAATGTCCACCATAAAGAATTTCTTCTTGGAGTAGGCATCTAGGTCAGGAGGCACATCTCTACACACCAAGTAGTTCACAAAATCTGCATACCAAGGCAATCCCTTTTCCTCCAAGCTCTTGCCTTCTTCTAGCTTCTTCCCCAAGTGGTATCCTTCTTTTACTACCTTGATTATCATGAGTTGCTCTTCGGGTAGAGAGTCATTAATAGGGATTAGCTCCTCTATTCTCATCCTTGATAGGTGATCGGCCACACCATTCTCTATGCCCTTTTTATCAACTATTTCCATGTTAAACTCTTGGAGAAGAAGTATCCACCTAAGGAGTCTTGGTTTGGTGTCCTTCTTTGCATAGAAGTATCTCAAAGCCGCATGATCCGTGTAGACCACAGCCTTAGACCCCACTAGATAGCTTCTGAACTTCTCAAAAGCAAATACCACGGCTAAGAGCTCCTTTTCAGTTGTTGCATACTTCACTTGGGTGTCATCCAAAGTCCTACTTGCATAGTATATGACATGAAGTTTCTTGTCCTTCCTTTGGCCCAAAACAGCACAAACTGCATAGTTACTTGCATCACACATGATCTCAAAAGAAAGATCTCAATCCGGTGCTTGGACTATAGGAGCACTCACAAGCGCCTCCTTTATCTTCAAAAACGCCCCAAGGCATTCCTCATCAAACACAAACTCGATCTACTTGCAAAGTAGCCTTGTTAGAGGTCTTGCTATCTTGGAGAAATCCTTGATGAACCTCCTATAAAAACCGGCATGACCCAAAAAACTCCTTATCCCCTTCACATTACTTGGAGGAGCTAAACTCATCATGACTTCAATCTTGGCTTTTTCAACTTCAATACCATTCTCTGAGATTTTGTGGCCGAGCACTATTCCCTCTCTAACCATGAAATGTCATTTCTCCCAGTTGAGCACTAGATTTGTCTCTTCACATCTCTCCAATACCCTGCACAAATTTGACAAACAAGCACCAAAAGAGAAACCATACACAGAGAAGTCATCCATGAACACTTCTACCATTTCCTCGATAAGGTCAGAGAAAATAGACATCATACACCTTTGAAAAGTTGCTGGTGCATTATGCAAAGGTACCATAAGGGCATGTGAATGTTGTCTTTTCTTGGTCATTAGGGTGAATGGGTATTTGAAAGAACCCACTATACCCATCAAGGAAACAATAGAAGGGATGATTAGCAAGCCTCTCAAGCATTTGGTCAATAAAAGGGAGGGGAAAATGATCTTTTCTTGTGGCCAAATTCAACTTCCTATAATCAATGCACATTTTATGGCCGGTTATGGTCCTTGTGGGTATTAGCTCATCCTTTTCATTCTTAACCACAGTTATTCCTCCCTTTTTTGGCACACAATGGACAGGTGAAACCCAAGTGCTATCCGAAATTGGATAGATAACACCCGCATCTTGAAGTTTAAGAATCTTCTTCTTCACAACTTCTTTCAAATTAGGGTTTAGCCTTCTTTGATATTCTATAGAAGTCATAGATTCATATTCTAGATGTATCCTATGTGTGCAAAGAGGAGTAGATATGCCCTTGATGTCATCTAAAGAATAACCAATGGCTCTCCTAAATTTTCTCAATTCGCATAAAAGGGAGGATAATTCATTTTTACTTAAGTTTTCATTGACAATGACCGGGTAAGACGAGTTAGGACGTAAGAAAGCGTACATTAACCCTTGTGGAAAAGGTTTGAGCTCCACCCTTGGTGCCTTCACACCAATCACCCCCAAACTTGGACTTGTCCTCATGCTCAATACCCAAAGAGCTTATCTCCTCAATCGCGCGTCCTCCCTTGATCCCTTGCTCAAACTCTATGAAAGAAGTCTCTTCCTCCATAGGCTTGTGCGAGTCAAGCAACTTCAAGTATCCCAAACTTACTCCATGTAGGTACCCATTCTCGCCATGCTCCTTTGTCAAAGCCACTTGAAGATGGTCTTCCATAGCTAACTCCTCGAGATACGCATCCGCCAATCTATCCATTGTATCCACCCAAAAGGTTTGGCCTTCAATGGTTGGCTTTTTCAAAGCATCCTTGATGTCATACTTGAGCACAAAGTCTTTCGCCAAGTGCAAATCAATCTTTCCTTTCCTAACAAAGGCCTCCCAAATATTAATGGATCCCTTGGTTCTTCATCCATCTCTAGGACTACAAAATCAGTTGGGACCTCAACATTTCCAATCATGACCGGTAGATCCTCAAGCAAGCCAATTGGAAGTCTAATGGACCTATCCGCTAGCACCAAGGAGATCCTACACTCCTTGTAGCGACTGAAACCGAGTCTTCTAGCAACCGAGAGTGGCATTAGACTCACACTAGCACCAAGATCACACAAGCAGTGATTGAACGCCAACGGTCCCAAAGCACATGGGAGAGTGAAACTTCCGGGGTCACTTAGCTTTTTGGGAACAATTGTTCTTTGAATGATGACACTACATTCATGAGTAAGGACTACCATTCCTTGCAACTCCTTGGTCCTTTCCATAACAGCATCCTTGAGAAACTTGGCATATTGAGGAACTAGCATGAAGGCGTCCATCCATGGCATTGTAACTTGGATTTCGCTCATTTGCTTGTCGAACATGACCCTATATTTATCCACAAGTTGCTTCTTGAAGCGACCCGGGAATGGTAGCTTAGACTTGTAGGGTGGTGGAACAAAAGGAGATGCCTTATAAGTTGTAGGTGCCTCCGTTTCCTTATCCACAATCTTCTCTTTACCCAATCTTTGAAGTACCTCACCATCAACAACTATTTTCTCATTATCTTGAAAGATCGCCTCCCCCCCCCCCATCTTGGTCTTCAATGTCCTCATTGACATTGTGTGGAGGTTGTCTAGGAGGTAATGTCTTACCACTTCTCAAGGTGATTGCATTGACACATTGGTGAGATCCATATATTGGAGAAGTTCCATTGTTCTCCAAGTGTTGGATTTTGGAACTCAATATTGCAAACTTTGAATTGAGATCATTGTAAGAGCAATCTACCTTGTTGCTCATATCCTCCATTCTTTTGTTCAACTCACTTGTTCCATTTGCTTGTCCTTGAAGGATTTGTTGTAGCAAGCTTCTCATGTCTAGTTCTTGGTTGAAAGCATTGCTTGCTTCTCCTTGTGGTGCAAAACCTTGTTGGTAATAGGTCTTTGGAACAAAGGTTTGTTGCTGTCCTTGCCCTTGATAGGTTGGGTTCCAATACTGTTTATTGAAACGCATTGGAGAGCTTTGCCCGCCAACATAGTTGAGCTCCTCTTGAGTTGCCACATGCATCCCTTGATTATGATCAAAATTGTCCATATATTCGCCAATACTGTGAACCGTCTTCGAGGAAGCATGCAGTAGCTTATCCATCTTTGCATTAAGTGATTTCATCTCCCTTTGCCTTTGTTCCTCATGTGCATCCCCATTAGTTGAAGACCCATCATCATAGTCACCATAGTTCCCATTACTTTGAGCTAAGTTCTCTATGAGCTCTAGGCCGTCTTCAACCTCCTTTTCCAAAAAGTTTTCATTGCTAGCTGTGTCTAGGAGCATTCTATACTTAGGGTGGACGCCACTGTATAAGCTGCTAAGTAGAGACTCATTTGAAAATCCATGGTGGGGGCATTGAGTAGTATAACCCTTGAATCTTTCCCATGCTTCACAAAAGCTCTCCTTAGCCTTTTGGCTGAAACTAGAGATCGCATTCCTCAATCTTGATGTCCTAGTGTTGGAGAAAAACTTAGCCAATAATGCCTTCTTGCATTAATCCCAAGTAGTGGTTGATCCTTGAGGTAGATTATTTTCCCAAATGTGCGCTCTATCCCCTACTGAGAAAGGAAATAATCTCAACTTGAATCCATCTTCAGAGATGCCACTGATGTTGGTCAAGCTACATATCCGCTCAAACTCATCCAAGTGGTCTAGAGGATCCTCCATATCCAATCCATGGAACTTATTTTGTTGCACCATAGAAATCAACCCACTTTTGATCTCAAAACTGTTTTGTTGAACTGAAGGAGGAGTAATACCATGGCGGGAAGTATGAGTTTGAGGAGAGTCACCAAAACCGATGTGTGTGTGTCGCCTTGGTGGTTGTCCATTATCCCCTAAACCTTGTACATGATTCATACCCAATCTCTCAAAGCAGTGTGTTGTAGTGGTGTTCGTACCTAATAAGAGAGAGAGAGTAATACACGCAAAAGAGATTAGTATTCAAAGAAAAGTAGAACTTAGTCTCAAGAAGAAGTAAAATCTTAATGCTTAAACCATATATCCAAATGGCAACATCGCCAAATTGATATGCGGTTTCTTGGTGAGACTTAACATATACTTAAACCCACTCATGTCATTGTAGGTACTTGAGGATCAATCCATATGGATATAATTAAGACACTATGAGTGCATACAACTTCTTAATCTAAGCTAGAAATAGAGGTTTGAAGTTTAACTAACAACCTAATTGATCAAACAAACCAAATCAAGCTAATTAACTACTAATCAAGATTATCAAAAGACTAAAATGAATCCAAAGATGGGGTTATCAATCTAAGGTGTTCCAAGAGTCAAACTTTGATGCCAAACAATCACATTATAAGCTAATCCCTAGGCTTAGAACTCAATAGCTAGACTAATCCACTTTCATGGCACTAATCCCTTCATTAATCATCCTAATCAAAAACTAACTTACATTAGTGAAAAGGAAGCTAACAAGCATTACAAAATAGTTCTAAATTACCAATAAACACCCTAGACAATCACTTTCATGAGCTAGGAATGTAAATCCTTTGTTTAGTTGGTTCGAGAATTTCATCAAACACCTTGTGGGTGTGAAATTTCGTAAGGCCTAGTTTTAGCATGATCAAGGCTAAACTAGCATTTAGAACACTAAACAAGGAGGGAAATGGAAGAATCTAATCCTAGGCATCAAGACTAACCATTAAAACACCCTAGATCTAACCCATCCTTAGATCCTAATGAAACTCTTCACTAATCATGGTTAATCCCTTGAATCCTATGAAAGAGATAGAGATAAACATGATTAGAGAGATAGAAGATGAAAGATTAAAAGAGGTAAGTACTAGATTTGCATAAACTTAAAGAAATGTCTTACAAAATCACTTAAAAACCAAAAGGGAAAGTTTTTAAAGCAAGAACAAGAGATTAAAAGATACTTAGGAAAAATTAGGTCTTTTCCTATTTATAATGAACAGTAGACGATCCGGGTCAACCCGGAACAAACCGAGTATTGACCCGGTTTAGTTCTAAAAATCAGGCAGCGTATCGAGCTTGGTAGGTCGATATGCAGCTCGATATGCTGCTAAATGTTTCCTAAAGGAGCGTGTCTGATGGGGTCTAAATAGTCGTCCAAGATTAGAAGATTTCCTAAAGGAGCGTGTCTGATGGGGTCTAAATGTCGAGCTTTGAATTTCTAGGACCCTAAGCTGCAAGTGCACAGCGTGCGTTGTAGTACTTAGGGAATCGATCAACAGGGAGGAGGTCAACTGCAAAACAGAAGAATCAGGGCAACTAAAGACGCAGGGAACTGGGGTTTTGGGGTAAGTGTCACGGTTTTTGCAGAAAATAAAGAAAGCAGTATCACGCCTTATATAGAGAAGGTTGTCAATCTTTTCTATAACCAACGGGAAAAGGAAAATAAACTTAAAGACTTGTAAAAAGAAAAAGTAAATATTGAAGTGCGTAAATCTCGATGTAAAAGCAGATGGGGCGAACACGTTGGGAATCTTCTCGGAAAATCTATGGGGTTCTAACTAGAAATCAAACACACAAAAGTCAGGCAAACGAGACTAGGCGATTTTCCCTAAACTGATTCACTGGTTTTAACAACCTAACTCTATCAAGCAAGGTCGATCTGCGATCATCTATTTTGCAGGTATACTCTCGTATTCTGCGTCCTAGAAGAACACGCAATAAGATCGGGACGATAAACATTCAGACATCTTTTAAAGGATGCTCTCAACCCAATTTTGGTCTAGATCTGAAATTCAGGACGTTCGTCGCTCTCAAGACCCTGCGATCAGAATATAGTTCATGACGCTAGACTCATGCAATAAGAACGAATATGGTGAGACATAAAACCCTGATCTTCGGCCTAAACAATCGGTCTAATAACAGTTAATGAAATTCCCCATAGATCCCCTTAAAGAATACCCAACGAAAGTAAACTACTCAGACATAAAAGAAGAAGTAGAAAACGTGATTGATGAATGCATAACTTGTATAAATCGATGAAAAGAAAAGAGGGTTCAAGAACAAATCAATCTCCCTCAAAGAACAAAGTGGAAACCACGAATCAGAGATTCGCGGCCACCAAAAGAAATTTATGAATATGTGTTTCGTCTCTCTCTAAAAAAACCCCTAAACAACGAGTATATATAGGTCTTCAAGTGCCCTAGGTCGTGGATTAGGTCTTGGCTTGCTTTAGACGGCTGCAGGTTTAAGTTGGGCTTCAAATGGGCTCGGGAATCCGTGAGTGGCCTGGCCGCGCGAGCGACTGGCCGTGGCGCGGCCACTAGTCGTCTTGTTCGGCCGTGGCGCGGCCAGCTCGTTCTTCCGGGTGCTTGACGGACCTTCTTGCTTCTTCCATAACTTGAGATCCAACCGTGCGATTGTTCTCAAAGCACTTCGAGGTGAAAGACAGCTGATAAGGCTACCTTGTCTCCAAATATGAGCTTGATCTCGTGGTGGGAAGGCCTTCATTTGATGTTGAACTTCTGTCATCAAGCACTGTTTCCGGAATTGTCCATTTTGCTGCAAAATATGCGTCTTTTGCTAAGTTTACCTGAAAAGAGTCTTGAACAACCAAATACTCGAAATCTAGTGTTTATACATTAAAACCTTAGTGAAATGCTTATTAAAGCACTCATTTGTGATAGTAAAAACGGGTAAAATATGCATGTTATTAGTGTCGACCTTAACAGGTCCAAACAGATGCCCGATACGCCATTCTTCAATCTTCGGATGAGATATGTATCGACCTTAGCAGTCCGATACGAATGCCCGATACGTCGTCTTCAAAACTCCGGGTGGCCTGTGTATCGAGCTTAGTAGCTCGATATAATCGTCAGATACGCGCAGTCCGTCTTCCTGCCGAGCTATGTTGACCTTGGTAGGTCGACACCAAGGTCGATACACTTCCAAAGTTTGTCTGCTTCGTGTTTGGCTCCCTTTTTTCTTCCTCCTTGTCACCCAACTCTCCAAAGAAGTCTCCCAAGCTTGCATAGTACCTAAATAAGACTCAATATGCACAATATGCAACAACCTAAGCTAAAACTTGCTAGACTCTAATATGAATGTAATTTGGACTAAATGTAGCTAAATGGATGCATAAATGAATGCAAAGTTATCTAAAATGGGTGCTAAAACATGCTAATTTATGAGTATATCAATAACACAACACATTCACAAACTCAATACACACAAAACAAACAAACAAAAAAAACCAAACAAAACAAATCCAACATAAAAAGAAAGAAGGTGAAACTTGATTTTATTTCCAATGATTCTTTAAGGAAAAAAACCATTAGGAAAAGAAAGAAAGGGCTGATGAAGAAAGTGAGCGAGCTATCGACTCTATGTTGTATCACTGCATGCACCATCATCTACAGTCCATACGACTCCAATCTCGAGGTATGGCCATCAAATTCCAATGTGTAAAAGGTAGTTTCAGAATTTCAGGCATTGTTGATGATGGACCAACACAAGAAAATTGTGGACCAATAGATTTTTCTTAGAGAAAAGATAGCCAAATCATTTGAGCATTTCAAGAGAAAAAAGAAGGACAACAGGGAGCTGGAGATGATTTAAGTCATGTTCTAATATTGGTCGGAAACATGGGGATGTTTCATCTAAATATATTGGATCTTAATGATTTAGGTTATTTGATTGAACAAAATCTTAAAGATCTTAATCGTAAGATAGAGATTTTAGAGAATCATGTACGAAGATCGGTGAATCCTCCAGTGATGCAGCTGCGGCTCCTTGGAACAGCTAATGATCCAATTCTCTTAAAAAAAACAAATAAAGGATTGGATCATTGACGGTCGTAAGGAGCCACAGCTGTAGCAGCATTGGAGGATTCACCGATCTTCGTACCATGATTCTCCGAAATCCTAATCCTACGATTAAGATCTTTAAGATATTTTAATAATCTAAATCATTATGATCCAATATATTTAGATGAAACCTCCCCATGTTTTCGACCAAACATTAAAACATGGCTTCAGTCATCTCCAACTCCATGTTGTCCTTCCTTTCTCTCTTAAAATGCTCTAATGCTTTGGCAATCCTTTGTCTAAGAATGGTATCTTGGTCCACCATTTTCTTGTGTTGGTCCATCATCGACATTCTAACCCTGAAAATTTCGGTACGGATACCCGGTTCCCACCCGTACCCTTTTTAAATTTTTCGTCCCGTTCCCGTTCAAAAAAATTCCCATTCGGGACCATTTATTTTATTCAAACGGGTACGGGAATGAGACCGGGTACCCGAACTTCCTGAAATTTCCTGAATTTTCTCGAATTTTCCCGAAATTTCCCTAATTTTCCTGAATTTTCCCGAATTTTCCCGTATTTACCCGAAATAATTATCCGTTTGGGAAGAGATTTTAGGTAAAGAAATTTCCCGAACCCGTCCCGTTCTTATTGGATTCCCTTTTGGGAGTTGTTTTTCAATTCTCAAATTTCCGTTCCCATCTTGTTCCCGTAAATTTCCATCCCGAAACCCAAAATTTTCAGGGCTTTTCGACAATACCTGGAATTCCGAAACTACCTTTTGCACATCGGAATTTGATGGCCTCACACTACAAAAAATCAAGTGTGTTGTATCATTTATTTTATTTGTTAATATCATTTATTGATTGATGCAAATTCAGTTGCATCATTTAATTAATTGACCCTGGAAGTGGTGACTCTAATCATTTACATCAATATTATTTAATTGATGTTAATATGTATCATTTGCAATAAATGATATTAATATTTTGAATCATTTAAAATAAATAATATTAATATTTTGCATCAATTAGAATAAATGGTATTAAAATTTGCATCAGTTAAAAGAAATGATATTAATATAATCGAGGTAAACATTTGCATCAATTAATATAAATGATGTTAATATTTGTCTCGGTTATAAGAATTGATGTTATATATTTATATCATATATTTTAGTTGATACTATATAAATTATAAATAATTAATATTAAAATTCATGTAAATTTTAAATTTTTTGTTAGTTTTTATAATATTATCAATTGGAGATAACTAATCATTTTGTATTTATTATTCTAAGGAATATATGTAAATACATATGTATGATTTAACATATAAAAAAATGTGGTGTTGATCTTTTATAGAGTAGAAGACTAGTACTCTTCATCCTTCTTTAGCAATATGGGACAAATAGTTGTTTAGTTAAAATTTTGTTTGCATCACTTTTTAGTGTCAATTTTTAATAAGTGATTCAAAATAGAGTCATTTATTTTTTTGACAATTTATAAGTGATGCTATCTATTTTATTTTTATTAATTGATGCTAATTAAGTTAGTATTAGTATCAATTATTTTAATTGATGCTATTCAAGTTAGTAATAGTATCAATTATTTTTATTTGATGCTAATCATGTTAGTATTAATATCAATTTTTTAATTGATGCTAATCAAATTAGTATTAGTATCAATTTAATTTAATTGATGTTAACTAAGTTAGTATTAGTATCAATTGTTTTAACTGATGCTAATCAAGTTAGTATTAATATCAATTAAAAGAATTAGTGCAAAATTATATATTTAATGTCAATTTTTAATAAGTGATTCTAAATAGTATCAATTATTTTAATGATACTTTATAAGTGATGCTATCTACCCTTTTTCTTTTAGTGTCACCTCGGCATTAGAGTCGTATTAGAGTCGTAGGGAAAGTAGATGATGGCACATTCAGTGATACCGCATAGGGTCGATAGCTAGTCACTTTCTTCATCTGCCCTTTCTTTCCTTTTCTTAACGGTTATTTTCCTCCAAGAATCATTGGAAATAAAAGCAAGTTTGACCTTCTTTCTTGTCATGTTGGATTTTTTTTTTCTTAGTTTTGTTTGTTTGTTCTGTGTTGTTTTTGTTTATTGGGTGCGTGGATGTGTTGTGTTATATAATGATGGAGAGGTACTATGATTTGTCTTTTTTAATTAGAGATATTAGTTTATAATTTATACATCAAATATAGTTATATAAACCGAATAACATTAGTCAAAATGTTATATCTATTAATTGTAAATACGTAGGATAAATTTTAAGATTTGGTTTTATGGTCAAAGTTTTTTTTTTCAATACATTTATGCGATTATCATTATTTGTTTTTCTTTTTATAACTCTATGACTATTTTTCCTTGTTCGATACTTTGTAAAGTAGTCAATATAGTTATATAAACCGAATCACATTAGTCAAAGTGTTAATTTTTAAGATTTGGTTTTATAAGTAGATCAAAGTTTTTTTTCAATACATTTATGTGATTATCATTATTTTTTTTTTTTTTTGTAACTCTATGACTATTTATCCTTGGTCGATAATTTGAATGTTAGTTATTGATTTGTAAAGTAACCAAAAATTAGTGTGTTGAAGAGAACTATTCTCTAACAGTCATAGTCATCAATCCCGTCCTTCTATATCTATATATTATGCATAAGTTAGAGCATCATTAATGGAAAGTCCATATGGGGCTCTTCCAATTCTTTTATTATAAAATAAAAACTATTTTTGAAAAAAAAAAAAAAAGTTGACCATTCGCATCATGACACGTGTTGGAAGAAAGCGGAAGAGCCTATTCTTTGGGTTCTTTGGTAAGAATCGGTTCTCCTTTCCTCTCTCTGCCACCTATTATTTTTCTTTTTTTTTTCTTTTTTTTTAAATATAAGAACTCCTAAGGGGTTCTCCATTAATTATACTATAAGAAACTTACAATAAAGTATATATATTTTAAAATACCCTAAATAGTCGCTCATATATTATTATTATTATTATTATTATTATTATTATTGTTATTAACCTATAAAAAGTATTAACTTTCTGGCGATGTCTGGATCTAGCCTATTTTTAGGACATAATATGTTCAAATGACTATCTCGATAAACCATTTAGTAACTAACATTTTGCGACCGATTTCCTTCTTTAACGATACGATTTTACATCTGAAAAAATACAATATTGTTAAAATTATAATACGAATATGTGGAAATGCTAACACCAACACACATAAGTTATAAGATCATATGCTTTAACACAATCGTTCCTAGTTTAAGGCTCTGAATGACCTCATCTTTTGATTAATGAGGTGACCATAATCGGAGGGTCACTGACGAATGGTACCATGATTTGGAAGAGGTACGATTCAGGTGTGTGGATAGTGCAATTGACTATGTTTAATTTACAAAGAGTTCAAGTCGAAGTTATAACCTCCGGTGGTGCTACGACAAATTGATGTTAATCTTCACGTTATGCTTTTACCCTATTCAATGTTTATAATTTATGTTATCATCTGTATTAAAATTGTCTACAATT
The DNA here is from genome assembly GCA_020283515.1 of Alliaria petiolata. Lineage (NCBI taxonomy): Eukaryota > Viridiplantae > Streptophyta > Magnoliopsida > Brassicales > Brassicaceae > Alliaria > Alliaria petiolata. Next base: position 30,593,658 of record JAHZTW010000003.1, read on the forward strand.
TTTTGCATCAAAATATATTATATATAAAAATAATTATTGTACGTATTTTATATTTTATATATCTACATATTATAAAATATTTATCTAAATGTAATTTTAAATTTCTTCGTAATGTTTCGTGTTTACAATAAAATTTTTAAAAATATAAAGACACATTTAAAACAAAAATTCGGAATAGCATATTGATAGAAAATTTACTAGAAATTTACGGAAATATATTTTGCCAGAAAATTGATAAAACCATTATTTTGCCAAAAATTGCAAGCACATACTTTTGGATGGGAAAATGCGGAGTATATTTTGGCGAAAAAACTCGAAAACATGTTTTTTATGGGTAACCATAGAAACATATTTTTCCATGGAAAAATGCGGAATACCATTTTTGAAGAAAAAACACAGAAATGCATTATTGACGAGAAAATACTAGAAAAAATAATGCTGGCAAGAAAACGCTGATACGCCTTTTTGGCCAAAAAACTTAGAAAATGATTTTAGACAGTAATGTGAAAACAAGTTTTTGGTGGTAAATGTAAAAAATCCATTTTGGCAAGAAAACGCAAAATATATATTTTTTATGTGAAGCGCAGAAATGCGTTTTTTATAAAAACAATATGGAAACCCGTTTTTAGCGACAAAAGGTAGAAAATTCTTTTTGGGGAAAAAAATGCAGAAACATGTTTATGTCAAAAAAATAGAAAACACATTTTTGGTGGGAAATACCGAAGCATATATTTTGGCGGTAAAATGTGGAAGCATATTTTTAGCGGGAAAAAGTGGAATAATATTTTTAGAGAAAAATGTGAAATCGCGTTTTTATCTAAAAAATGTGGAATCGCTTTTTGGCGAAAAAAATTGAAATCGCATTTTGTCGAGAAATTGTGGAATCATGTTTTAGGTGGGAAAATACAGAATCACAATTTTAACAAGAAAATGTGGAATACTGTTTTCAGCGGGTAAATGTGCAATCGAGTTTTAGGAAAACAAAATGCGGAATCACTTATTGATAAACACGTTTTTGCTGTGTTTATCAAAGCCTTTAGCATGCTCATGTCATTTCAGTACTTAAGGGTCAATCCAACTTGGGAGGTTTGAAGAATGCCTAGAATTCAAGAACTTTTGGTAAAACTAAGCAGAATCGGATAAAATGGGTGAATAAATCGAAATAAAATATTTATGATGATCTACTGAACTTAAAAACTATTTTAAAATCCCGACCAAGGGGTTAAACAACTAGAAAGCGGCTTCTAAGAATTTAAAAGGGACGAATACTAGTTTTAGAAAATGCAAAACTAAAGACAGACGAAACTGGAAATTCCTAACTACTTGAGACGAATTTTAAAAACTAGAAATAAAAATCTACTACTCCTAAATTCTACCAGGGTTCGAAATATGATATTAGGAAATTTATAAAATACTAACAAGACCAAGAACACAACTTTATGAGATTAAAATGCTTTAATACAAGAAATAAGCAACTAGATGGTTTTAAGCTAAAAGATTGAAACTTTAAACTAAAGGAAGATGATTTTTATGTTTTCAGATGATATGAAATGGATTCACGGTTTTGGGGTTTTTTTTATGGTTTTTTATTTTTTAATTTTTGGTTTTTTAAAACATAGATCTACACTTTTGTGCTTTCTCTAATCCTTTAGAAGTTTAAGCTAGCTTCATCCATGGCGTGTGGTATGAAACCTTCCTCATCCCTTCCTCCTAACCCATTGATCGTGGTGGAAAGAAAGGATGAGGAGCATGATGCATAGATCTCAAATATTGGCTTAACTAATCTCCTAAGCAACCATGGTGTTTGGGAAAGGATGGATTAGTCTCTTGGATTTGGATTTAAGGGATCTCCTAAATCTGTCTAGGACAAGGAAATCCCTGGATCAAAGATGTCTCTCTCGAGATCCTCTAGGCCTTAAACGCCCAAATCCAAGAAGAGATTGGTTTTAAGGACAAGAAAAGACCAAAGCTTAAACCTTTAAACCCCTTAATCACCCCAAACCGAAAACCCAAAAGATTACTACTCACTGTGCATGATTAAAGTACTTGAAAACGTAAAAGAAAGAAAGCTAAGCATGATTAAACGATTGAGAAAAGAGATTAACAAAAGTACTTAAGATAAATTCAAAGATTAAGGTTTCTAAAACATGAAAAGTTTGAAAGACTAACAATGGAGGTTTTGCTCAAAGAAGGAGGAGACAAAACGCAAGTTTCATCCTTTGCCAAAAATAGGTCAAGGACCTTTTATACTAAAAGGGTAATGGTCCCCTCACTAAGCTCCAAAATGTGAGCTGTCCGGATAAGGTTAGAGATCGACCTCGGTCGTCGATCTCTTACTCGATCTTGACAGTAGAACGCCTTCCTTTGCTCGATCGCCTAGTCGTTCCAATCGGGGAGATCGGGCGTCACTGTCGATCGTCTACTCGATCTTCGGATGATCGAGTCTTGAGCTCGATCTAGCTCTCGTTCTACTTCCGCGTCCGTGCTCGCGCTCGATTATCTTGGTCGATCTCTGACCTCGATCTTCTTCCTCGGAATGGCCTCGTGACTCGATCTTGTGGTTGATCTTCTCAAGATCGACCTGCCTGTCTCGATCCTTAGCTCGATCTCGGTTCCTTTGCTTGATGCCCGAGTTCTCCCAAGTGTCCATAGACTCCAATTTGATCCTCAGCTTGTCCACGCACTCTCCAAAACTCCAGTGTAACCAAAACAACCTGAATATGATGCAAGAATGCAAGAAACATGCAAATGCTAATTGCCTTAGGACCTAAAATTGAACAAAAGCTACAATTTCCCTAAGTATGAATGCAATATGTATGCAATTCATACCCTAAATGCAAGCTAAATGTACGAAATATATGAATACATCAACTCCCCCAAACTTGCCTTTTGCTTGCCCTCAAGCAAACAAAATCCGAGCAAAGGAGAGAGGTTTAAAAGTGGGAGCTCAATATCCAAGGTTGCTAACAATAATGATCAACTCAACATCCTAGTTCTTAATTCTAAGATGCATGTGAATCTATCCTACTCCAAAAGAGTTAGCCATGCCCATCTCAACATTCAAATGCACTAAGAATTCAATCAAAACAAGTCTCCCTATCAAGCCAGCTCTTTAACATTCATTAAGTGTGAAACCGTGAATCATGACATTGCAAGGAAAGTAAATTCAACTGGCTAAGAGACTGGGTTTTGAGATAAAAATGATCTCAATTCATCCGGTTTTGCATTTAAGTAAGGGTAACACTCAAGAAAGATTGAACCATATGCATAATGCTAAAGGTAAGAAACAAGTGATGCATACAAGCATAGATTTTCATCTACCCGAAATGCTATCAATGATCCTAAACCCCTCTCATTCATTTTTAGCTCACTCAACCCTCTAGAATCTACCCTTTTCTCAAGGCTTTTGTGCCTTGCTAAACCCTTTTGAATTTCAACACATTTCTTCTTTTTAAAGCTCTAAGGGGAACTTCTTCAACCTATTACTCTCGGCGAATGGAGTAGTCTTATCTCAATAACTTAGCTCTTCTTCTTATCTCTAGGTGGCCTTCTTTCTTTTCTAACTTGGCATTTTTGGCTCTTTTGATTTTCTTTTCTTTTTCTTAAGACCACCTAGCATTTTTTTTTCTTTAATTACTTAGAGCTATTCCTTTTAAAACCCAAGACTCTCCATTTCAAACCAAGTTTCCCCCTATTTTCACCGAGCCCTTTATTCACTCTTCTTCCTTTTCACACTTTCCCACCCAACAACATATAGTACCACGGCCAACAAACCCCCAAATCCTAAGCCTAAAGCTAGCCCCAAATGCAAGGCTAGAATTTACATGAAAACCTATACTTGTCGTCCCAAACCTAACACTTTACGCTAGGTTCAATCAGAATAAAGGCCTCACAAATGTTCACACAAGAAAAATTGGCTTCAAAGGAGGTTGGTTGTGGTAGGGGTGCTACTTGAGCTAGGATAAAGTGTTATAAGAAAGCTCAAGTATTTTAAATCCATGAATTTACCTTCAATGCAAGCATGATAATTAAATGTCAAATTCGGTTTAAGTGAGTAGAGTTGGCTATCAATTTTAAGACCTATTTTCGACTAAAAACTAGTGACAAATGAGGTGGTCCAAGCATGGTTCTTCCTTACTTTCATATCTATTCACAAGCATCAAAGAACTACTAATTAGGGTGTTGAATTGATCACAAAAGTTTAACAATCTACTTGGATAGGCTCATCATTGCTCCCTATGCATATGAATGCAATCCTAAATGATAAAAAATTATAGACTCAATCCTACAATATTCTACAATGCAAATGCAAGCTATATGAATTTTCTTTTTGAAATTTTTGAAAATGTTTCTGATTTTCTGTATTTTTCTATACACTTAGATGAGACTCAAGGATGCAAACACAAAATAAGATCCAAATAAAACATGTCAAAACACAAACTCTCCCCCAAACTTGAATGACAATGTCTCGGTGTCAAACAAGCTCAAGAGGAGACCAAAACCACAAAGCACTAGAAAAATTAAAGATGCATGGTATGTACAATGGTTGGTGTTTGGTACCTCAATCTTGTGAAGAGGAGGAGGAGGTAGGTGAGGAAGAGTCTATGGCGATTGGAATTGTTGCTCGGCTTCCAAATGCCATGTAGCACGCTTCATCCGGAGGTAAGAACTCGAGTCCTTCAAGGCAGTCTACTAGCACACCGTTGGGGCTTGGAAGGATGTACACCTTCGGCTCGTTTTGCTTATTCTTGAAGTAGTAAGCAAACGTGTTGGGGGCAGGCGGGGGTCCGAAGAAGTCTTTCGCAAGCATGTAGGCCTGGTCCATGTAGGCTCTTTTCGTGCACGCTTGGAAGAACGTGAGGTCTACTCCCGCTTTCTCAAAGAGGGAATCCCCCTATGCTGATAGAGCAGGACCTTGATCTACGGACCATCCTCTTGTAATTGACCAATGAGGCAGTTAGGATGCATCCATAGTTGATATTTTCGCCGAAGTTGTCATCCACCGGATCTTCTTCATTTCCCGTGAGCCACCCCTCGTCCCACAGAATTTCCTTTAAGCCTTCGAAGAGAAAGCTCATCTCGTTCCTTCCCACTGTTGAATCCGAAGTCTTCTCCGCCATGGTGTTAGTGAGGAGTTGCAGTGTATACCGTAGCAAATGATTCCTAACCCCTTCAATCTCGGACTCGTTGCTCTCAAAGGGTCCTTCACCGATCAAGTTCCACAATGCGCTTGCCAACTCGAATTGGGGGAACTCGGTCAAAGGAGCTTCGGTATTAAACTGGTATGCCTCGCATATATCGTCCGTGGTTAGGTCAAACACGTTCCCCCGGACTATGAATGTCATGCGCCCGGTTGATGGTGTTGGCAAGCTTGGATTGTCGTAGGAGAACTCCATTGTGGATAGGTAGTGCAACGTCGCCTCCGGGTAAGTAGGACAATCCAAGGTTGCTAGAATGCCAATCTCCATGTTGTCGAGCAGCTCATCGAAGGAGCCAAGCAGTCCGACCTCTTCCAAGAAGGTTCGGCTTGCAAACCTTGTAGGCTCAATGCTCCGATTCTTGAGTCTCATGTGAGTCCTTTTCTCCTCTTCACTCCACACTAACAGCCCTGCTTGTGGTGAATACCCAAACCTTGATGCCATTGTACCTGAGAGGCAAAAGCTTGTAAGAGGAATGAGGATGGAACAAATTTCTAGAGGACCGTAGTAAAAGGATGATCAAGAACTTGAATTCTATGCAATATATCCAAAAAAATTTCGGGATTAGCTTAGAAGATACCCTTAGATCTAGGGGAGGTTTTGTATTAAGTGTGGAAAATCTAAGAGTTACTCCCCAAATCCTAGATATTTATAAAAATTAAAAACACAATCCCCAAATCTAATGACAACTCTTGTTGAACCCCTTGACTCTCATCATGGTCACCCACAAAGTGAACATGTTTTTGTGAGGCTTGAAGCAACTAATCCATTTTCTCATTAAGAGATTTCAGCTATTTCCTTCTTTGGTCCTCATAAGCACCATCACCTCTAGAAGATCTATCATAGTCTTCACCATAGTTGCCATCACTTTGAGCCAAGTTCTCCACAAGTTCAAGACTCTCTTCCACTTCTTTTCCTAAGAAGTTTTCATTGCTTGCTGTGTCTAGAAGCATTCTAAACTTGGGGAGAACTCCACGGTAGAGAGTGCTCAAGAGAGTTTCTTCGGAGAAGCCATGATGTGGGCATTGGGTTGTTTAACCCTTGAATCTCTCCCAAGCTTCACAAAAGCTCTCATTGTTCTTTTAGGTGAAGCTAGAAAGCTCATTCCTCAACCTTGCTGTCCTTGTGTTGGAGAAGAACTTGGCAAGAAAAGCCTTCTTGCATTGATCCCATGAAGTGATGGAACCTCCTGGAAGGGTCTTCTCCCATTGATGTGCCTTATCCTCAAGAGAGAATGGGAATAACCTCAGCTTGAACCCATCTTTGGATATGCCATTGATCTTGGTCATATCACAAATCCTATCAAACTCATCCAAATGGTCTAGAGGATCCTCCATAGCCAACCCATGAAACTTGTTGTGTTGCACCNCATTGATCTTGGTCATATCACAAATCCTATCAAACTCATCCAAATGGTCTAGAGGATCCTCCATAGCCAACCCATGAAACTTGTTGTGTTGCACCATAGAAATCAACCCACTCTTGATCTCAAATTTGTTGTTCTCAACTGGAGGAGGGATGATACCTTGGTGATTTGCATGAGTATTAGGAGCATCTCCAGCCCCAATGTGCCTAGGTGGGCGTGGTAGGTGTTGAGGAACTCTAGGTACTTGAGCTTCATTCCCTTGAGCTCCTTGTTGTGGTCCATTACCACCCAATCCTTGTTGGTTATTCATACCCAAACGTTCTATGTGTGATAGGCGTTCTTGCTCTCTTCTTGCAATAGCTCCCCTAGTCAAGCGGTGTATGTTGTTTAAAGGCTCAACTAGGTTGTTGTGTCCACTAGATCTCAAGTTCATGCACCTATAGAGAAAAAGAGCAAACCAAGCAAAAGAGATAAGTAATCAAAAGAAAAATAAAGTTTAGTCTCAAGTAGATTTAAAATCCTAATGCAAAAAACTAAACCCCAAATTGGCAACGGCGCCAAATTGATAAATAGCTTTTTCTGTATCAGTTACTCAAACCCACTCATGTCATTGTAGGTACTTGATGATCAATCCAAATTGGGGTTGATTGTGACAATAGGAATGCATAAAACTTCTTAATCTAAGCAAGTCTATATGTTTGTGTTTAGCTACCAATATATGTGATCAAACCAAGCAAACCAACAGACAAAAACAAAATGAACTAAAACCTTAAGCAAACACTTAAACAAGACTAACAAACGGACTTATGACTAAACTCAATTAACAAATGACTAAAACGAATCCAAGGATGGGGTTATTGATCTAAGGTGTTTCAAGAACCAATCTATGATGTCAATCAATCACAATATATGTTATTCTCTAAGCTTAGAATTCAAAAGCAAGACTAATCCACTTTCATGGCACTAATCACATCATTAAACATCCTAATCAAGATCAAACTCTCATTTGTGAAAAGGAAGCTAACAAGCATTATGAAACAGTTCTAAATGGCTAATAAACACCCTAGACAATCACTATCATGAGCTAGGAATGTAAATCCCTTGTTTAGTTGGTTGGGGAATTTCATCAAACACCTTGTGGGCGGAAAATTCCCTAAGGCCTAGTTTTAGCTTGATCATGGCTAAACTAGCATTAGGATCACTAAACAAGGAGGGAAATGAGAAGATCTAAGCATAGACATCAAGATTAATTCCTAAAACACCCTAAATCTAACCCATCCTTAGATCGTAGGGAACTACTCACTAATCATGCTTAAATCCCCTAATCCCATGAAGGAAAAGTTGATAAACATGATTAGAAAGATGAAAAGATGAAAGATTAAGAAAGATAAACTCTAAATTGCATAAACTCTTAAAAAGATCTTACAAAATCACTTAGAAACCAAAGGGGAGGGTTTTCTAAGCAAGAACAAAAGGTACTTAAGAAAAAATTAGGCTTTTGGTATTTATAGTGAACAGTGCGCGAACCGGGTCAACCCGGAACAAACCGGGTGTTGACCCGGTTTTTTGCCTTCGTCTGGCAGTGCATCGGTTTGTTGTCTGATGGCAACAAACCGATGGGAATTTCAGGATGACTTGCATCGGTTTGTTGTCTGATGCACATCTGGTCGATGGGAACTCCAGGATGCCTTGAATCGGTTTGTTGTCCGATGCACATCTGGTCGATGGGAACTTCAGGATGCCTTGCATCGGTTTGTTATCCGATGCACCACAAACCGATGTGACGCCAGACAATTTCTGTCAACTTCATTTCAGCTCCTCTTTGATCCCGACTTATCCACCAAACTCTATTTAGTCCTCTTAGCCTCCAAAACACCTGAGAAACACTTCAAATGCAACAAATATGCAAAGACCTAGGCTAAGACCCACTAACTCTAAAATGGATGCAAACTAGACTAGGCCTGGGCAAAAAACCCGGACCCGAAAAACCGAACCGGAACCGACCCGAAAAAACCGGTTCGGATCGGGTTCGGTTATAAGCATGTTTACCCGACGGGTAATGAGATTGAGAACCATGGGTATCGGGTCGGTTCCGGTTCTTATCCGATACCCGATCGGTTAACCGAAAAATGTGACTTAGGGGATAAGGGCTTCTTCGGTTTAGGCTTAGACGCCGAGTTATGACGATTGAGTTTCCTCATCTCTAACACTTATTACGGTAATAATATTACCCGAGACAGATAAATCCCCAAATACAAACTGGAATCCCTAGCTAAGTTCGCCGGATCTCTTTCATCGCCACCGTCAGCCTCGTCGAGAAACCAATCGGAGGTATGTGTCTATGTCTCTCTGTCTTTCTTTCTCTCAGTCTCTCTGTCTTTAATTTGTGTTTGTAATAGGAAAAAAATTCATGTTAATCGATCCTAAATTGGAAATCCAGAAATCCAAATTCGATAATGCTTCGGATTTGATGTACTGCTTCCGATTTCCTTCTTGATTTAAACTACTTTGATTTTGAATCCTAGTCGTGTCTCTGTAGTTTGTAACTTTGAGGTTTGAAGCATAAAAATAAGTGATACGAGAGTCTAGAGTTGTGTTCATGTAAATCCAGATGTGTAACGATGATTAACTTGATTTCTTCTTGTCAAAATAAATAGCATTGTCATAGCTTTCAAGTTTCAACATTGTCATACTCATAGCTTGAAATCGAATGCTTGATTAGTTGAGTAACATGTTGGCGTCTTGTAAAGTGTATACTAATGTCTCTGTCTCTATGAGTCTCTGTCTCTGTCTCTCTCGATTTTTATCCATATCAATGATCCTCTTAGTCTATGTCTCTGTCAATGTCATTCGTGCTTTTGTATACCAATGTTTATGTTTTTGTTTTCATTCTGTTGCAGATGGCGTCTTGTGATTCTCCTATACGAAACAATGACTCTCCAATGGATGTAACAGACGAGGATGCTCAAACACCAACTCCTGGAACTGAAAAAAAAGGGAAGAGGAAGGACAAAACCGGAGGCAGTGGTTCTGGTTTAGGGTCAAGGAAGAAGACAAGGTCTTGGGTTTGGGATCACTTCACGAGACAGGAAGACAATTATGACAAATGCAATTGTCATTATTGTGCGAAAGAGATGTCTTGTCCAACCAAAT
>JAHZTW010000003.1:30607889-30630306 GCA_020283515.1 Alliaria petiolata
TCATTACACTCAGGAGAGCCCCCTGATCGAGCTACACCAAGTCAGAATCAACTCAGGACTGAAGAAGAAGGCCTTAAACCAAAGAAGAGGCCAAAGGAGCTATTTAAGGAAAGTCCGAACATATGTTATAAAAACATATCATTCGACCCACTGTCATCATCTATGGAGGCTAAGGAGATCCACAAACCATCCTTGGTTCAATCCCAGCCCACATTTAACCAAGAAGATCCATCCAATGCACCAAATCTACCAAAACCACCAAACCATCCAAGAGAAGCTTCTGCCGAGTTATATAAGGAAACCGTGTATAAATGTCTACCTAAGGTATTATATTCGACCTCCTTCCTGTCCACTGAAGCCCACACGAGCCTCACCACACCAGAACAAGTCAAGACCTCATTCCATTTAAAACCCAACGGCTAGGAGCATTAAAGCCTAACGGCTAGGAGAATGAAGTCAAGAACAAATCCCCTGTTTGTTGCTTTTCATTTACTTTTATTACCGTTTGTTTCATCATTTCTGAGCCTATATAAGCTCATTTCCCTTGTATCTTTTGATTCACCAAGTTTTTATCAATCAAAGTTTATTTTTGTTTCAAAGAAATCTCTCTTTGCATTCAAATCTGTTCCTACGTTTTTATTAAGTTTCTTTGAGAGATTCAGAGAGCTTGTGAGGCGTGTAGAGTCTAGTTGTTCTTGTGAGGATTAGCCCTTGAAGAACTAGAGTCTAACTCTTGGTGTTTAGAGTTTAAACACAAATCTGTTTTCAATCATCATAACCATTCATTCATCAAATCCAGCTTCTAAGTGACGATTTCAGAGACTACATTACTCGGAGTTTTTCCAGTCTTGTGTCAATGGTATCAGAGCTAAAAGCTCCTATCCCATGTGTTTTCTATTCCTTTTCAAGCTTTGCAATTTTTTTTTAATTCATAAAACTAAAAAAAAAATATATATATATTGTTTCTGTTTTGTTTTTGTTCTTATTTCCAGAAAACTCAAAATCAAAAAAAAAATTTCATTGCTTCTGTTTGCTTGATTTGATTCTGTTCTTGTTGTTTTCATCATAAAAATCAAAACAAAAAAAAAAAAATCCGTTTCTACCATTGTTGTTGAGTTCTGCATTTTGTTTCATTCCTCATAAACTCAAAAAAAAAAAAAAAAAGATAGCATTTGTCATTTGAATCTTTCCAGCCTTGTTATTTCTATCCAAAACGTGTTTTTGGTTCTTTTTAGGAAAGGCTCATTTGTTTTCCTTGCCATATCTGTTGTTTACATTCATTTTTGGTTATTGTTATTGCCATAATAACTAGAGCCATAAAACCGTCTAAGTGCTTTTCCCATTTGTCTTGACCGTTGCATTTGCTTCTTTTGTCCATTGTTTTCATCCTTGACCATTGCATTCATATTAAACCAGAAAAGAATCAAAAAAAAAAAAAAAATTACTTGCAATTTTTGTTTCATTTGCATTCATACTTTGTTCTTGTTTCTGCTATATTAACTCTTAAATTCATTTACTGATGTGTTTGTTTGGGTTATTGCAAGGTACCATGGGAGACAATGCACCAGCAGACCCTATACAAGCCATGATGGCAATGATGCAGACCCAATTCGCCACCCTTACTGAGAGTCTCAACACGTTCAGGACTGAAAGTAACGAGCGCTTCACCCGCCTAGAAGGAGAGAGACCACCACCTCTCTTGCCAAGAAGAAATATCTTTGGCGTCCCTCCTGATGCAAACAGAGTAGGAGACCCTCCTGAAGTGCAACCACCACCACCAGCCCCAAATCTTGCACAACAAGCTCAAGAAATCTTAAACATAAGAAACAATGAGAGAAACAGGCCATACAATGAGGAAAGGAACTTACCTCCAGAAGTGAAGCTGCTTGCACCAACTTTTGTTGGAAAGCTTGATCCTTCAGCCTATCTAGAATGGGAAAGGAGGATGGAGCATCTGTTTAAATACTATGCCTATACAGAGCCCAAGAAGATTGCTCTTGCCATAACTAGTCACACTGACCATGCTTTAGCTTGGTGGGACACTAGCTGAGAAGAGGAGGCTCAGATATCCCCAAATCACCAGATGGAGTGACATGAAATTCGAGCTAAACAGAAGGTATGTGCCTCCACACTATCATAGAGATTTACTAAAACAGTTTAGATCTCTATTTCAAGGTTCAAGGAGTGTGGAAGAGTATTATGAAGAATTTGATCTTCTAAGGAGCCAGCTAGCTCTAGATGAAACAGAGGAATCCTTGATGTCCCAATTCATGGATGGACTTCAAGACAGAATTCAGAGGAAGGTGGAGATGCAGCCTTACCATTCACTGCCAGAACTCTTGCATCTTGCTGTCCAAAGAGAAAAACAAATCAAGAAGAAAGCAACTACTAGAAATCGCTCTAGCAACAGCAATGCAGCTTGGAATCAAACTCAACAAGTTCAGCAGCAGCAGCAGCAAACCCCCACGCCATTCATAGATAAAGGAAAAGGACTTGCAATAGATTCACGCTTCAAGTCCCATACCCCAGAGCAAGGTAAGTCTAGTAATTCAACTAGACAACATGACATTATCTGTTTTAAATGTCAAGGCAGGGGTCATGTGTCAAGAGAATGTCCAAACAAGAGGACAATGATTCTCAGACCAGATGGTGGATATGATTCACAAGATGAGGAAATGGCTGAAGGATCAGAAGAAGAAATCACTATATATGCTGAAGAAGGCGATTTACTGGTTATACAAAGAGCTCTAAACTCTCAGCCTGTTATGGAGGACTTAGAACAAAGAGACAATCTCTTTCACTCCAGATGCAATATACAAGACAAGGTATGTCATTTAATCATTGATAGTGGTTCTTGTGCTAATATTGCTAGTATCTGCTTAGTAGAGAAGCTGGGGCTTAAAGCTAAACCACATCCAAGGCCATACAAGCTTAAATGGCTTAATGACAAAGAAGAGCTCAAAGTATCCAAGCAAGTCGAAATCCCTCTGTCCATTGGCCAGTATAAGGATCAAATCTTATGTGATGTGGCGCCAATGCAAGCTGGGCATGTATTGCTTGGGAGACCATGGCAATATGACAGAAATGTTGCACACAATGGGCGCACAAATGAGTATTCATTCTCATTTAATCACTGTAAGTTTACTCTTGCTCCTTTAGCACAGAAAGATGTTAGAATTTTACAAAACAGAGCTAAGGGAAAGAGTAGTTATTTTGCTATTCAAGAGTTTTTAAACTTTGATCCACCAGATATAATGCACTTGTCTTTGCCAAAAGAATGTTTTGCAGGTTTTATACAACAAAAGATCAAAGTCCAGGAGCATAACATGAGCAACAATGCTGAAAACGTGATGTTTAAAGCTGGAAACATGATGTATCATAAGGAGAAACCGCCCTTACAGAAGTTTACACCAACACTGGAGCTTGAGAAAGCCAAAAACATCCCCCTTATGCAGCTGATAGAGCATCTAAAAGCTAATCATCAAGGTAAGCTCTTAAACTCTAAACATTGTCCAAACACTAACTTAGGGTTGTTTGATGCAGATTCTACAGTTTTGAGGACAAAACCTCTTCAAGAGGGAGAGTATGATATAAGCATGGATGCTTATACATCAGGAGCTAACAAGAAGAGGAGTCGTGGAGCTAAAGGAGATGGAGCCACACTTGTAGCTGAGGGAGAAGGAGGCTTTGTAGCTGAGTCTGAAGGAGCTAAGGAGCTAAGGAGAACACACCACCGGTCATTACACTCAGGAGAGCCCCCTGATGAAGCTACACCAAGTCAGAATCAACTCAGGACTGAAGAAGAAGGCCTTAAACCAAAGAAGAGGCCAAAGGAGCTATTTAAGGAAAGTCCGAACATATGTTATAAAAACATATCATTCGACTCACTCTCATCATCTATGGAGGCTAAGGAGATCCACAAACCGTCATTGGTTCAATCCTAGCCCACATTTAATCAAGAAGATCCATCCAATCCACCAAAACCACCAAACCATCCAAGAGAAGCTTCTACCGAGTTATATAAGGAAACCGTGTATAAATGTCTACCTAAGGCATTATATTCGACCTCCTTCCTGTCCACTGAAGCCCACACGAGCCTCACCACACAAGAACAAGTCAAGACCTCATTCCATTTAAAACCCAACGGCTAGGAGAATGAAGTCAAGAACAAATCCCCTCTTTGTTGCTTTTCATTTACATTTATTACCATTTGTTTCATCATTTCTGAGCCTATATAAGCTTGTTTCCCTTGTATCTTTTGATTCACCAAGTTTTTATCAATCAAAGTTTATTTTTGTTTCAAAGAAATCTCTCTTTGTATTCAAATCTGTTCCTGCGTTTTTATTAAGTTTCTTTGAGAGATTCAGAGAGATTCAGAAAGCTTGTGAGGCGTGTAGAGTCTAGTTGTTCTTGTGAGGATTAATTAGCCCTTGAAGAATTAGAGTCTAACTCTTGGTGTTTAGAGTTTAAACACAAATCGGTTTTCAATCATCATAACCATTCATTCATCAAATCCAGCTTCTAAGTGACGATTTCAGAGACTACATTACTCGGAGTTTTTCCAGTCTTGTGTCATGCGCCATCATCTACAATCCATTCGATTCCAATCCCGATGTATGGACATCAAATTCCAATGTGCAAAAGGTAGTTTCAGAATTGCAGGCGTTGTTGATGATGGACCAACAAAAGAAAATTGTGAACCAATATGCCTTTCTCAGACCAAGGATAGCCAAAGCATCTGAGCATTTTAAGAGAAAAAGGAAGGACAACAGGGAGCTGGAGATGACTGAGGTCATGTTTTAATATTTTTCGGAAACATGGGGATGTTTCATCTAAATATATTGGATCTTATTGATTTAGGTTATTTGATTGAACAAAATCTTAAAGATCTTACTCGTAAGATCAAAATTTTGGAGAATCATTGTACGAGGATCTGTGAAACCTCCAATGATGTTGCAGCTGCGGCTCCTTACAACCACTAATGATCCAATTCTTTTTTAAAAATAACCCTTTATAACGGATTGGATCATTGACGGTTGTAAGGAACCACAGCTGCTGCAGCGTTGGAGAATTCACCGATCTTCGTATCATGATTCTCAAAATCTCGATTCTACGATTAAGATCTTTAAGATATTGTTCAATCAAATAACCTAAATCATTATGATCCAATATATTTAGATGAAACCTCCCCATGTTTTCGACCAAACATTGGAACATGACTTCAGTCATCTCCAACTCCATCTTGTCCTTCCTTTCTCTCTTAAAATGCTTGGATGCTTTGGCTATCCTTTGTCAGAGAAAGGTATCTTGGTCACCATTTTTTTGTGTTGGTCCATCATCGACAATGCCTGAAATTCCGAAACTACCTTTTGCGCATCGAACTGTGATGGCCACACCTCGGGTTTGGAGTCGTAGAGAATGTAGATGATGGCGCATGCAGTGATACCATATAGGGTCGATAGCTAGTCACTTTCTTCATCTGCCATTTCTTTCTTTTCTTAAAGGTTATTTTCCTCAAAGAATCATTGGAAATAAAAGCAAGTTTGACCTTTTTTTGGCATTTTGAATTTTTTTTTCTTGGTTTTGTTTGTTTTGTGTGTTGTTTTTCTGTATTGAGTTCGTGGATATGTTGTGTTATATAGTGATAGATAGATACTATGATTTATCTTTCTAATATATTATTTTATTATTTATACAGCAAATATAGTTATATAAACCGAATCACATTAGTCAAAATGTTATATCTATTTTAAAGCAAATAATTGTGAATATTTAAGATAATTTTTAAGATTTGGTTTTATAAGTAGGTCAAAGGTTTTTTTTTCAATACGTTTATGTGAATCTCATTAAAAAAAAATTCCTTTTTATAACTCTATGACTATTTTTTTCCTTGTTCGATACTTTGTAAAGTAGCCAATGTACTTATATAAACCGAATCACATTAGTCAAAGTGTTACATCTATTTTAAAGCAAATCATTGTGAATAATTAGAAATTTTTTTTAAGATTTGGTTTTATAAGTAGGTCAAAGTTTTTTTTTCAATACATTTATGTGATTATCATTAATTTTTTTTTCTTTTTATAACTCTATGACTATTTTTCCTTTGTTCGATACTTTGAATGTTAGTTATTGATTTGTAAAGTAACCAAAAATTAATGTTTTGTAGAGAAATATTCTCTAACGTTCATTGTCATCAATCTCGTCCTTCTATATCAATATATATTTGAGAAAGTTACTCAGATATCATACAAATTAGGTGATATGACCAGTTACATACAAAACTTTTTTTTATTACTATCATATTTCGCCTATATTTTTCATATCCAGTGTGTCCTTGTTACATGTTATAGGAAAAAAGATAATTACAAGGAATGCCAATATTTTTTAATTCCACATCAGAAAAAACGCGCCGCAACGTCAGAAATTGCTGACGTGTATTAATGAACTCAGTCGTAAAGCACTACCGCGGCAATGACGGCTGAGTTACGGTATGTTGCGGCTGATTTAAGGAAAATGGCTGAGTTATGAGCTAATGGCTGACTTACGTGTATAACCCAGCCTGGTGTTTCGGCTGACTTAATGAAATATGTCTGAGTTATGAAAAAACGGCTGACTTACGAGCATAACCCAGCCATAAGTTACGGCTGAGTTATAGCCCGATGGTTGATTTGTCAAAATTTGGCTGAGTTATTGTTTCGACACGACTGAATTAACTTTCTCCGGCTGGCTGAGTTATTGCTTCGTTACGGCTGATTTTCGTGTAAGTGTCATTAATCAGCCGTAATGAGCTGGGTTAACGACAAACTCGACATAATTACGGCTGATTTAGTAGCGAAAGATTAATTACTACAATAGCATGCTTTGACGGCTGACTTATTAAACGATACGGCTGAGATAAAGATTTTCAGTTGAGTTACGACATTAAACGGCTGAATTTGGCAGCCGTTTTTTCGTTTTTTAATTACTGTAATAGTATTCATGTTACGACTGACTTAAAGTTTTGTTTGATGGCTGGTTTAAGACAGTTAATTTACGTGATCGCTTGGTGGCTTACTTGCCACTTCATCAATTAAAAAATGACGTCGGATGCATATTTCCATGTCATCATCAACAGAGAAATACGAAACGTCGTCTTCCTCTTCGTCTTCCTCGCCGTGTTCATCGTTTTTATCGCCGTCGATGTCTGTTCTTCACATGAACAGATCTGTTCGTCATCGTCTTCCTCGTTCTTCTTCATTTTCTTTCATCTTTCTCCGATATATGATGGATCCGGTTTCGGTAATTGTAGTTTCTGGTAATTGGGTAAAGAAACACAAATATGTATTTAACACCGACGATAGAGGGTGTAGAGTTGTGCAGATAGATGCGGAAACAACGCACGACAAGCTTGTGAAGTTGGTTCTCGATGACTACGGATTGAAGGAGTTGAGCCATCAGGTAAAGCTGAGCTACATGTTCTCGAACAAGGCTATGAAAAATATGTCGCATGATACTCCACCAGTTTATGTCTCCAATGATCGACAGTTGCAATGTTTTCTAAGCCTATGGAAAATCGATCGGCTACGTCTCAGTGTGGAGTTTACGGAGAAAGAGTCTACCGAAATTAGTCGGAATGATGGATCGAGAGGAAGGATGAAACGGCCTTCTGACTCAAAAGTTGAATCTAGATACGAAGATTACGGTGGGGGATTTGATGGTTTCTGTTATGATTATAGTAAAAACAGAGACGAAGAAGACGTTGAAGATGTCGAAGAAGCAGATGACGAAGAAGAAGATGATGAATTTTCAAGCCGATTTGATGTTTTCGACGACTCCGATGGTGCGTCATCTGATGATGACAACTTCACTGTATACGGCGAGCCTCAGAAAGACGAAGATTCACCGACTCTGCCTCCTAAGAAGAGACCTCAGAACATTGAAACGACCGGATCGATTGGGAACTCGGAGGCTTTAAGGTTGGAGATGTCTTCGCTAAACCTCGCTGTAGGACAACGATACGGGAGCAAAGACGAGTTGGAGAAACGACTGAAACTTCTTTCGGTAAGGGATGGATTTGATTTTGATGTACCAGTATCAAATCCGAGTACAGTGATTATGACTTGCTGGGTGGATGGATGTCGTTGGAGAGTTCGTGCATCTAAACAAGGGGATGAGCCGCATTTCTATGTTCGTATATACGATTCGGAACACACATGTTCTGTGACGGAACGTTCTAATCGATCCCGACAAGCAACACCTGATATTTTGGGAGCTCTTTACAGGGACTTTCTTGGTGACGTTGGTCCGTCCGTTAAACCTCGCAGTGTCGGAATAATTATCAATAAGCATTTTAGTATAAAGGTAATAGATTGTTTGCGGCTGACTTATAGATTGTTTCGGCTGATTTATTAATACACTCCGGCTGAGTTATAGGTTGTTGACGGCTGACTTATCATTATGTTATGGTTGGGTTATTCTCATTTCGGCTGATTTATTAATACATTATGGCTGACTTATGGATTGTTTACGGCTGACTTATAGGTTGTTTACGGCTGAGTTATAGATATGTTATGGCTGACTTATAATTACGATTCGGCTGGGTTATTCTCATATCGGCTGATTTATTAATATGTTTGTGTCAACAGATGGATTATTGGAAGTCACATAGGACGCTAAGGTTTGCAAGACAGATCGATCTGGGGACTCCTGAGAGTAGTTTTAAAGAATTGTCTTCTTACATATACATGATAAGACGGGAAAATCCGGGTACAGTCACGCGTCTTCAAATTGATGAGTATGGAAGATTCAAATATGTGTTCATTGCTTTTGGTGCGAGTGTTGCTGGGTTTCCTTTCATGCGCAAAGTTGCTGTTGTCGACGGTACGTTTCTCCATGGTAGTTACAAAGGGACGCTTCTAACAGCCCTAGCTCAGGATAGTCATTTTCAGATTTTTCCAATAGCTTTCGGTGTTGTTGACACTGAAAATGATGATTATTGGCGTTGGTTTTTTACGCAACCCAAAGTTGTTATTCCTGACGATAAATACCAATGGCTTGAAGCAGCAACAGCCCCAACCATTTACGCTTTTGAGGAGGCCATGTCCGGCACACTGATAATTCTGCCCTAAGTTCATTTAACTTTGGTCCTTCCCCACAAGGCACATTCAATTCTCTGAAGAACGTTCTGTAGTCAGCTTCAGGTTCAAACATCTCTGTAGGCATTGGATCTGTGTTTAAACCCGTGATATGACCAAATTCATTCAAGCCAAACCTGATAGGTTGACCACCGACGAGACACCAAATCTCCTTCTTATGTATTCTCAACTGTCTACATAGAAGATAGTGTACAGTCTTTCCATATCACGTGAATTGGCTGTCAGATAGCTTATCAACTATTCCAATAGGTAACTCCTTCATTTTATCTCACGCATCTTGACCTATTGATTCTCTAATCCCAGGGAGATCTGCCATCTTAAAATTGTGGTTAATGTATTTATTCTCCAGATTAGACTCCCCTTCTGCGTAAAGTCTTGGTGGGTAATCTCTTGCTTGTTCTTCAGAAATAACCTTAGCCATCTGATAAGAAAGTTAAAATCAGCCAGAGTATAAATCATAACTCAGCCACACCATAAAACAAACTCAGCCACAAATGCATTAATAAACCGTAAATCAGCCGTAAAGCAAACCGTAACTCAGTCAAAACGTAAAACAAACTCAGCCAGAGATGCATTGATAAACCATAAATCAGCACTAAAGTAAATAGTCACTCAGTCGCAACATAAAACAAACTCAGCCACAAATGCATTGATAAACCATAAATCAGCCGTAAAGTAAATAGTCACTCAGTCGCAACATAAAACAAACTCAGCCACAAATGCATTGATAAACCATAAATCAGCCGTAAAGCAAACCGTAACTCAGTCGCAACATAAAACAAACTCAGCCACATATGCATTGATAAACCTGTCTCTTATACACATCTAGATGTGTATAAGAGACAGCCGTAACTCAGTCGCAACATAAAACAAACTCAGCCACAAATGCATTGATAAACCATAAATCAGCTGTAAAGTAAATAGTCACTCAGTCGCAACATAAAACAAACTCAGCCACAAATGCATTGATAAACCATAAATCAGTCGTAAAGCAAACCGTAACTCAGTCGCAACATAAAACAAACTCAGCCACATATGCATTGATAAAACAGACACCAAATCGAATAGATCGAACAAATCAACCACCATATGTAAATCAACGACGGTAAAAATCAGTCGTAATAAGCATCGATAAAAACCCTTAATATCACCGCGATAATTTTCGGAAAACGGTTTAAATCACGGGAATCACATGCAATTAAAAGGTTTAACTGAAAAAAAAAAGATTCGAACTTACCGGAGCAAGTTTGTTCGTGAAAAAAGGAGAGATTTTTAGCAATGAAAACGAAGAATCCACTCTCGAAAACGAAGAGTCCACTCTCGAAAACGAAGAGTCCCCACTCGAGTTCGTGAAAAAGGAGACAAAATGCGACGGAGATAAGATAAGCGGCCGGAAGAGACGATACGGCGGTGGAATTAGGGTTCGACTTCGGAATCGCCGAGAGAGAGAGGAGTTTTTTTCCGTAACAAAAGAGAACGATTCAGTTTCCCTCGCTTTTGATCATTAATGACATAACTATTGTTAATGACGTGAATTTATTTTTTTTATTTTAATGACGTGGATTAATCTAATTTTTTGTTAATCATTTTTTAATTAAAAAATCGTAAATTAATCAAGGGTGTTAATTGTAGTTACAAAAGGGCACAAAATATCTGAGTAATTTTTAGAAAATGTATAATATGCTAGTAATATTCCAACCTTTCTGTAATTATTTCTATATATTATGCATAGGTTAGAAACTTACAATGAAGTATATATTTTTTTAAATACCCTTAATAGTATCCCATCTATTATTATTATTATAATTTTTGTTATTAACAAAAAGAAATAATTACTCAGATATTACACAAAAGTTGGTTTATTACAAGAGTATTATATATATTTTAAAAATTACTCAAATATTTTGTGCCCTTGTGTAATTACAATTAACACCCTTCATTAATCTGCAATTAAAAATTATTTTTTTAATTTAAAAATAATTAACCAAAAATTAGTTTAATCCACCTCATTAACTTGAAAAAAACCTAAATCCACGTCAGTTTCGGGAAAAAAACTTCTCTCTCTCTCTCGGCGATTCCGAAGTGGAACCCTAATTCCGCCGTCGTCTCGTCTCTTCCCGTCCACTTCTCTTATCTCCGTCGCATTTCCTCTCCTTTTTCACGAACTCGAGTGGGAGTGAACTCTTCGTGTTCTCGGCTAAAAATCTCTCCTTTTCACGAACAAACTTGCTCCGGTAAGTTCAAATTTTTTTTTGAGTTTAACCGTTTAAGTGCATGTGATTCCCGTGATTTACACCGTTTCCCGAAAACTATCGCGGTGATATTAAGGATTTTTATCGATGCTTATTACGGCTGATTTTCGCCGTCGTTGATTTACATATGGTGGCTGATTTGTTAGATCTATTCGATTTGGTGTCTGGTTTATCAATGCAAATGTGACTGAGTCTTCTTTGTGTAATATCTGAGTTACGGTTTGCTTTACGGCTGATTTATGGTATAACAATGCATGTGGCTGAGTTTGTTTTATGTTGCGGCTGAGTTATGATTTAATTCACGGCTGATTTATGGTTTATCAATGCATATGTGGCTGAGTTTGTTTTATGTTGCGGCTGAGTTATGATTTAATTCACGGCTGATTTATGGTTTATCAATGCATATGTGGTTAAGTTTTGTTTATGTTGCGACTGAGTTATGGTTTGCTTTACGGCTGATTTATGGTATAACAATGCATGTGGCTGAGTTTGTTTTATGTTTCGGCTGAGTTATGATTTACTTCACGGCTGATTTATGGTTTATCAATGCATATGTGGCTGAGTTTGTTTTATGTTGCGGCTGAGTTACGGTTTCCCAAGTTTCTTCTGCTCCAGATCCAGAATTGAGGATCCAATCACATATGCATATAAATAATTTGTTTCTGCTGATTAATGGTTTTATTTTGTTTTTCGACTAGATGGATTTAAATTCGGGCTCCTCTAGTAACAATAGGAGCAGAACTTTCGGCGGTCTTAAATTGTGTGATTGTCGATTGCCTGCAAAAATTTTCACATCCTGGACAGATAAAAACCCGGGTCGAAGGTTCTTGGGCTGTGAATTGTACAAGGTATGGAGAATAACGAGTGATTGTGTGGATCATATTTGATTGTTTAAAAATCTTATTTGTGTGTCTTTAGGAGGGTGGGACAGCTCACTGCAAATACTTTAGGTGGTTTGATGAAGAAGAGGTGAAAGGATGGCCAAAAAGAGCATTGATCCAAGCTCGAGATGAAATCCGGGAGAAGAAAAATGTGATCGATCAACTAAGTACAACAATTGTGGAGCTTCGTAGAGAATTGGAGAAGCATGAGGTGGAGAAACAACGATTTGAATTTGGATGGAAAGCAAAGATCTTGAAGTTGTTCTGTATCGGCAATGCATAAGTAGATGCAAAAGTAGATGTTCTGTTCGCCCTTTGTGTTTGGATTGTAAGGACATCCCTTGTATGATTCATGACTATTTGTGTTTGATTAAGATGTTGTGTTGATAAGATCCAAAAAAAAACTTAAATGCAAATCATTATATAACTTGCAATCCTTAATGTAAGTTTGTCTGGGAATGGAATCTAAGTATAGCTTCACTATGTATGGGTATAGGGTTTGGGATTTCGTTTTGTTGGATAAGTTTTAAATGGTACAAACACGAGCTAATTACATAATCTTTCGGTAAAGTGAATAAAAATGTTAATTACAACTTATTAAAGTGGTTTAATTACATGAATAAATATTCACATCTGCGATATTCGTGGTTTGGCCGAGTTATGCCATATTCGTGGTTTGGCCGAGTTATGCCATATTCGTGGTGGCTGAGTTATTTTAACGACATGGCTGACTTAAAGCAGATTCATTCGCGGTTTGGCTGAGTTATTCTTTTAATTAAAAAATGATTAAGGAAAAATTAGTTTAATCCACGTCATTAATCCACAACAGTTATGTCATTAATGATCAAAAGCGAGGGAAACTGAATCATTCTCTTTTTGCTGGAACGAAAAAAAAACCGCTCTCTCTCTCTCGCTCGCTCTCTCTCTCTCGGCGATTCCGAAGTCGAACCCTAATTTCGCCGTCGTAGCGTCTCTTCCGGCGGCTTCTCTTTTCTCCGTCGCATTTCGTCTCCTTTTTACGAACTCGAGCGGGGAGTCTTCGTATTTTCATTGCTAAAAATCTCTCCTTTTTCAACAAATTTGCTCCGGTAAGTTCGAATTTTTTTTTTGAGTTTAACCGCTAATTCAGCAAGTGATTTCCGTGATTTAAACCGTTTTCCAAAAACTATCGCGATGCTATTAAGGGTTTTTATCGATGGTTATTACGGCTGATTTTCGCCGTCGTTATGGTTGGTTGATTTGTTAGATCTATTCGAATTGGTGTCTGAGTTTGTTTTATGTTCCGACCGAGTTACTGATTGCTTTACGGGTGATTTATGGTTTATCAATGCATTTGTGGCTGAGTTTGTTTGTTTATGTTGCGACTGAGTTACGGTTTGCTTTACGGCTGATTTATGGTTTATCAATGCATTGGTGGCTGAGTTTGTTTTATGTTGCGGCTGAGTTATGATTTACATTACGGCTGATGTATGGTTTATCAATGCATTTGTGGCTGAGTTTGTTTGTTTATGGGGTGGCTGAGTTATGATTTATACTCTGTTATCAGATGGCCGACGTTATTTCTGAAGAACAAGCAAGGGATTACCCTCCAAGACTTTACGCATAAGGGGAGTCTAATCTGTAGAATAGATCCATTAACCACAATTTTAAGATGTCAGATCTCCCTGGGATTAAAGAATCAATAGGTGGAGATGTGTGGGTGCAAATGAAGGAGTTACTTATTGGAATAGTTGCTAAGCTATCTGACAGTCATTTCACGTTGTCTGGTAAGACTGTACACTATCTTCTATGTAGACAGTTGAGAATACATAAGAAGGAGATTTGGTGTCTCGTCGGTGGTCAACCAATCAGGTTTGGCTTGAATGAATTTGGTCGTATCATGGGTTTAAACACAGAACCAATGCCTACAGAGATGTTTGAACCTGAAGCTGACTACAGAACGTTCTTCGGAGAATTGAATGTGCCTGGTGGGGAAGGACCAAAGTTAGATGAACTTAGGGCAGGATTAGCAGTGTGCCGGACATGGCCTCCTCAAAAGCGTAAATGGTTGGGGCTGTTATTTCTTCAAGCCATTGGTATTTATGGATTGCATCATAATTCTAGAATACCATTCGAAAGTGCAAAAAGAGTTTTTGATGATGAAGCCATGAAGACTTATCCATGGGGTCGGTCAGCATTTGAAGCTCTTGTTGATTCTATAAAGATGTTGAGTCCTATAGGAAAGTCGTACACCATTAGTGGTATGGTTTACGTGTTACAGGCTTGGGCGTATGATTCAGTCAAATGCTTTGGAGACCGATTTGGGAACATAGTCAATAATGATGAGATACCGTTGTTTCGATAGGGTGGAAACCGTACACGTTCAACAATGGAATCGACCATTGCTGAAGAGATCAGAACTTATGGTGAGGTAAGGTTCTGGCTGTGTTATGATAGTTATGTTTTAATAATGGCTGAGTTATGTTTTAATAATGGTTGAGTTATAGTTTACTGATGGTTGAGTTATAGTTTAGTGATGGTTGAGTTACAATTTGGCTGAGTTATAGTTTAGTGATGGTTGAGTTATAGTTTAGTGATGGTTGAGTTACAATTTGGCTGAGTTATAGTTTAGTGATGGCTGAGTTATAGTTTAGTGATGGCTGAGTTATGGTTTAGTAATGGCTTAGTTATACCTATTGATGTCTGAGTTATACCTATTGATGATTGAGTTAAAACTTACCGATGGGTTTCATAATCTCTTATGTTATAGGTGCGTGTGAGTAAAATGGTTATGAAGGATGATGTAAGAGAGCTATTTCATACGTGGCCAGATCAAGCAGAAGACCCAGCACTTGATCACTTGATCCAAGACATACATGAGGATAAGTTTGTCAAAGGTTTTTGGGATGTGAAGAGGAATGAGAAGAAGAAAAAAGTAAATGCTAAAGCAGCGGTTCAGTCTGAATCTCCCGCAAAGAAGCAGAAAGTCCAGAAGGTCTCAAAAACCATGGATGAGGGTGAGGGTGCTGAATCTGGTGAAGGAGATGCACATAAGAAGAAGAAGAAGAAGATAGAATCAAAGGTAAGTGATATGGTATATAGTGAGTATATATTTTATATACCGTTTAGTTAGCTTGTTTATGCGTTTTTGTGTATGTGTTGCAGGTTGTTAGTGAGGAGGACGATGTGTTGGTAAGAACAGTCGTGGATATGGTGTCTAAATTAAACTCAAGGTTCGACACCGTTGATAGAAACATTGGAGAAATGTCTTCAAATCTGGAGAAGGTGATTGGAGATAGAGTAGAAGCGAGGATGGATGCAAGGTTTGTCCCAAGGATGACTGGCGTTGAAATCAGGCTTGGATCTATTGAGGATGAATTCAAACAGATTAAAGAGAACCTGAATGCCATGGGGGTAGGGCAAACTGACCAAAACGATGAAGTCTCAAATTTCAGAATTAAGGATCAGATCCATCAGAATAAGCCACAACTACCGACACCTGCAGGTCCACGGAAACCGCCACAAAACCAGTCTGTTACTAGTCCTATGGTAAGCTATCAGTGGCACACATACGGCTGATTTATCAATATTATCTAATTTTATTCGCTCTGTTATACAGCCGAAGAACGTTGTCAATGTAGAGAAGGACAGTGGTGTTGGTGGGGTCAATAAGAATCTGTATAAGGAATTTGTTAAGGCCACTGATGGAAAAGAGAATCCTGTAGATTTCGTTGAGCAGTCTCTTGCTGCTAATAGACTACGCCCCAGAAATAAAAATAACAAAGCGTCCAAAGAAGCACAGGTACAGATGCCGGCCAAAGATAATAAGCCAAAGGGTAGAGGTAGAAAGGATAAAACGGTGGTCAAAGAAGAAGTGGTACAGAAGACAGCAGCCGAAGAGAAGCAGCCAAATAAAAGAGGTAGAAAGCCTTCGACGGTGACGAAGCTAAAAATAAAACCACTTTCTACGATAAAAGCATATGAAGTCACGAAAGAAGCTTACAATAACGAGCCGAAGGAAGGTGAGAGTGAAGTATGGGATGTCACAGACCAGTTTGTCGCTGATAACAGACGCATGTTGCCTGAGTCTGATGATGATGATGAGAAAAAGATTAGGATGGATAGAATTAAAGTTTTAAGGACGGAGAGTGCATTGAATCCACAACAAGATCATCCATCAAGGGCTTTTCCTTATATTGGAGACAACGGACTGACGTGCATGAGGAAGAATTGTGTACCTTCACCTGGAATATATGATCCTCTGGCACCGGTTGATCCGGCCAAATGGCAGAAAGTTAAGGATTTCCTAAAGCCATTGGAGTATAACCCTTTAGACCTTATTAACTTGTTAATTACAGCTTGTTAATACTATTTGTGTATATTAACTTGTGTTTATCTGTTAGGAATATCCCATTGGGCAGGGCAACAGACGAAGTTGACTTCTATAGGATTATCATCACCGAAAGAAAGGATTGGCCAGATAACAAATATGGATGGCTGTACGATTCGGTCACTATCACTTTTTTGTCTGATTTATTGTTCTTTACGGCTGAGTTATGATACTATGTCTGTGTTATGGTTGTTTACGGCTAAGTTATGATACTTGATTATGTCTGAGTTCTTATTCTTTATGGCTGAGTTATAATACTTAACGGCTGAGTTATGGTTGTTTACGGCTGAGTTATGATACAATATTATGTCTGAGTTATTGTTCTTTACGGCTGAGTTATGATACTATGTCTGAGTTATGGTTGTTTACGGCTGAGTTATGATACAATATTATGTCTGAGTTATTGTTCTTTACGGCTGAGTTATGATACTTTATGGCTGAGTTATTGTTGTTTACGGCTGAGTTATGATAACTTGATTATGTCTGAGTTATTATTCTTTACGGCTGAGTTATGATACTATGTCTGAGTTATGGTTGTTTACGGCTGATTAATGCTATCTCATGTCTCACTTATTACAGCAAGTCAATGCGTTCCTGAGAGTCCTCAGGAAGAGGTTCAACCGAGATCCCTGCCCATTCCACAACAAACGCATTGCGTTTATAGACTCGTGGTTCGTCGCTCTATGGGTTAACGAGTATCAGCAGTTCAAGATAAAACCGAAGAGGTTTAAATTCGAAGGCACCCCATATGAGAACTTGGTTAACGGTTTGTCTCCAGTGGATCAACAGACAAAGATGAAGTGGATACAAGATGTGGATCACTTGTATATTATTCCACAAACCGGAGGCGATCACTGGGTGGCGCTGCACGTGGACCTGCGCAAGGGACATATTGATTGCTATGATTGCATCGTTGGAGAAGTAACCCCAGAAAGTGAATATAAAATTCTGGAAGGTTGCAGGCCGTTTACGCGGATGATTCCAGCAATGATGAACGATCTAGTTCCTGCCACAATCCGTGAGCCTAGCTTCGAGCAGTTTACCTTCAGAAGGAGGAGTGTCTCCAAAGTCCCTCAAAATGTTCAAATTGGGGACTGTGGCGTGTACTCGTGTAAATTTGTCGAATGTCTAGCGCTTGGTTTAACTTTCGATGGCATCTGCGATCAAAATATCCAGGCTATACGGGAGAAGATGGCAGCAGAGATCTTCGATGAGGCACCTGATATGCTTGCACAGTTTCAATGATAACGTTCTGTTTTAAGGATTTTAAGCATTTTAAAATGTTGTTTGTGTCTGATTTAAGGATTCTGAACATAATCGTTTGTGGTTTATGATTAATAGTGAAGTTACGGTTGGTTTATGATTAAGAATTAAAGTTTACATTTGACGGCTGAGTTATAATAATTAACGGAAGTATACTTATACTAACTCAGCCAAACCACGAATGAATCTGCGTTAAGTCAGCCATGTCGTTATAATAACTCAGCCAAAACACGAATGAATCTGCGTTAAGTCAGCCATGTCGTTATAATAACTCAGCCAAACCACGAATGAATCTGCGTTAACTCAGCCATGTCGTTATAATAACTTAACCAAACCACGAATATGGGATATCTCGGCAAAACCACTAAAATGGCAGATAACCACAAATATTTTTGTAGCAAATTACTCACAAAATGATCACAAATTTATAGTGGAAATATAGACACCAAAAATATAAATCCCCAAATACAAATTCTAAACCCTAAACATTTAATTCTTAATCATAAACGATTTATTAACTTATAAACTTTGAATAAACATCAAATGATATACAAATTACAACACATGTAACTAATTTCAAACTTTTCAAAGTTTATAGTTAATATTTATTTATTGTAGACAACAAAGAACTTGCTTCTCATTGGTTAATTCTTAGAAACAAGGATCATGCTTTATTTTATTATTAACCATTGATAAAACTAAATCCAACGGACAAGAATCTCCTCTTTTGTGCTTTCTTCTTTTATTGTCTCTCCAAATGTCTTTCAGATATAAATCTTGTTTTTATTTCAGATTCAGTTTTTTCTCAGATTTTGGGTAGGGTTCGTTTCGTAACTCAGCCGTGCGTTATTCAAGTTACGGCTGATTTATAGTCAAGTTACGGCTGATTTAGAGTCAAGTTACGGCTGATTTATAGTCAAGAAAAGACGATAATAGATAGATAAAACACCGGGAACACCAGTATATAGGAGTTCATAGAAAAGATGATAATAGATAGATACATAGAAGTTCATAGAGAAAACAAGTTTAACAATGGAATTCACGTACTGAAACCGACATCATCTGGGCCAAATTCCTCAAACATAGCGACCAAATTATTCCACACTATCCTATTAATCCACTCGGGCTTATCGCCACCACGCGCCCATATCCTCTTCAACGCACGCATCTGGTCTCGGAATAACGTTCTAGCACACAAATTAAACTGCGTCCAAACCGTTGAAGTATGTTTTGGATCCCACGTGTATTTACGCTACAAATTAAGAAAAGAAAATAAGTTATAGAGTATAGAATCATATTAGGGTTTTTGTTTTATTGTGCTTTATATAAAAGATTGGTGCTTACCGCGAGAAGGAAAAACCATCGTGTCTTATAATGGTCGGGAATCAAGCGGTACGTCGGCCACTCATGGTGCCAGTTGTGTTGAAGGATCTCTCCGATCGCGACAAAGAGAAAGTGATTGAACTTGAACCACGTAACAGTGGTTTTGTCAACCCAGACACCCGCACCAGGGTATAGAACGGGAAGATTCTCCTGATCAGCGGCGTTAAGGATCGTTTCAACATCTCTGAGAAACTGTCCTGTGATGTGAGGAACAACGTCCATGTTGGAAGATTGAGATGGAATATAAGATTTGGAGAATCTGATATAAACAGAAAAAAGAGATAGGAAGACGAAAGGTTGCCTAGACTAGCTTAGGGTTTCGAGGCAACTTTACATTTCACGTCTGAGTTATAATACTTCATGGAAGCCGAAAGGTTGCGTAGGTTAACTTATGGTTTCGCGCCAAATTGACATTTCACGGCTGAGTTATGATACTTTACGGCTGAGTTATGGTACTTTACGGCTGAGTTATGATAATTTACGGCTGAGTTATGATACTTTACGGCTGAGTTATGATACTTTATGGCTGAGTTATGATACCTTACGGCTGAGTTATGATACCTTACGGCTGAGTTATGATACTTTACGGCTGAGTTATGATAATTTACGGCTGAGTTATGATATGTTGCGGCTGAGTTATGATACCTTACGGCTGAGTTATGATATGTTACGGCTGAGTTATGATACTTCATATAAACATAAAACACATAAACCAACAGTCATGTTCGATATTACCATATAGGGAAAAGAAAATACATGCCAACAATACTACGTCGGACAAGTTTTCGCATTATGCCCAAATTGTTTACATCGAGAACATGCGTGTTGCTTCCTAGGGCGTTTATTTCCAAAGGCAACTTCCAAAGATGATTTAATCCTAATTTTCTTGGGCCTTCCTGGCTGGTTTACAACAATCGGAGGCAAGCACGGTTGGATAGTTACAATTTCAGGAACAGGTAGCGCTGTATCTGAAGGCATGATTGAATCGGCATATGCGTTAACCAAATAGCCGCTCTTATAGTAAGGACTGCACAGGGATATACGAGACACACCCATATGCTCTGCAGCTGCGATTGCATGGACGCATGGTATTTTTTCGTGGTCGAAACGACGGCATGTGCATCTTTTTGCATCCACATTTACAACATGCAAATATGTTCCATATGTTACCTCTACACGTAAAGCATCAATCGTTTGTACATCCATAAGTGATGGAGAAGCGGATGCGATAATCGAAGACACACAAAATATCCAAAGGATTCGTGTGTAATCGGGTTTGAAATAAACGTAGAAGACCTACGTTTAAATCGATAGGGTTAGGAATATACTCTTCCCCGTGCTATAAAAGCTCGTTGAAAATACTCTTTCCAGTGCTATGAAAGCTCTTAATAATTTCAATAACCAAATCAAGTCTCAATACAATATGAGGCATAAACGGCATATTTATAATAAACTCTAAAACCCTAACACCTTTAAAATATTCGAGAATATTCTATAAACTAAATAATAAATAATAAGATAATTAAAATACAATTGATTAATCCTTATCCTAAATCTACGCTGCATCAGGTCTCGCCAGCCAAAAAAGATTCGTCCTCGAATCTTCAACCGGTTTTTCCACATCGGTTTTGTTTCTTTTTTTTGATGGTACACTATTTTCGCACGAACCGAACCTTGCACAAAATCTGCACGAACCGAATCTTCACTGATTTTGCACGACCCGAACTCGTAACAGATCTGCTTCTCTTCATACCTTGAAGACTTTCGATTCTGCCCAAAATTTGCACGGATCTGTATTTGCACGATTTTCGCACAAACCGGATTTTGCACAGATTTTGCACGCGTCAGATTCTCCAGCGTCGCAAAGAGAGTCTCACAAAGTTCTGCCCATTCTTCAACACGTCTTTCCTTGGCTTGAAGGTTGGAGATATGTTCTGATTGCATGATTGGTCTGAGATCAATTGACAGAATCGTTTGTCTCTGATACCAACTGATGGAGAGGCGGAAGCGATAATCGAAGACACACAAAATATCTAAAGTATTCGTGTGTAATCGGGTTTGAAATAAACGTAGAAGACCTATGTTTAAATCGATAGGTTTGGGAATACTCTTCCCCGTGCTATAAAAGCTCGTTGGAAATACTCTTTCCAGTGCTATGAAAGCTCTTAATAATTTTAATAACTAAATCAAGTCTCAATACAATATAAGGCTTATACTGCATATTTATAATAAATTCTAAAACCCTAACACCTTTAGAATATTCGAGAATATTCTATAAACTAAATAATAAATAATAAGATAATTAAAATACAATTGATTAATCTTTATCCTAAATCTACGCTGCATCAATAAGTCTTGCTGCGGTGATACGGGCCTATTTACAAAAAAAAATAAAAATGTTAAGGCTGGTTTATCAAAATAATGTCTGGTTTATGAGCATTTGACGACTGGCTTATGTAAACGATTACAGCTGAGTTACCTGTAACAGTTTTTCAACACTTCGTGAGAGCTTTGTTAGCTGCGACTTCGCATCCTCTCTCCGTTCGGCAAACCATCTTGTCATCATAGTCCGTATCGATTCTAACAGTCGAACTATGGGAAGACTTCTAGCATTTGACAGTGCTTTGTTCATTGATTCCGCAATATTGGTAGTCATTAAATTGTACCTTTCACACGGGAAATGAACACATGATATGTCTATATTTTGCATCATTTTAGCATCCATTTAGTATAAGTTTCTCATCATTTAGGGGTCTAATATAGCATCATTGTGTTGCATTGTATCATTTAGAGTCCTAGAGTGTCTTTGCATAGTCCTTGCATGTTTTGGTGCATTTGGAGTCTTGATCAGGTAACATGGATGCTGTGGAGGCAACAATGGAGTTCGAGAGGAATGGCACATCACTTTGAAGAGCAAGAAGTTGCCAAAAAGATGGAGAAGAAGAATCCTGAACAAGTTTCGACCAGAAGTTTCGACGTAGCTGACCGAAACTTCTCTCCAGGACGATGTTTCGACCAGAAGTTTCGACGTAGCTGGCCGAAACTTTCCTCCAGGGTGAAGTTTCGACGAGTAGTTTCGGTGAACCTCGTCGAAACTTATCCAGACGCGTGAAGATGATCGACGCTTGAAGACCC
>JAHZTW010000003.1:30717969-30730950 GCA_020283515.1 Alliaria petiolata
ATTACGATGTTTTAGATTGGTGGAAAAGAAACAGTCTCAAGTTCCCAATTCTGTCTCTAGTAGCTAGGGATATACTTGCAATGCAAGTGTCTTCAGTTGCATCAGAATCTGCATTTAGCACTAGTGGGAGGGTATTAGACCCGTATAGGAGCTGTTTGACACCATACATGGTTGAAGTGTTGATGTGCACTGAACAATGGTTGAAATGTGAAATTCATATGAATGAAAAAGGAGTGATTACAATTGAACAACTTCTTTCGGACGTAGAGTTGGAAGATGATCTTATGAGAGGTAACTTTCTTTCTTTTGAACTCTCTTAATATATGCCTTTACAATTTCGATTTACTAACTAAGTTCTTGCTCTCGTTTTTAGAGTTTGAACCTGAATTCAACATGCAAAGTCAAGGAACCTGAGAAGTGAGAAGTGAGAATGAGGTAACTAAGTCCTTATTAGTCTCGCCAATATCTTTATGTCTTAAGTAGCCTAGCATTCTTTGATGTAATGTTGTTTTTGTTTTTTATAATTGTCAATGTCTCTTAGATTGTAAGTGTTTTGTTTTGTTCAGGAATCAGGAGGACACTGAAGATGACAAGAAGTGGAAGTGAAGATGAAAGACTCATCGACTCAAATCTTGATGTTTTTATCTTTGAACTTTGGAATCTTTGATGATTTTGTACTCTATTTTATGTTTTGTTTCTTTGTTTCCAGTACTTTGGATTTGAATTTGGTATATTCGATCAGATGTGTT
Organism: Alliaria petiolata; assembly: GCA_020283515.1. Classification (NCBI taxonomy): domain Eukaryota; kingdom Viridiplantae; phylum Streptophyta; class Magnoliopsida; order Brassicales; family Brassicaceae; genus Alliaria; species Alliaria petiolata. The sequence continues at coordinate 30,718,719 of JAHZTW010000003.1, forward strand.
GTTTAAGATTGGTACTTTGGATTTGAATTTGGTACTTTAGATTTTATTTTTTCGGGTATGCAACTAACATTTCGGGTATACAGGTTTTTTTTAAGTATTTCGGGTAAAATCGGGTATAATTAACCGAACCGAACCGAATTTTTATGAGAACCGAAAATTTTCGGGTTTTATGCGGTTCTGAAATTTCATACCCGAATCGACCCGGAACCGAAAATAACCGAACCGAAACCGAATCGAAATTCAATCGGTACCTATATGGGTATTAAATCCCTCTACCCGAAAGACCCGGAACCGATCGGGTAGGATCCGGAACCGACCCGAATATCCGAATGCCCAGGACTAAACTAGACTATATAGACAAGTTATATGCATGAAACAATGCAAATGCTACCTTAAATGGATGTTAAAATGGTGTAAATATGCTAACTATCATGTATAAATAATAAAATAATATCTCTAATTAAAAGAGACAAATTGATGTAATCATCAAACCAGTGGTTGAACTGGAGCTCCATCAAACATGCCACTCAAGCCACCAAGGGTCCGACCAGGACACGTGTGACTCTAATGGAGCATATCTAGCCAACTAGAAGGAGTTAAGAAGCGAATCAACTTGTTCCAAAAAGTTGACTCATCAGAGATTCACGCCGAAGTGGAATCAGCTCAAGCGGAGCTCCTATGAAGAAGTTATTCAACTTGCAAAATGGATGATGCCGAACTTACCTGAGTCGGATATACTTGCATTAAAAGGAGGATTCCCATCGGACCAGGAGGAACTAAGCTACGAACCGGATTGTTATGGAATCATGATTCAACCAAGAAGCTCGTCGAATTGGATTCACATCAATATCGGTTCATACTTGGAGGTTATTGATCCTACAATTTGGTGGACCTGTTTCGGGTCCAACTACGCGTCTAGGCCAGAAATCGAGCTAGACAGCCCAACTCAGGCACAGTATAGATTATTAATGGGTCTGTCCTGGTTCCATCAAGCCCAAGATCCGAAGATATGCCCACAGGATTCTCATGTTATGCCTCATTTCCCAAAACAGGTCAACTTGGTTCTATTCCGGTTTAGCACTTGTCAAACTTATTTATGGCGACCAGGCGACTTTCCTAATCACTCAAAATCTATGAATGATGTCTCACCATGCTCCAGCATCCAGAGGATTAGTCGAATCACTCCACAGCTCAACTTTCCATATCCGGAGCCAACTACATCAAATCTGGTCCAACGAATATATCTCTTTGATTTATTCGCTCCAGCCTGCTTGGAGACCATTTACATGGTCCATAATGTTCCAAGGCGTCATTACTTCATGCCCAAGTTGTCCAGATACAAAGCACCTTCAAGTCTTCTTCATTTGGCCAACAATCAAGCATTAAAGGCTATATCAATCAAGCCTTTGATTGATCTATCATTTATACTAATTCATTTGTCATTTATGTTGATTTATTTTCTCTTTTAATGTTTTAGAATAGTCTTGGTCGAGCTCTATATAAGCTTTTTTACTTATTCATTGTAAAACAACCCTTGAATTTGAAATATAAAGTTTTTACAAAGTATTCTTTGTGATTTGTTCATTAGAGCTGTGTGGAATCACTTCTCTTGTGTTCTTGCGAGCTCTTGAGTGTTTTGTCGAATCAATCACTTGATTTTTCGTGTAGAGACCTGCATCTCTCGCGAGGAATAGCCCTTGGAATCCTGCCTCTAACCCCCGTTGGTTGTGGAATCAATCGACACCCGGCTTTAAGTCCCTTGTATCGTGTGTGAGGCTTTGGTGGATTCCCGAGTCTTGTGCCACAAATCATAGTACCTCTGCATCACTATATAACACAACACATCCACGAACTCAATACACAAAAACAACACACAAAATAAACAAACAAAACAAAGAAAAAACAAAAAAAAATCCAACATAACAAGAAAGAAGGTGAAACTTGCTTTTATTTCCAATGATTCTTCAAGAAAAAAACCTTTAGGAAAAGAAAGAAAAGGCTGATGAAGAAAGTGAAAGAGCTATCGAATATATGCAGTATCACGGCATGCGCTGATATAAGCATGGATACTTATACATCAGGAGCTAACAAGAAGAGGAGCCGTGGAGCTAAAGGAGATGGAGCCACGCTTGTAGCTGAGGGAGAAGGTGGCTTTGTAGCTGAGTCTGAAGGAGCTAAGGAGCTAAGGTGAACACACCACCGGTCATTACATTCATGAGAGCCCCCTGATCGAGCTACACCAAGTCAGAATCAACTCAGGACTGAAGAAGAAGGCCTTAAACCAAAGAAGAGGCCAAAGGAGCTATTTAAGGAAAGTCCGAACATATGTTATAAAAACATATCATTCGACCCACTCTCATCATCTATGGAGGCTAAGGAGATCCACAAACCGTCCTTGGTTCAATCCCAGCCCACATTTAACCAAGAAGATCCATTCAATCCACCAAAACCACCGAACCAGACAAGGGAAGCTTCTGCCGAGCTAGATAAGGAAACCTTGTATAAATGTCTATCCAAGACATTATATTCGACCCTCTCTATGTCCACTGAAGTCCCCAGGAGCCTCACCACACCAGAACAAGTCATTATTCGTCCCCCTCAATTGCCAAAGTCAAAGATCTGCCCATTAAAGCCCAACGGCTAGTAGAAGATTATTCAATATTCTTCCTTGATACTTGCTTTGTTTTTAATTCATATGACCGTTTGTTTTCCATTTCTGAGCCTTTATAAGCTCATTTCTATTGTATCTTTTCATTCACCAAATTATTAATCAAGAAAGTTTTATTTTGTTTCAAAGAAAAGTTCATCTTTGTTTACAATCTGTCCCTGCGTTTTTATTAAGTTTCTTTGAGAGATTCAGAGAGCTTGTGAGGCGTGTAGAGTCTAGTTGTTCTTGTGAGGATTAGCCCTTGAAGAACTAGAGTCTAACTCTTGGTGTTTAGAGTTTAAACACAAATCGGTTTTCAATCACTTAAACCATTCATCCATTCAGCCTAAGCAACGGTTTCAAAGGCAAACAGACTTGGATCATTTTCCAGGCTTGTGTCATTGGTATCAGAGCTAAAAGCTCCTATCCAGGTGTTTCTATTCCCTTTTCAAGTTTTTGCATTTGTTTCAGTTTGATTTCATTTCTTATAAAACCAAAAAAAAAAATATTGTTTCTGTTTTGTTTTTGTTCTTATTTCCAGAAAAAAAAACTCAAAATCAAAAAAAAAAAAAATTTCATTGCTTCTGTTTGCTTGATTTGATTCTGTTCTTGTTGGTTTCATCATAAAAATCAAAAAAAATATATATATATATATTTCGTTTCTGCCATTGTTGTTGAGTTCTGCATTTTGTTTCATTCCTCATAAACTCAAAAGAAAGAAGAAGATAGCATTTGAATCTTTCCAGCCTTGTTATTTCTGTCCAAAACGTGTTTTTGGTTTTTTTTAGGAAAGGCTCATTTGTTTTCATTGCCATATCTATTGCTGCATTCCTTTTGGGGTTATTGTCATTACCATATTAGATCCAAGCCATAAAAACCATCCCTGTGCATTTCTCATTGTCTTGGTCGTGTGCATTCATTTCCTTACTCATTGTTTTCATACTTGACCGTTGCATTCATATTAAACCATAAAAGAATAAAAAAAAAAAAAAAAAAAAAATTTTACTTGCAATTTTTTTCATTTGCATTCATACTTTGTTCTTGTTTTCTGTTTAAGTAATCAAACCCATTCCTGATTGTTTACCTGTATTGTTGCAAGGTACCATGGGAGAAAACGCACCACCAGCAGATCCTATGCAAGCAATGATGGCTGCCATTGCCAATTTAACCGAGAGTTTCAACTCCTACAGAACTCAGAATGATGAGCGCTTCAATCGCTTAGAAGGAGAAAGACCACCACCTCTCTTGCCAAGAAGAAATGTCTTTGGCGTTCCTCCTGATGCAAACAGAGTAGGAGATCCTCCTGAAGCACAACCACCACCACCAGCACCAAATCTGGCACAACAAGCTCAGGAAATCTTAAACAGAAGAAACCATGAGAGAAACAGGCCATACAATGAGGAAAGGAACTTACCTCCAGAAGTGAAGCTTCTTGCCCCAACCTTTGCTGGGAAGCTTGATCCTGCAGCATACTTAGAATGGGAGAGAAGAATGGAGCACCTTTTCGAGTACTATGCCTATACAGAGCCAAGGAAGATTGCTCTTGCCATAGCTAGCCTCACTGACCATGCTTTAGCTTGGTGGGACAGAGAAGTAGCTGAGAAGAGGAGGCTCAGATATCCACAAATCACTAGATGGAGTGATATGAAATTTGAGCTAAACAGAAGGTATGTGCCTCCACACTATCATAGAGATTTATTAAAAAGGTTTAGATCTCTATTTCAGGGTTCAAGGAGTGTGGAAGAGTATTATGAAGAATTTGATCTTATAAGGAGCCAGCTAGCTCTAGATGAAACAGAGGAGTCCTTGATGTCCCAATTCATGGATGGACTTCAAGACAGAATCCAGAGGAAGGTGGAGATGCAGCCTTACCATTCACTGCCAGAGCTCTTGCATCTTGCTGTTCAAAGAGAAAAACAAATCAAGAAGAAAGCAACTACTAGAAATCGCTCTAGCAACAGCAATGCAGCTTGGAATCAAACTCAACAAGTTCAGCAGCAGCAGCAGCAAACCCCCACGCCATTCATAGATAAAGGAAAAGGACTTGCAATAGATTCACGCTTCAAGTCCCATACCCCAGAGCAAGGTAAGTCTAGTAATTCAACTAGACAACATGACATTATCTGTTTTAAATGTCAAGGCAGGGGTCATGTGTCAAGAGAATGTCCAAACAAGAGGACAATGATTCTCAGACCAGATGGTGGATATGATTCACAAGATGAGGAAATGGCTGAAGGATCAGAAGAAGAAATCACTATATATGCTGAAGAAGGCGATTTACTGGTTATACAAAGAGCTCTAAACTCTCAGCCTGTTATGGAGGACTTAGAACAAAGAGACAATCTCTTTCACTCCAGATGCAATATACAAGACAAGGTATGTCATTTAATCATTGATAGTGGTTCTTGTGCTAATATTGCTAGTATCTGCTTAGTAGAGAAGCTGGGGCTTAAAGCTAAACCACATCCAAGGCCATACAAGCTTAAATGGCTTAATGACAAAGAAGAGCTCAAAGTATCCAAGCAAGTCGAAATCCCTCTGTCCATTGGCCAGTATAAGGATCAAATCTTATGTGATGTGGCGCCAATGCAAGCTGGGCATGTATTGCTTGGGAGACCATGGCAATATGACAGAAATGTTGCACACAATGGGCGCACAAATGAGTATTCATTCTCATTTAATCACTGTAAGTTTATTCTTGCTCCTTTACCACAAAAAGAAGTTAGAATTTTACAAAGCAGAGCTAAGGGAAAGAGTAGTTATTTTGCTATTCAAGAGTTTTTAAACTTTGATCCACCAGATATAATGCACTTGCCTTTGCCAAAAGATTGTTTTGTAGGTTTTATAGAACAAAAGATCAAAGTCCAGGAGCATAGCATGAACAACATTGGTGAAAACGTGATGTATCACAAGGAGAAACCACCCTTACAGAAGTTTACACCAACACTGGAGCTTGAGAAAGCCAAAAACATCCCACTTATGCAGCTGATAGAACATCTACAAGCTAATCATTAAGGTAAGCTCTTAAACTCTAAACATTGTCCAAACACTAACTTAGGGTTGTTTGATGCAGATTCTACAGTTTTGAGGACAAAACCTCTTCAAGAGGGAGAGTATGATATAAGCATGGATGCTTATACATCAGGAGCTAACAAGAAGAGGAGTCGTGGAGCTAAAGGAGATGGAGCCACACTTGTAGCTGAGGGAGAAGGAGGCTTTGTAGCTGAGTCTGAAGGAGCTAAGGAGCTAAGGAGAACACACCACCGGTCATTACACTCAGGAGAGCCCCCTGATGAAGCTACACCAAGTCAGAATCAACTCAGGACTGAAGAAGAAGGCCTTAAACCAAAGAAGAGGCCAAAGGAGCTATTTAAGGAAAGTCCGAACATATGTTATAAAAACATATCATTCGACTCACTCTCATCATCTATGGAGGCTAAGGAGATCCACAAACCGTCATTGGTTCAATCCTAGCCCACATTTAATCAAGAAGATCCATCCAATCCACCAAAACCACCAAACCATCCAAGAGAAGCTTCTACCGAGTTATATAAGGAAACCGTGTATAAATGTCTACCTAAGGCATTATATTCGACCTCCTTCCTGTCCACTGAAGCCCACACGAGCCTCACCACACAAGAACAAGTCAAGACCTCATTCCATTTAAAACCCAACGGCTAGGAGAATGAAGTCAAGAACAAATCCCCTCTTTGTTGCTTTTCATTTACATTTATTACCATTTGTTTCATCATTTCTGAGCCTATATAAGCTTGTTTCCCTTGTATCTTTTGATTCACCAAGTTTTTATCAATCAAAGTTTATTTTTGTTTCAAAGAAATCTCTCTTTGTATTCAAATCTGTTCCTGCGTTTTTATTAAGTTTCTTTGAGAGATTCAGAGAGATTCAGAAAGCTTGTGAGGCGTGTAGAGTCTAGTTGTTCTTGTGAGGATTAATTAGCCCTTGAAGAATTAGAGTCTAACTCTTGGTGTTTAGAGTTTAAACACAAATCGGTTTTCAATCATCATAACCATTCATTCATCAAATCCAGCTTCTAAGTGACGATTTCAGAGACTACATTACTCGGAGTTTTTCCAGTCTTGTGTCATGCGCCATCATCTACAATCCATTCGATTCCAATCCCGATGTATGGACATCAAATTCCAATGTGCAAAAGGTAGTTTCAGAATTGCAGGCGTTGTTGATGATGGACCAACAAAAGAAAATTGTGAACCAATATGCCTTTCTCAGACCAAGGATAGCCAAAGCATCTGAGCATTTTAAGAGAAAAAGGAAGGACAACAGGGAGCTGGAGATGACTGAGGTCATGTTTTAATATTTTTCGGAAACATGGGGATGTTTCATCTAAATATATTGGATCTTATTGATTTAGGTTATTTGATTGAACAAAATCTTAAAGATCTTACTCGTAAGATCAAAATTTTGGAGAATCATTGTACGAGGATCTGTGAAACCTCCAATGATGTTGCAGCTGCGGCTCCTTACAACCACTAATGATCCAATTCTTTTTTAAAAATAACCCTTTATAACGGATTGGATCATTGACGGTTGTAAGGAACCACAGCTGCTGCAGCGTTGGAGAATTCACCGATCTTCGTATCATGATTCTCAAAATCTCGATTCTACGATTAAGATCTTTAAGATATTGTTCAATCAAATAACCTAAATCATTATGATCCAATATATTTAGATGAAACCTCCCCATGTTTTCGACCAAACATTGGAACATGACTTCAGTCATCTCCAACTCCATCTTGTCCTTCCTTTCTCTCTTAAAATGCTTGGATGCTTTGGCTATCCTTTGTCAGAGAAAGGTATCTTGGTCACCATTTTTTTGTGTTGGTCCATCATCGACAATGCCTGAAATTCCGAAACTACCTTTTGCGCATCGAACTGTGATGGCCACACCTCGGGTTTGGAGTCGTAGAGAATGTAGATGATGGCGCATGCAGTGATACCATATAGGGTCGATAGCTAGTCACTTTCTTCATCTGCCATTTCTTTCTTTTCTTAAAGGTTATTTTCCTCAAAGAATCATTGGAAATAAAAGCAAGTTTGACCTTTTTTTGGCATTTTGAATTTTTTTTTCTTGGTTTTGTTTGTTTTGTGTGTTGTTTTTCTGTATTGAGTTCGTGGATATGTTGTGTTATATAGTGATAGATAGATACTATGATTTATCTTTCTAATATATTATTTTATTATTTATACAGCAAATATAGTTATATAAACCGAATCACATTAGTCAAAATGTTATATCTATTTTAAAGCAAATAATTGTGAATATTTAAGATAATTTTTAAGATTTGGTTTTATAAGTAGGTCAAAGGTTTTTTTTTCAATACGTTTATGTGAATCTCATTAAAAAAAAATTCCTTTTTATAACTCTATGACTATTTTTTTCCTTGTTCGATACTTTGTAAAGTAGCCAATGTACTTATATAAACCGAATCACATTAGTCAAAGTGTTACATCTATTTTAAAGCAAATCATTGTGAATAATTAGAAATTTTTTTTAAGATTTGGTTTTATAAGTAGGTCAAAGTTTTTTTTTCAATACATTTATGTGATTATCATTAATTTTTTTTTCTTTTTATAACTCTATGACTATTTTTCCTTTGTTCGATACTTTGAATGTTAGTTATTGATTTGTAAAGTAACCAAAAATTAATGTTTTGTAGAGAAATATTCTCTAACGTTCATTGTCATCAATCTCGTCCTTCTATATCAATATATATTTGAGAAAGTTACTCAGATATCATACAAATTAGGTGATATGACCAGTTACATACAAAACTTTTTTTTATTACTATCATATTTCGCCTATATTTTTCATATCCAGTGTGTCCTTGTTACATGTTATAGGAAAAAAGATAATTACAAGGAATGCCAATATTTTTTAATTCCACATCAGAAAAAACGCGCCGCAACGTCAGAAATTGCTGACGTGTATTAATGAACTCAGTCGTAAAGCACTACCGCGGCAATGACGGCTGAGTTACGGTATGTTGCGGCTGATTTAAGGAAAATGGCTGAGTTATGAGCTAATGGCTGACTTACGTGTATAACCCAGCCTGGTGTTTCGGCTGACTTAATGAAATATGTCTGAGTTATGAAAAAACGGCTGACTTACGAGCATAACCCAGCCATAAGTTACGGCTGAGTTATAGCCCGATGGTTGATTTGTCAAAATTTGGCTGAGTTATTGTTTGGACACGGCTGAATTAACTTTCTCCGGCTGACTGAGTTATTGTTTCGTTACGGCTGATTTTCGTGTAAGTGTCATAAATCGGCCGTAATGAGCTGGGTTAACGAAAAACTTGGCCTAATTACGGCTGATTTAGTAGCGAAAGATTAATTACCACAATAGCATGCTTTGACGGCTAACTTATTAAACGATACGGCTGAGCGAAAGATTTTCAGTTGAGTTACGACATTAAATGGCTGAATTTAGCAGCCGTTTTTTCGTTTTTTAATTATTGTAATAGTATTCATGTTACGACTGACTTAAAGTTTTGTTTGATGGCTGATTTAAGACAGTTGATTTACGTGTTCGTTTGGTGGCTTACTTGCCACTTCATCAATTAAAAAATGACGTCGGATGCATATTTCCATGTCATCATCAACAGAGAAATACAAAACGTCGTCTTCGTCTTCCTCGTCATCATCATCGTCTTTCTCGTCGTCGTTGTTCTTCACCTTATTCTTCACATCAACAGAGATATCCAGAACTTAAATTTTGAACATCCAATTCGTCATCGTCTTCCTCGTTATTCTTCATTTTCGTTCATCCTTCTCTGATATATGATGGATCCGGTTTCGGTAATTGTAGTTTCTGGTAATTGGGTAAAGAAACACAAATATGTATTTAACACCGACGATAGAGGGTGTAGAAATGTGCAGATAGATGTGGAAACAACGCACACCAAGCTTGTGAAGTTGGTGCTCGATGACTACGGATTGAAGGAGTTGAGCCATCAGGTAAAGCTGAGCTACATGTTCTCGAACAAAGCTATGAAAAATATGTCGCATGATACTCCACCAGTTTATGTCTCCAATGATCGACAGTTGCAATATTTTCTAAACCCATGGAAAATCGATCAGCTATGTCTCAGTGTGGAGTTTACGGAGAAAGAGTCTAGTGAAATTAGTCGGAAGGATGGATCCAGACGAAAGATGAAACGGCCAATCCGTTCTGACTCAAAAGTAGAATCTAGATACGAAGATTACAGTGGAGAATTTGATGGTTTCTGTTATGATTATAGTAAAAACCAAGACGTAGAAGACGTAGAAGACGATGAAGATGTCGAAGAAGCTGATGACGAAGAAGAAGCTGATGAATTTTCAAGCCGATTTGATGTTTTCGACGACTCCGATGGTGTGTCATCTGATGATGACAACTTTACTGTATACAGCGAGCCTCAGAATAAAGACGAAGATTCATCGACTCTGCCTCCTAAGAAGAGACCTCAGAACATTGAAATGACCGGATCGATTGGAAACTCGGTGGCTTTAAGGTTGGAGATATCTTCGCTAAACCTCGCTGTAGGACAACGATACGGGAACAAAGACGAGTTGGAGAAACGACTAAAACTTCTTTCGGTAAGGGATGGATTTGATTTTGATGTACCAGTATCAAAAGTCGAGTACAATGATTATTAAGTGCTAGGTGGATGGATGTCGTTAGAGAGTGCATGCATCTAAACAAGCAGATGAACCACATTTTTATGTTCGTATATACGATTTGGAACACACATGTTTTGTGACGGAACGTTCTAATCGATCCAGACAAGCAACACTTGATATTTTGGGAGCTCTTTACAGGGACTTTCTTGGTGACGTTGGTCCGTCCGTTAAACCTCGAAGTGTCGGAATAATTATCAATAAGCATTTTAGTATAAAGGTAATAGATTGTTTGCGGCTGACTTATAGATTGTTTCGGCTGATTTATTAATACACTCCGGCTGAGTTATAGGTTGTTGACGGCTGACTTATCATTATGTTATGGTTGGGTTATTCTCATTTCGGCTGATTTATTAATACATTATGGCTGACTTATGGATTGTTTACGGCTGACTTATAGGTTGTTTACGGCTGAGTTATAGATATGTTATGGCTGACTTATAATTACGATTCGGCTGGGTTATTCTCATATCGGCTGATTTATTAATATGTTTGTGTCAACAGATGGATTATTGGAAGTCACATAGGACGCTAAGGTTTGCAAGACAGATCGATCTGGGGACTCCTGAGAGTAGTTTTAAAGAATTGTCTTCTTACATATACATGATAAGACGGGAAAATCCGGGTACAGTCACGCGTCTTCAAATTGATGAGTATGGAAGATTCAAATATGTGTTCATTGCTTTTGGTGCGAGTGTTGCTGGGTTTCCTTTCATGCGCAAAGTTGCTGTTGTCGACGGTACGTTTCTCCATGGTAGTTACAAAGGGACGCTTCTAACAGCCCTAGCTCAGGATAGTCATTTTCAGATTTTTCCAATAGCTTTCGGTGTTGTTGACACTGAAAATGATGATTATTGGCGTTGGTTTTTTACGCAACCCAAAGTTGTTATTCCTGACGATAAATACCAATGGCTTGAAGCAGCAACAGCCCCAACCATTTACGCTTTTGAGGAGGCCATGTCCGGCACACTGATAATTCTGCCCTAAGTTCATTTAACTTTGGTCCTTCCCCACAAGGCACATTCAATTCTCTGAAGAACGTTCTGTAGTCAGCTTCAGGTTCAAACATCTCTGTAGGCATTGGATCTGTGTTTAAACCCGTGATATGACCAAATTCATTCAAGCCAAACCTGATAGGTTGACCACCGACGAAACACCAAATCTCCTTCTTATGTATTCTCAACTGTCTACATAGAAGATAGTGTACAGTCTTACTAGACCACGTGAATTGGCTGTCAGATAGCTTATCAACTATTCCAATAGGTAACTCCATCATTTTATCCCACGCATCTTGACCTATTGATTCTCTAATCCCAGGGAGATCTGCCATCTTAAAACTGTGGTTAATGGATTTATTCTCCAGATTAGACTCCCCTTCGGCGTAAAGTCTTGGGGGGTAATCCCTTGCTTGTTCTTCAGAAATAACCTTAGCCATCTGATAAGAAAGTTAAAATCAGCCAGAGTATAAATCATAACTCAGCCACACCATAAAACAAACTCAGCCACAAATGCATTAATAAACCGTAAATCAGCCGTAAAGCAAACCGTAACTCAGTCGCAACGTAAAACAAACTCAGCCATAGATGCATTGATAAACCATAAATCAGCCGTAAAGTAAATAGTCACTCAGCCGCAACATAAAACAAACTCAGCCACAAATGCATTGACAAACCATAAATCAGCCGTAAAGCAAACCGTAACTCAGTCGCAACATAAAACAAAATCAACCACAGATGCATTGATAAACCAGACATCAAATCGAATAGATCTAACAAATCAGCCACCATATGTAAATCAACGACGGCGAAAATCAGCCGTAATAAGCATCGATAAAAACCCTTAATACCACCGCGATAGTTTTCGGAAAACGGTTTAAATCACGGGAAT